>MU227805.1:2238437-2274785 GCA_018584345.1 Thuja plicata
TGGAGATTTGATCCTCATAAGGACTTTGCACCTTGCTTGAAAGATTTCATCGTTTTAGTCCAGATTCATAAGTAAAATATGGCATTCATACATCCTAAAGACCATTTGACTAGCCAAAACATCCCAACACTTCGGAATTTTCCCTTAGGACCTGACATTTTTTTGCATTTTATCTCATAGGGACAAAGTGGAAATTCTACAGTCATAGGGTACATAAGGACTTTCCACTCCAACTCTTCCCAAAATTATTTTGAAGTGTCCAGCCAGTGGAGAATCAATCTTCATAGGGTCAAAGTGGAGATTCCCTATCCATAGGGACTTTCCACATTAAAAAAATTCTAATTGTCTAGCTAGTGAAAAAATGACCCCTATAGGGACTTTAGCATTTTGACTTTGATCCACATGTCCTAGAGTGCGAAATTGACCTCCATAGGGACTTTTTATTAGGACTTAGTGGAAAATCAATTTCCATAGGGACTTTTATCCAAACTTGGTGGAGATTTGATCCTCATAAGGACTTTGCACCTTGCTTGAAAGATTTCATCGTTTTAGTCCAGATTCATAAGTAAAATATGGCATTCATACATCCTAAAGACCATTTGACTAGCCAAAACATCCCAAAAGTTCAGAATTTTCCCTTAGGACTTGACATTTTTTTGCATTTTATCCCTAACAACTTTAAACCCTTAAAACATGTCCATGCTTGCAACCTTGGTGACTTGAATCATTTGACCACTCTGCAACCTTCTAAGCCAAAACCCCAAACCTAACAACCGAAAAAAGGGGGTCCCCATTTGCAATGGGATGATGGTGTGAAAAGGTCACAACACTCCACACCAATTTATGGATAACTAAGTCTGAAATCCCATTGTGTTATTAAATTGTTTCCTAGGTAGATTTGTCAATCATTTCTTTATATTAGTTGTGTGCTACATAATAGTCTACTATAAATTGAATACCCTATCAAATGATAGAACATCCTACCAAAGCTCACCTACCAAAGAAACATTGCCTTAGTCCAAAACATTAGCATTTGAACAAATTTTAAAGTGCTTTAGAGGTGCTTTGCTTGATCATCATTGCATTCCAGCTTGCATATCATCTATTTTCTTTGCTTGGTTTAATTATATACAGCAAACAGATTTGAGGAATTTAGGTGTTGTCTATTCATGGCAATCACCTCAAACTCTTTCAAATTAATATTGGAGATGTTTTGCAAATGTAGGTTGAATTTTCTTAATTTGTTTGCAATATTAGCTTGTATACAATTTGTATTTCAAGCGTCGGACAAATTTTCTCTTCATCGATCTTTACTATTTCAATCTTGTAGAATGAGGTTCAATCACCTACGAATTTAAGAAATTTTTTAATAGTAAAGCCAAAAAGGCAAGAATATTGACCAATGAAGCTGATTGGGAATTTCTAATACTACTCTGGCCTATCATTCAATAACACCAAGCCCCACAATACAAACATTGAGGGTGGATATAACTAATGATGCAATGAAAAGGCATTACAAATGTTGTTGCCAAAAATTGATTGAAATGGCAAATAATAACCATAATTTCAGTTGAATGTACAAATATAACAAAGCAAACTCTGATCAAATTCCTCGCATCCTATGACCTTGGCATGGATCTTTTTAAAATATATGGATGCATCAAATATGATCAAATTCATAGGTGCTTTGTTTGTCTTGTTTTGTAAGGTGATTGTTGATGTAGGGCCACAAAAATGTTGCTATTAAGAGATTCCTAATAGACAAGTATCCATCTATGTTTTTAGTCTATGCAGCACATTATCTTGATCAAACCCTAGAGAACATTGGAAAACATGAATGGGTTAAGGAGGTATTGCAAAAGTCCTGCACTATCATAAATTTGGATTTCATCTATAATCACACAAGGGTGTTGTGTGTTGGCAAAAAGCTATATAGGCCAAACGTGACAAGGTTTGCTTGCCACAAAAAACAAAATTGAGGCAAATGTTCAAAAATGAGCAGATGGAATGTGACTTTGCCAATCAAAAGGATGGCATCATAGTGGAAAAGCATCTTTTTTGAATGGGTTAAGGAGCTATTGCAACCTACACTATCATAAATTTCATATATAATCACATGAGGGTGTTGTGTGTTGGCAAAAAGCTATATAGGCCAAACATGACAGGGTTTGGTTGGCAGAAAAAACAAATTTGGGCAAATCTTCATTAAAATGAGTACATGGAATGTGACTTTGCCAATCAAAATGATGGCATCACAGTGGAAAAGCATCTTTTTTCTACAAATTTTTATTTGGGATGAGATGCAACAAATTGTGAAATTTTCTAAACCTCCAATTAAAGTTTCAAGTATAATTAAATAAAAGAAATGCTTCATAGGCTAGTCGTACAAGGTTGTGCATAGAGCAAAGAAGGTGGTGACAGGTAGGATGGAATTAATTAGGACACATACATGCCATTGTGAGACATAATCAACAACAAATGGAATCACTAAATGCATTCACCTCTCAAAGTCATTGAATACTATCAAAGTCCATCATTGCTTTACAATATAGACTAAAAGACCTTCAAACCAAGAAGACTCATAAAATTTTGGTTCTTCCTTTTTATTGTAGACATGCATATCTCAAGCCAACCATGTAATTCACTACTTCTAAACATACTTGGAGCATCTTTGGTGACATACACTCCAAGAGAAACATCCATCTAACAAAACAATGAACGAATGGTGAAGTTTGTTTACCACAACCTCTCCATAAAACTAAAGAAAGCTAAAAGCTAGAAATTTGAAATACCTACAATTGTGATTCTATATTGTAATCATTGTTTTGTTTCAATTGTCAAATCTAATTTCTATATTCTAAAAATCAATTACCATTGAGAAAAACCAAACAATTGATCTCAATAAGATTGATCCAAATTCTAAATGGGTAGCAAATGATGAAGTAAATACTCTTTCCAAGTTTGAGGATTTTGACATACTTGGTGAGACCAACGTTAAAAATGATGTGGTCAAAGTTTCGATCAAATCAAGAGAGGCTCTTAAACCTCGAGCTTCATCAGCAATACTTGTTGCCATTTAATGTAGCTTTCTTCAATGTAGCAAGAATCATTGACTAAATTATATTTTTTTAAACTATTTGCTCAATTGGTCACATGACTTTGTATAAAATAGATTATAATTTATAATTGAAATTTTAAATATTAATATCCAATTATCATTCATGCATTACATTATGCAAAGTAATCGATAATATGAATACAAATTAAAAACGTTTATTCCAAAATTCATGGGGTAAATCTCATTTTTATTTGCTCTCTATACCTCTGCAATTAAAAAGCCTTCAAAATTAAGAAGGCAAAAAAAAAAATCTTTTTGCAGATCTTATTTTTTCTCATTTTTTTGAAAAATTCTTTTGGTTTTGCTGATCTATTCCTGAGAATGATTTTTTGCTGCTATGGGCTCAAGAAACAACCCAATCTTCGAATGAAATAAAAGGCAACTTAATCTGAGGAACAATTTGCCAAACAAAAACATCTCTCCCTCAACAAAGCAAAATTACCAACTCTATTTTGCTTCTCTTTTTTCTAAACAAGCTCATTAACCTCTGCAGTTCCTGGATGCAAGTCTTCACTTTTGCTTTTCCTTTCTTTTCAGCAAAGAGAGGTTTGTTTTTCATCCTCTTCTTCATCAATACCAAATTGTTTCTCTCCCACAAATACTCCAGCTTAGCTTTATAAAAACAAAACTTAACCTGCTAAACTATTAACTATTATAATGAATTCCGTGACTTCAATTTGTGACAGTTAGTATTCACCTACCAACTACATGAGATAAACATCTTTACACAAACAGTTGATGTACCACTAATCATGAACTTGAATCTCTGATTGAAAATTTAACAACTAAAAATCAAGATTAAAGAGTTCTAAAATTGCTAGAGATGCCTTCATCAAGAACAGGTGCCCACTCAGCGACTAAATCTTCACCAAAATGAGATTAAATAAAAGCCTATGTCTGCAAACTGGCAATCTGGCAATCACAGCTATATTCTCGGTTTTCATAAGCTGCATCCTACTTCTTAAGTGCAAAAGCTTTGCTTTCAGATCCTTGTCAACACACTTTAATTTTGAATACAGCTTTGTAAATCTTGAAGGAGGTTGAACTCTATTGCAATCAAGTTCTTTCTGTTTAGAAAATGTCAGAACCTTTTGAAAATAAATAGTGAGACGTGAGATGTCACAATTCTTAACCACCACAAATGTGACTAAATCATGATCAAGAGACGCAGACAAGCATTTGACTATAAGAATTCTACTATGGTGTGGACACCACAACACATTCAAACTAGAGCTTTATCTCTCACATTCTCTCTAAAACCAAAATACAAGTTCCTCAGGCTTGAACTAAGAAATGCAAATAAAGGTTTTTCTTCCTTTAAACAAAAATTTAAAAGAAATATGTTAATGGTTTTTATCAAGGGGTTTCCTGTTCATTACAACATAGAGATGTCTCCTACAATCTGGCATTCACAGATGCGAATTCCTAAATAGCTTTCTAACACTTTGTCTGGAACTATCTCTGCTAATTTAAATTCAGAAAAAGTGTATCATCATCAACAGTCTCTAATATTTGTATCATGAAACATATCACTTTGCAAAACCTTATCAATGGATGTAAATAACCACATACATTAATCAGAACCAAAAACCACCTAAAGCCTTGTAACTGTATTAACTAGAACTGGAAAATGGTGATGAACAACATGAATAGCAACACACAATTTTTCTTGGCAAAACAAGTAGATAGATGAATTTAGCTATTTACAAATGCCTGAAACTTCATTATGATGTAAGAAGAGGGGTAACTAAAGCAGGAAAATTAACCAATATAATTTACTTCCAAGCGAAAAGCATTCAAGTCTTCCATTACCAGCAAATTTACATTAAAAACACCTTCTCCTTCTCCTTCTCCAGATGCCAGAAAAAGCTCCTTATTAGCTGGGCTACAGTCACTTTCATAGAAGTTGCATATCTCAATAGGGCGAAAGAACCACCACACCTTAATTCTTTTCTTTTTCAATTTACTATCATCCCAGATTTTCATAATTTTCCCAATGTATGGTTCAGGCTCACCTTCCTTGTGAACATAAACACAGTCATAACAAGAATACTCCACACTATCGTAAGTGAAGGAATCATAAAACTGAATATACTTTCCTTTTACTCCCTTATTACGTTTCACCCCCCAACGAAATTCAACATTTGCTTCTTCATCAATTATTGTATTCTCTGGCCCTTCTTCAGGAGCAGCCATATTTGGCAGCTTCCTACTTATTGCAACCAAACACTTCAATCCTTCAAATCAGAAAAAATAGAAACATGTCAGTATGGTAAAACAAAGGTCAGGTGGCATATCACCTGACAGAAGATAAATACTTATCTAATATTATTAAGCAAATGAAAAAAGTTAAAGATGCAGCAGAACTGCAAATATCATATTAAGAATACATTCCAAAATCAACTAAAATTAGTGACCTAAACATCTTAATATCTATAAGAAAGGGGCTTTGAACAAAACTTACAAACCTATGTTCCATCAAGTTTCCAGGAAAGGACAGCAATGAATGGGTGTATGTGAATCAGGTGGCCATTTTTTAAGGTATGGCGATTAAAAAAATAGGAATTTTTTTTATATAAAAGAAATTTCATATATTCATATGATAAAGCATTCATCATATAAATTCTGAACCTGATTAAATAACATCAGAGTTGAATTGAGATTTCACATGTAAGTCCACACACAAATTAGCAAAATTGCATTTATTTCATTGTCAACGTACATATAAATTATAGAAAAATTACAACAAAATGTCCAAAGGCATAATATCAGAGAGCTTAATTTAGATTTCAAATAAGAATCCACACATAAATTAACAAAATCGCAATGATTTCCTTGTCAATGTACATATAAAGTATATTAAAATTACGACAAAATGTCGAAGGGCTACAAGTCTCCACCACAAATTGTCAAGCTCTGTGTAATATCAAAAAAATTACAAGTGTGCATGGTCTTGGCTCCTATTCTACCCATTTGCCAATATTATTATACAAAAATAAGGTTGCTTCATCTCTCAAAAAAATCTAATGTGAAAGAAATTGCTTATCTACCACATACGAGGCATTTACACTATGTACACAAATAGGCACCATTTAAGCCCTGAAGGTCTAATGTATATAACACAGGGATGATGAGTGAGAGGCGGTAAAACATGCCAAGTGGAATGCTCCAGAATCCCTGCTTCTGCAGCCACACAAGCAAATTCAACCTAAAAGGGATCAAAATGTTTCAAATTTTAACAGCACCAATAGTTTCACAAAAGAGAGGAAGGAAATGATGTGACCTTGGCAGCTATTGGACTCTTAGAAAGTCAACCTTGCCAATCCATATCCAAGCAATCAGCCTTTGTGTGTCTAACCCCTTTAACAAAAAACCCCAGCAACCGGAATCTACAAATCATGTTTGTATTTTGTTTTAAATGATTTTCTTCACTAGTTTGTAGCTATCCCAAGGACCGTCAAGGAATGTCTAGGGTAGGGAGCATCCATGGATATTCCAAAAAAAAATTAAGTCCCAGGGACATTTCCAGTTTTTTCATCAAATTGGAGCAGCTGGGGGGCATCTCTGATCTATCCCTACACCCCCTAAACATCTGGTACATATTTACAACATTATACACCCTCGTGATATATACAGGAGACGGGTTCCCAGGGTACATAATTACAACATTATACACACATGCCACACATAATCATTGAAGGTAAAGCAATCCACAAACCACCCCAAATACCCTTCCACTTCAATCTCGGCTAGCTCTTTAGGAAATCTACAATGCTCTCATTTTTTGGACACATCCAATGCAATTTATTTAATAACCAATTCACAATGTTCAACGAAAGGGCGCCACAACATTAAATGGTCTAATGTCTCCTCCACACTTTTGCAAACAACACATTGGCTTGGGCCACTAATCCTAATTTTATAAAACATGTCACTTGTAAGGATGTCTCTTGTAGTGCCACCCCAACCTCATCTCAATACGAAGGTAATGTAGCCCTGGACCCTAGCTCATATGTAGAAAGAGGTAAGCATAACTGTTATACTAATGTATTGGTGTTAATGTATTCCTATTTTATGGTTGGAGAGTTGGTGTTGTGATAGCTATTGTGGATAAAATGGTATCTAATAATGTTGATGCTTTTGTTGAAAAATATGGTTACTTGATCATTGTGGTGGATAACTAATTAGGATGATATGTGAGTTTAGATGATATATGATATGATGATTACTCAGATGCTTTAGTAGCGATTGTCTGTCACAATGTGGTTGACAATCATTGCCATGATATTTCATGAAAATGATTATTTACAAGCTTACAAGTATTAATGCACTAACTCATGTTTCCACTAATGTCAAATTGTTACTATGTTGATGTTACTAGTTATAGTAGATCCTGTCTAATGTGTCTGTACGAAGAGGGAAGAAGTCGTAGTTACTCATTCACGAGGTCCACACGATGTCTCAATCCCCTTCACTGTTTGCCATTTTATATGTGCAAGTGCTTCGGCTATTGTACTAAGGTGGACAGCTACCAAGCATCGACTTCCCTTGAATTGGTAGGGATGAGAGTGCTCAAAAAATATGTATATAATTTAACCCCGACGATGGTTAAATATGAAGTTAATCATATGGCAAAGTGTAATGTCCCCTTCTACGCGATAGGCCATTATGGCGCCTAATTAGTTTATCTCCCCATCCGGATAGACTAATGGCTACTTCTGGAGGATGTCAGCCAGTCACAGGCTTCAGTTGGGTGTATTTTAAATGTTTGGGACCCTTTTTCCATAGTTAAGCCACCTTATTTTATAAAGTGAGATTATAAAGTAACTTAAAGTGACTTAAGGGTTTGCACTTTATCCCACATTGCTTAGTTTGTTGTGCTTTCCCACATATCGAGGTTATAAAAGCATAAAGTTCTTCTTGGGAAAAGCACTATGAAATTTATAAACAAAGATAAACAAATCAGGTTGCTTATGTGACTAGTCATTTCTTGAGGACGGAAACCCTTGAGGAAAATCTGAGGAGTTGGACGTAGCCCCAGCATCTCAGTAATAGTGGAGTCATTCAAATTTCACATTGGAGATTAATGTGTAAGTACAGAAATCAGTGTTATTGGATAAGCATTCTTAGTTTCAGACGTAGCAAGCAGGAGAATAGACATATTTCCAGAATTTGGGCATAACAATTTAAAACATTGGCTTTGCAAGTCAACGTGTTACATTTTCTAAAGGCTAGCAATCAAGTAGACTGCTCACGCAGCAAGGAGATTGGTCTCATTCTAGAGTTTGAGTTTATAGTTCAAACATTGCTTTGTGGACAATAAAGAATATCAAATGGATTATATTTCTGTGTGGAGATTTAGTGGAGAAGTTTATTAACGCTGAGAATCCTTTCCCCTGTCGTTCACATATCATCGTTGTTGGGAAGTAACAGCCTGGAACATAGGTGATTGACGGGTTGTGGTGGTCCTTGTGGAGAAGGCGAAGAACATTGAAAACGAAACCCTTCATTGCTAAGCCATCCTACACTGAGAAAAGAGGGAAACGTATATGGTGTTGTGGTGCTAGAGGAACGTCTATTGGTGGCGTGTAGGAGGGAGCTGTTGTGTGTTAATGTCGGGAAGAGACTACCGCATGGGGGTGACTACATTTGTTAACGTTGTTGAGTGTTACGGCTGGTGTATATGTCTTGTGGGGAGTAATTATCGGGTTGTTGGTGGTGGAGCTGACAATTAATCAAACGGCCAACAAGGGACCTCCTGCTAACTGCAAGTGCTACCATTGTGGTCGGTTACATTTAATACCAGCATTGGATGATATGGGGGTGAACAGCTTCTATGGGTGGATAACCACGTTGAGAGGAAGAGGGCGGGAGTCAAGCGGTCACGATAGCAATGCTGCAATCAAGTGGTGTTAGTTGTGGGTGCCTGCAGCTGACAGGAACTGCAAAGTGACCCTAGAGCCATCACAGTGGTGGAGGCAATGTAGCAAGATCACCTATGGCAACTAGAGCCCCCACTCATACTTCAAATAGGCCCCTTATGCCTAACTTCGAGGAAAATAATGCAGGTGAAGAGGTGGCACAGCCTAAGAGAGCGGACATTCTTCCAAAGAATGTGATGACCATGCATGATGAGTGGGATATGTTACCAGATAATGTCAAAGCTGATTTAACCTTTCCCCAGTACATGGTTCAGAAGAGAGAATTCGGCAAGACTCAGCAGGATAGGAGACCTAGGGGTCAAAACAGGGATTTAAAACATGCAATGAATAAATTAACTCTCCCTACATTTGATGGCAGCAGTAAGACATCCGTGAGAGCTTGGATTCACAAGCTAGACACCTTCCTAACCCTCAAACCCATGTCAGGATCGGAGGCTATTAAGTTTGCCACAATGCATTTAGAGGGAGCAGCATATGACTGGTGGCATCATGGTCTTGTCACCCAGGATCATGGGCTAATTACTTCTTAAGAGACCTTCAACACGAATTTGATTACCCGTTTTGACAAGAAAGACATAGAGGTTTATTACAGGGAGTTAGCCCAACTGAGACAGTGGATCTTTGGACCACTATATTGATGAGTTTCAGAGGATTTCCATTATGGTTCCGGATATGTCTGAGAAGAGGAAAGTGATGTTGTTTGTTGAGGGCCTACAAGATAGATTCAGAGGTTTGGTTAGAGTTCTCAAGGCAAAAACTTTGGATGACGCTATTAAATTAGCACATGACTTGGCTTCACCTTCTTCCATACTGCAGCCACCTAAGAAAACATTTAAGGGATCCTCTTCTTTCCAAAAGAACAAAAAACAGAATAAGTGTATGCCCCCTAGGTTGGATTTTGAGACGAGGAACGAGTTGAGGAGGAAATTATGCTTCACGTGTAGAGAGCCTTGGACTCCAGACCACAGGTGCCTTGGGAAAGGCAAGATACATTACATTGAGGTGGCTTCCGATGGCGAATGCGAACAGCATGAGGACAGCGATGATGAGGAAAGCGATGAGGAGGCTCAGGAAGAGCAATCAGTAGAAGAAAAGAAGAGGAAAGCGCCCTATGAGTAGCCCCCTGTTACTTTAGCGTCTCTTTCAGGGATTCCCACATGTCACCCTTGTTGTTTGAAGGGAGTGGTTAGAGGACAGCGAATTGTTTGCCTACTGGATACAGGTGCCACTCATAACTTTATCAGCACAGGTATGGTTTCCAGGAGGAGATTACAGGTTGATGACATTCACAAGTTTGAGGTTAAGTTGGCCGGAGGAGACTTGTTGAGTTGCACAGGGAAGATCTTCGGACTCTCGATTCACTTTGGGGATTATCTTCTAGAGGCTGATTTTTACGTCATTGATTTGGATACCTGGATGCTATTTTGGGTATGCAGTGGTTACAAACTCTAGAAAGATACACTATTGATCACAAGTTGAAACAGTTAGAGTTTATGCAAGGTGATCAGCAGATTGTTCTTAAGGCCATGCCAGATGGCGGGCCCAGGTTAGTATCGGCTCACAGGATGGAGACCATCATGAGGCATAGCGATATGGAGTGGGCAGCCCAGTGTTTCATATCCTCTAAACCCACACCAGATTCAGGGCAGCAGGTTCACATTGATGTCCCGAATGTGCTTGATAAGCACAAACGGGTTTTTGAGGACGTTCCGCCAAGTATACCTCCAGACAGAGGTTTTGAGCACATCATTGAGATGGAGGAGGGCGCCAAGCCCGTGATCACTACTCCTTATCATCACCCCAGACACTATAAGGAAGAGATAGAGAAGACGATCAAGGAGCTTCTAGACATGGTGCACATCAGGCCCAATTCCAGTCCCTTTGCTTCTGCAATAGTTTTGGTGATGAAGAAAGATGGTACTCTTCGCATGTGCATTGACTACCATGCACTCAAAAAGAGAACCATTAAGAACAGGTATCCCATTCCCCAGATTGATGAGTTGTTAGATGAGATACATGGGGCAGTATATTTTTCAAAGATAGATCTTTGATCAGGATACCGTCAGATAAGTGTCCGTGAGGAGGTTGTTCATAAGATAACATTCAAATGTCACTATGGGCACTATGAGTTTCTAGTGATGCCATTTGGGCTCACTAATGCACCTGCTACTTTCCAGTCATGCATGAACCATATATTCAAAAAGCAATTGCGCAAGAGTGTCTTGGTGTTCTTTGACGACGTTGTGGTCTTCAGCAGGACATGGGAGGAGCACTTACAACACTTGGATGAGATTCTTAGCATCATGGAGGAGCAGTCTCTGTTTGCGAAAGAATCCAAGTGTGAGTTTGGATTGACTGAGATTCTCTACCTGGGACACGTGATAGGGGTAGACGGAGTTAAGTTTCACCAGGAGAAAATTCAGGCAATTCTTGATTGGCCACCACCAAGGAACGTGTCAGATTTGAGGGGTTTCCTTGGACTATGTTCGTATTACAGGAGGTTCGTGAAGGGATTCTCTCAGACAGCAACCCCCCTCACCGATCTCACTCGGAAAGGGGCTTGCAGGTGGACAGATGAGGCAGAGGTAGTCTTTGACAGGCTTAAGACAGTCATGAGTACTTGCCCGGTTCTAGCGCTTCCGGAGTTCTCTCGTCCCTTTGTTCTTGAGTGCGATGCTTCAGGGAATGGGATTGGTGCAGTGTTGATGCAGGATAGACACCCCATAGCATACGAGAGCAAGAAGCTTAAGGACAATGAGAGACTGTATTCTACATATGACAGAGATGCTTGTCATTATGCATGCCCTGGCTAAATTCAGACGTACCTAGTGGGTGGCAGGTTTACAGTTAAGACAGACCACAATAGCCTACGCTACTTCTTAGAACAGAAAGAGTTGAACGAAAGACAGCAAAAGTGGGTCAGTAAAATCCAGGCATATGATTTTCACATCAAGTATGTCAAAGGGAAAAATAACATTGTGGTTGATGCACTTTCCAGGAGACCTCCAGTAGCGGCTTGTTGTGCTCTATCAGAGAGCTTTGCAGATTGGAAGTCTCATTTGTTGGTTGAGTATTCTAAAAATACTCAAGCTTGTCAAATTTTGGATGGTCAGCTCCAGGATAGCAGGTACAAGGTAATCGATGATATTATCTTCTACAAGGATAGGATCTACCTAGTACCAAGATCTAAACTTAAGGCTACGGTGATGAATGCGGTTCACGATGCGCCAACAGCAGGGCATCCGGGGTTTTTTAAAACCTACAGTCAGGTCAGAGAGAGGTTTTCATGGAAGGGCCTCAAGGACAATGTCCTTCAATATGTCAGAGTGCCTGACTTCTCAATAGAACAAGTCCGAGCACGAGCATTCCGTCGGCTTATTGCAGCCCCTTCCTATTCCAGCGCAAAGATGGGAAGGTATTTCGATGGATTTTATTACAGGGTTGTCGAGAGTGCAAGGCAGGGATAGCATCTTTGTGGTAGTGGACAGACTTACTAAATTCGCTCACTTCTTCGCTATCGCAGTAGAATGGTCAATTTCGCAGGTAGCTGAGCTTTTCTTCCAAGAGATTTTCAGATTGCATGGTCTCTCCAAGACCATTGTGAGCGACAGAGATAGTAAGTTCCTCAGCACCTTTTGGCAGGAGTTATTCAGATTGGCAGGCACCAAGTTGACTCCCAGCACCAGTTACCACCCACAGACAGATGGTCAGACAAAGATTGCGAACAAATGGGTGGAGGGTTATCTCTGAAATTATGTAGTGGGACAGCAGAGGGCCTGGGTTAAATGATTGTATTGGGGGAGTTTTGCTACAACTCCACCTATCACATGACTATTGGCATGTCACCATTTCGGGCTCTTTATGGCAACGAGCCTCTATCATTTATAGACTTGGCTCTACAGGACAGCAGGGCACTGATTGCGAGAGATTTTTTACAGGATCATCAGGATATTCTTAGATCTCTCAAGGAGAACATTCAGAGGGCACAAAATCAACAAAAGATGTACGTTGATCGACATCAGACAGAGCGGAGCTTTGAGTCGGGGGATATGGTCTACCTTCGTCTTCAGTCGTACAGGTAGAGTTCTTTGAAGAAGAGTGGGTCAGAAAAGCTTAAGCCTCGATTTTATGGTCCCTATCGCATTTCCAGGAGGGTTGGTGAGGTGGCTTAGGAGCTCGAGCTACCAGCAAACAATAGGATTCACAATGTTTTCACGTGTCTTGCCTCAAGAAGGCGATTGGGCAGCAGACAGTTCCTTCAATTGGATTACCCCCGCTTGATGAGGAAGGTAAATTGGTTTTGGTTCCAGCTGAGGTGATTGAGGTTAGAGAAAGGAAACTGTGAAATAGGGCTATCAGAGAGTATTTGATTTGCTGGAAGGACTTACTTATTGAGGACGCAACTTGAGAGAGTGAGTCTATTTTGCAGCATCCTGTGTTGAGATTGCTTGAGGGCAAGCAATCCCGGGAAGGGAGGACTGTAATGTCCCCTTCTCCACGATAGGCCATTATGGCGCCGGATTAGTCTATCTCCCCATCCGGATAGACTAATGGCTAGTTCTGGAGGATGCCAGCCAGTCACAGGCTTCAGTTGGGCGTATTTTAAATGTTTGGGACCCTTTTTCCATAGTTAAGTCACCTTATTTTATATAGTGAGATTATAAAGTTACTTTATGACTTAAAGTCATTTTATTTTAAAAAGTAACTTAAAGTGACTTAAGTGTTTGCACTTTCTCCCACGTTGCTTAGTTTGTTGTGCTTTCCCTCATATCGAGGTTATAAAAGCATAAAGTTCTTGGGAAAAGCACCGTGAAATTTATAAACAAAGATAAACAAATCAGGTTGCTTATGTGACTGGTCATTTCTTGAGGACGGAAACCCTTGAGGAAAATCTGAGGAGTTGGACATAGCCCCAACATCTCAGTAATAGTGGAGTCATTCAAATTTCACATTGGAGATTAATGTGTAAGTACAGAAATCAGTTATTGGATAAGCATTCTTAGTTTCAGATGTAGCAAGCAAGAGAATAGACATATTTCCAGAATTTGGGCATAACAGTTTAAAACATTGGCTTTGCAAGTCACCGTGTTACATTTTCTGAAGGCTAGCAATCAAGCAAACTGCTCACGCAGTAAGGAGATTGGTCTCGTTCTAGAGTTTGAGTTTTCACTTCAAATGTTGCTTTGTGGACAATAAAAAATATCAAATGGATTATATTTTTGTGTGGAGATTTAGTGGAGGAGTTTATTAACGTTGAGAATCCTTTCCCCTGTTGTTCACATATCATCGTTGCTAGTAAGTAACAAACTGGATCATAGGTGATTGACGAGTTGTGGTGGTCCTTGTGGAGAAGGCGAAGAACATTGAAAACGACACCCTTCATTGCTAATTCATCCTATGTTGAGAAAAAAGGGAAACGTATATGGTGTCGTGGTGCTAGAGGAACGTTTATTGGTGGCATGAAGGAGGGAGTTGTTGTGTGTTAACATCGGGAAGAGACTACCGCGCAGGGGTGACTACATTTGGTAACGTTGCTGAGTGTTACGGCTGGGGTATCTGCCATGTGGGGAGTAATTATCGAGTTGTTGGTGGTGGAGCTAACAATTAATAAACGGCCAACAAGGGACCTCATGCTAACTGTAGGTGCTACCATTGTGGTCGGTTACATTAAATACCAACATTGGATGTTACGGGGGTGAACAACGTCTGTGGGTGGATAACCGTGTTGGAAGGAAGCGGGCGGGAGTCAAGCAGTCACGATAACAGTGTTGCAGTCAAGTAGTGTTACCTGAGGATGCCTGCAGCTGACGGGAGCTTCGAAGTGACACCCAACAGTGAGATGTTCAATACCTATGGCCACTGCTAAGTGCTAACGCAGAATATTAAAGGTGCACAAATCACTATACATACGCCTGTAGCTTAAAATGATTATAATCAGTATTCATTCTAGACATTGAAATTGAGGATATCATTGTTTGTAATGAAATTACGTTTTACGTAATAACTAGTTTGATTATATGACGAACAATCCTCAACATTAGAGGCTTAGTCATTCTGGTGTAATGCATTTTCCTTCACACAATAATATATTGAACAAGAGAAAGATACATATAAATTTGGTAAAAATTAGAACGGTATCAACTTCTAGAAGTTGGAGTTCTTGCAGTCATTTTTTTGAAAACAGCCAGTTAGGATCATTACACAAAGTAAATTCCCCTAGCCAAAATTGTCGTTTCAAGTTTGGGTGACAGTTGCCCCATTGTTTATTTTGGGCCCGCCAGTACCAAGTGGTATCAACCGGTTGTCCTATTCGGTATGAGAGGCATGTGCCTAGGTTGCGGTGTTGGTGTTGTGATAGTTGTTATGTCTCCCGGTTGGCAAGCGAATTTATTTATGCATTTGTGTTTTGGATGTTGTCACTGACTAATTTTATAATATTATTTTGTTGCCGCCAACTAGTGTTGTTTTGGGGCATTTTATTTTAACTAGTGATTATAATCTTTTGCTTTTGGGATTTTACTTAAAGGGTTTAATTATGATTAAAAAAAATCTTTTAATGTATTTTATGATTTTAAAGTGAGCGTTTTAATTTAAGGGAAAAAGCTCATGTTTTATTATTATCTATTATTATCCTTCTTAATTTACATGAAGTTTTTGAAAACCCTTGAGGCTGAATTCAAAATTTGCATGTAGAGAGAATTTGGTCGGGAATTATTTTGTGGGTATTTGCTCAACGGATTTCTCATGTCGAATGCCTTCTTCCCTCAATTTTATTTTGATTGGTAAGGAATTTATGAACTTATCATTATTTATGGTTTTGGCATGTGAAGGCATGTAATTCGAATTTGTTTTAAAATCTTTGTTGGTGCTTGATTTAATAGCTTGAAATCAATTGGAAAAGCATTCTTTGATGGATTTCATCTTGTTGCAAACAATCTTGAGTTGAATTGATAAAGATTTGATTATTTCTTGAGAAAATTTGACAAACAAGGGTTTTGTTGTTTTATATGCTTCTGAAATTCGCTTGTGTGGTTGAATAGTTGAAATAAATGCATTTTGGGGGTCCAAGCCCCTTGCGGATCAATGGGTTTGACCAGATTTGAGATTTATTAAGTTTAAAAATTTAGTGATTTTGGCATGCAAGCATGTATGCATCCGTTTTGAGAAAGCGTCAACGTAGCATAGTTTTGGATGTGTAAAGAAAGTGGGAATTGTGGTTGCCTATTTATTTAATGGGATTGCTATGATATTGAGATGGTTTGATTGGAATTTCATTTGGAACTATGGGTGTATGTGGTTACCATTATGTGATTTGCATGCAACCGAATCCAAGCTACCCTCTATTTGAGTGTGGATGAGATGTTGTTGGAAATCTTGGCAATGTTATTTGGATTTCTTGTACTCTTGTGATTTTGTTATCTTGCATACGTAATTGGTGAATGTCATAACAATTTGCACGCACTTAGCTCTTGCATGACTTCAATGGTATGTTACCGGTTGTGAATCCAAAATTGTGTTATGTGATGTGTCAACATTGATAGCAAGATTATGGTCATCATGTGAGGTATGTGCATGGTGAGTGGTGTTGGGTGTATGGATGTCTTGTGATTGGGCATTGTTCATTACATGGCTTATGTATACCTGGTTGGGTTCTTTTATAACTAGATGGCTCTTGTGTTGAGAGAGTGTGACTTTATGTTAGTTTGTATGCATGTTATGGCTACATTTTCTTGGGGCAGTGTTTGGGCATTTATGATTCTTTTCTTATGAGGTCTCCTCGGGCATTGGTAGGCTCATATGTACTGTTTCTTTGTATGCTCTTGGCTCCATGCATGGAAGTGATCTATTATGTTGTTGTCGAGGGATATGTCGGCAACGTGCCATGCTTAATTGTGAATGGAGATTATTGTGCTTGCCAAGGGATTGTCCGACAATGTGCCATGCCTATTCATTTATTGGATGACCTCTTCTTATTGCCTTGTGGGTGTGTGTGTGCATGAGTGGATGTTAAACCAATGGTGGGAGTGGTTGTTACTAGGGGGACCAAGGCACAAAGGGGCAACCAAGGTAACTCACTGGAGAGTGCTTAATTAAGTGATAACCATAAATAATTAATAAAATGAATGGGTATATAACACGAACTAAGAAAGAGTAATACTGACAGTGTAGGCCTGGGTGTATTGACCACAGTGGACCTGGGTGTACCAGCCACGGTGCACCTCCTACGTGCTAGGTGGACCTAGGTGTGTCAGCCACGGCCATAGTGGAGAAGTGTCAGGGTGTACCGGCACATCAAGCTCCTCATCACCACGAGAGGATTGTTTGACGCCGCATGAGCCACGATGCGGTTGAGGCAATGGGTCATTTTGTTCCCCACCAAGCTATGCGATGACACTCCCAGTCTTGGATTGTGCACCCACTTTGTGATCGGTGAGTATGTGGTTGTGATGTAAAGGATACACTTGCATGTTGGATATGGCTTGATCTCATTGTGGTCCTTTCGAATGTGTGAGAGTGTATCATCTTGTATGCGTTGTGAGCAGTGTACCCCAAGGACGCGTCCTCCCCCCAAAATCCCCAACGTCTCTGAGATGGGGACGCATCGGAGACAGGGGACGTCGTCTCGGCGTTTCCGGTGGCGCCACCCATCCGCCGTCATTCTATCCGAGACGCAGGGACGTCCCGATGTCCCCCTCGAGGACAAGGGGACACAAAGAGGCCTCCTTCACTACATTTTGGGCCTTGGCATTTTGATTTTGTAGCTTGTACTTGTTTTGATATTCATATCATGCTACTAGATGTAATCATCTGATCTTTATGATTAGATAGTGATACTCAATGCTCATAATTTTGATATATCATATCTATTATAAATTTATATAATAGAAGTTTAGAACTCTTCCATTTGTTGATTCGACTATTTATAATTCTATTATTCAAACTTCAATGTTCAATGTTCCATGTTCAATGTTCAAACTTCAATGCAATGTTCAAGTATTTACTTTTAGTAATTCTAGTTTACTATTTTACAATTACTGACAATTGTTTTATATCTTTATGTCTTATATTGTTATACATCTTTTCATAACTAGCATTTTAAGTACCACATGTATAGTATATACACCCCCCCGGTCCCCTCCGCCTTCCCCCCCCGCCGTCCCCAAATTGAGGCCCCTCTGTCCCCCCTGCCCGAAAACCTGTCCCCCAGGGCGGTGTAACTATGGTTGTGAGTATACCTCTTATGGTTGCATGATGATAATGTGGTTGAGTTGATAGTTTTATTGCCTCTTGTTTGGAAGGATGAGTACTTGTGGTGGTTGTGGTGCCCGGATTCCATGTGGTCATGTTTTATTGTGGATATGGCTGCTTGTTGATTGGGCATGATTGTGTGTATCCAGTGTGATTGATTGGTTATGGGCCATATGATTATCTCCTGAGCATAGTGGGAGAGGGCTTGAGGGTTCCTCGTGGTTGGGTGGCGTGGCCAATCATCGTTGGGGACCGGAGTACAGGTTCTGATCATCCCCAACTTCTATGCAGACTTACTCATGGCATTATGACCATCTTTTGGATATGCTCATGCATTTGATGATATATTACAAGATGAATGTATGCTCATGTAGCAGTAGTTGTATTTCTTGTCATGGAGCAGTGATATCTTCATGGTTGTATGTATTGTAAATCCATTTGCTTTGATTTTGATCAATCTTATTCTCTGGTTGGACTATATGGCTCATCCCAATATTTCATATTCTATTTCCTTCCTCATGGCTTATGATGCTTTGATCATGTGCTCCTGGTAATTGGATAGAATATATGTTTATACTCATGGCATTGGACTTCATGACTCGGAGTGGTTAGATTATCATTTTATGATGTTATCCATGGTTGTATATATGTGTTTAAGTTGATAACTCAACAAGTTAGTATATGTGTTATGATGTGCTCTTCAGTATGGTGGTCGTAGCTGAAATGGTGATGTTATATCTTGGAGTAGCTATGTTTGGACATTATCATATGTTATCGACCCTATTATTAGCATATATAACCTCCTTGTATGCCACCAGCAACCCCCGGGAGGTTAAATGACCTCAAAATGATCAATTTCACGCATTTTGACTCTTAAACTGTCATTTCCTTCAAGTTTCTGGCCTTGATTCTATTCCTACGCACATGTGCCTTAAAATGGCGCATATGACCATTCATGTGGCGCATCCATTTTGAAATGGCACATATGTTCCCTGTCTCTTGTGCATACATGTAGATTCTTTCCTGTCCCCATGGTAGTTGCAGAGCTGCGCATTCATTGCCTGTGTTTGTGCATCTATTCTTTGCAAAGTTGCGCATCCACAACAAAATGTCGTCCTACAAGTGTTCTTCAAGTATGAGCATGTGATTTGAGTACCCTTTATTCTCGTGGTTACAATGATACCATCGCAGACGAAATTCGACTTCATTTAGAATATCGATTGAATGGTTCTTCGTAGTTAGCTTTGCATGGCCATAGTTCTGAGAGGCAATCAACCACTAGAGATACCAATGAGCTTAAGAGAGTGTCATGTAAGTCAAGAGGCTTGTGATCGTCACTCAAATGCCCTCGTAGGTTCTCGTTGGGTGGTCTTAGCGAGGCAGCCATAGGACTTATGCGAACACTAGTACTTACATTACAATGGCTCAGTGTTATTCATGTATCTCTTGTGTTTGATGTTTAGTGTTCATTATGTGCAATATTTGTAATATGATTACAATGTTGGTGTATTCGTGTTGTCATTATGATTAACCATGCTTTTATTAATGTAACTGGTTCCCCAAGGGTTCTCTAGCGGGGCATGACATCTCTATGCAAACTAGTCCATACAAAAGCACCCACCTTCAGTAGCAATCTCTTACTCCGGCAGAGCTCAATCGGCCAATCATTGTTGTTTTGTGTTCCTAGTAGCTATTATCACTGCATAGCCCAAGCGAGCAAAGCATTGGCCTAGCTTGGCAACACACCATTGAATTTCATTGTTTTTGTAATTCAGCGTTAGTGATCACTTCGCAAGTTCCTTTTTAATTTTTTATTTCATTCCATCCTCAAGTGCTAGGATGCTTTGGATGGACCAATCAGTCGCCTCTCGAAACATCTGGAATGTTGGGCATTTTGAACCTTGAGGCCAAGAAGAAGAAACACACAAGGAAGGCCTAAAGGTTATTTAGGAATGGTACTTCATATTTGTATTAAAAAATAACACAAATAAATAAATATTCGTGTATTAGTAGTATTAATTTATCATTAAATATTATACATACAAGATATAGTTTAATCTATAATTATTATTCTATAATTTAGTTTATAAATAATAAATGTAAATATCTAATAATATATATTAGATATGTTGCCAATAGTTTAATAGTTGATTATTAATATTGTGATATTCATTGTTATGCATTATATAATATAGTTTAATTATGTTTATCATCTATTGTTATAATAAAAATTGTATATGAAATCAGAGATAATTTTTAAAAATTTCTGATTTAATATAGTTTAAAAAAATTTAATATAAAAATAGACTTAAAAGTTAAACTAGTATATACTAAATTAGTATATTGTTTATCAAGCTATATATTAATAATTATGTAGTAAAATTATAAATTAAAAACGTGTATACATTATACGGGATTATGAAATACCAATATATGTATTTTAATTTATAATGTATTATTTAACTCATTTGTTTAATTCATAATCTATTACTTAACTCATTTATTTAATTTTTAATATATATATTAAGTTTTAATTACAATGTATATATGTATGGGTTGGGGGCCTAGCTCGATTGGCTAGAGCTTCCTGTGGTAAAGCACGAGGTCACGAGGTCTAGTCTCCCCGAACCCATGTAGTACCAGAGGACGAGTCGCACCAGCATCACCAGTCACGTTAAAAGTTTACCTGATGCACTGCAGTTTACAGGAGGTATTATACCTAATTCCTGCAGTCTAAAACAAAATAATGTATATATTTAATTTTTGTGTATTGCCCCAAAAAAATACTTGACTTATCAACTTACCATACCCACATACTCGTATGCATACCTAATTTGGCAACTCAAATTTATTTGTATTAAATTTAAAAATAGCCACAATTTGTACAAGTATAAAAAACTAAATGAAGAAATGAAAATGCAATCGATACATGATAAGTCAATGACCATACTTTGAAAGATATGGGCACGTCTTTCTATCTAATTTAAGACAATACACCATGTGCTCTTAAATAAGAATTTTACATATGAAATACAGTAGACCATAAAGAGCTAACAAAATAGTGCCCGTTTACAATAATTTTACAAGTACCAATTTAGTATAAAGAAATGACTTCAAAACAATTCAAACGTATCAGAACCTTAAAAATTCACTAATTTGAATTACTTAAAACTCAAAAACATGAATATGCAATTGTAATGGACAAACTTTATAGATGATGCCATTCAAAATTACAAAAAAACAAACTCGGAAAAAGAAATAACTACATCCACCAAAAAAGGTCTTCAATATTTATTTCACATGGTACTTAACCATTATATCATTCTTCAACCTTCCAGCTATCATGCTAGCAATGTGTCTTAACCGCTTATTGTAGAAGGATAGAATGTCAAACATGTGCATGGTCTCTCACACATTATATCACCAAACCTCACAGGCCTTCATCTTAGTACCTGCTCAGGAGTGGTCTTTCATTCCTAGTTAGCAAACTAGGACATTTACAACAAATGTCCCTGTATTGTTGTATGTCGTTCAAGTTGATCAACGCCTCTTCCTTCCATCTTAAATTTGATGTTGTCCTGACTCCCTTATAAAAAGCCTCTCACTCAATGGTAATAAAACAACATATATAAGATAGTAAAAACTCCAATGGTACAAATTCTCCTATGAATAAACAATTCCTCCTTCACTCCCATGAAACTTTTTCAAGGGTTGACAAAGTAAATCTAGAGGCCTTGCACATACCAAGTGTAGATTGACGAGTCTATTTTGCATTACAAAATGCCAATAAGGCTTCTCAAACACCAATTTAGACTTGTTGAGATTTTCGACTGAAAAGCTGGGACACAAATAAATTCCCCAACATGGATGTGTCATGGAAGCAATCACAAAAATCTGCTGACTACACTTTGGATTAGCAGACCAAGCAGTAGTGGCATATAGCAAAACAGTAAAATTCAATACTTTCTTCCCGTATTCAGAGCAAGAAAGCTTGTCATACCCATACCCAATTGGTCATCAGCTCAAAGCCTATGGCATACAGGATCATGGAAATGTCAAACAAAACATAACTCCACAACAAAGTTGTGAAGACCAAAACCAAGATAATCCGAGGTGAACATATCCAATAAACAACTAACGGTTAGCTAGTCTAAGCAAAACCTAAAAAGGGACTTGTTCAAAGTCTTCATATCAAGATGGAACCCCGGCGCACCATCTCCCCAACCATATGCTAACACCTTGTTTTATATGCCCGGCCGTATGTTTATCATTTTAAATCATCTGATCTTGCAGCTGTTTCACATTATGAATGGATGTGCCAAAAAACATATTATTTTACATTATTATAAAAAAATAGTTGGAAAGAAGCTCTTATCCAGTGCCCTTCTCTGCAGACACTATATCTCCAACAAAAGAGGATTTAATCACTTCGAATACTCTAAATTATAACCTCAACACAGAAAATTCAATACATTACGTCCTATTCAGTCTAGTTTGTCGAATTCGCTACACCAAAATTCCATTCAAAAGCCTTCTCTGAAAAAACAAGAATTAAAAAAGAGCCCTAATCTTTTTCCACTCTATCTCAAAAAAGCATGAAAACTTCAATATAAACCCAGTCATCTAAAAAAGCACATAATACCCAAAACCTTTCAAAAACAGATGATAATGAAACAAGGTAAATTGCAGTTGTATTATAAATCCGCTATTTTATAAAAACGACACAAAATCTAAAATACTTTATCATACCCGCCTAATTTCTACCGATTAACGTTAAAGCTCTCCAGCTTAAATCGAAAACCTAAAAAGCCTCGAGAATTTTTTAAATGTATGCCTAGATACTGACCTCTTTCTTTTCTGGCAGCAAATGCATCATCCACCGAAGCGATTAACCAAAAGAAAGCTTCCAGCGATGTCTTGTCAGGCTCTGAACTGCGGAGGTTTGAGAATTTATTGGGGAGTGCATTTGAGAGTTGCACTTGCAAATTCTTGAGGGTTTTCTTTTTTGAAGCCAAAACCAACGAATTTATAGGCAAACATTTTTGTTAATCGTTGAAGGTGGTGGAGAAAAATGTGAATGCCTCTAAATTTAACTGAGGGAAGCCTACGCAACATTTTTGGATGAGGATATTTCAAACTCGACCCCTTTGTTTTCCCTTTGGTGTGCAATTGGTATGCCGAAGATATTTTGAAGGGGATATTAGAATGTATTGTTTATTATGAAATGATAGAATTCGTAGTGATGGAATAATTTGTTTTGTTCTTTTTATATTTAAAATTTTGAATTGTTGCAAAATATTGTTTGATGATAAATATTTGAATTAGTTTAAATTTGCATATAATTTTGTTAGGGCATGAAATAAAAATCATGAATGTATAATTATTTTTTTAAAATTGAAATATGTCTTAGACTTTTTCATTATGAATAATATATTTTGTTTGAATTGTATATTTTCAATTTTTAATTTGAATTGTTTACAAATGTTTGAAATATATGAATGGGCAAATATTAATTAAAATTGTAATTTTATAATATATTTTTTTATTAAATTGTTTATTAATTTTTTAAATGTTAAGATTGTAAGTAAATTAATTTTTTTAATTTAATCAATATTATTTTCTAAATTAATGAATATAAAGTGGGATTATTTTGTTTATTCATATAATTAAAGGTAATATATATTAAGATTGAAACTATTTTATATGCATGTATTTGGAATAAATAGTAGGATGCTTCTACCTTGATCTATAGTCTCTCATATGAAAGTGGCAATATAAAACAATAAATAAGGATTCTCTAAATTTAATTTATAAGATGAACATTGTATTTCCAAATTTACAAAATGTTATTTTGTTAAACAAAAAATCAATTTATTTTTTGCAAGATATTAATAGAGGCAAAAATTTTAGAAACACAAATCCCATTTTACTTCAAATACAAGAACTTTGTGGTTCTTATTTTTTCATATACGTATAAATTATAAATATTCTTTTTAGAGAGAGATTATAATTTAAGAGTTAAAGATAGAGATAAAAGTATATGTTGAAAACATTATAATGTTTTTGTTTTTTTATCAATAAACGGCTTACGCCTTCCATTTTTTTTTTTTTTTTTTTTAAATAATTACACCTTCATTCAGTGCGGGCACCAAAGCAAAAGAATAGAGGAAAGAAAAACCTTTGGTATCGCCCAGGCCTTAAAGTCCTGAAAATAAGTTTACAAGATACATATCCTGGTTAGCCAGGGTGAGTACAAGGATCATGCCTTCTTTTGATATTGAGAAGTTACATTCATCCATTTTGTATATGGAATGTCGTAGATCTTTGAGATTTTGGGATTTTTCTTCCATCTTTAGTTTCTTTTTTGTTGTCTTTCTTTAATGTCGATCTTTAGGTCCTTGTGGAAGCCAGTTTGCCTGCACTAAATTCTCAACCATCCAACTAAGATCTTTATAAGTATCATCAATTTAACATTGTATCAAATACTGTATTATTTGATAAAATTTTAACTTTAAACTAGTTACCTTGGTCATTACAGTTTAAAAGCTCAATAATCCTTATATTTAAATAAATATTCCAGTTATTATGTACTTACCTTGAGTTTTTAGTCATCGAGTTGAAATACTGCATCTTTCTTCCAAACTATATTATTCAGTTTCTACAAGGAGATCTTAACATACCTCTAGTCTATTTATTATCCATAATCTTGAAATTTTCCTTAAAACATTGTAATGTTGATGAGAACTTAAAATCTTTTAATGTCTAAAATAGAGCAAAATGCACACATTGATAAGGCAAATTTACATGCGCTTTTGAAGGATGAATTTTTTTCCAACTGATATGTATATCAAAGCTTCTTATCAAATGAGTAATTGAATTTATTGTATAGTTCAAGTAATGAGGTTGCAGTGTTTGTTACATATAATGCTTATTTTGGTTTCACAAACTTGGTATCTTATATCTTTGAGTTTCTCATTTTGGTTTTCATCTTGGACATTTTTTTTGTACTTTTTTCCTTTGTCTGCCATCGAAATTATGACATGGAAAGATTAGTTACAAGTTGATGTAATAATAACATTGTTAATCTGATATGTGCAAATAACCTTGCTTGTTCTTTTATGTAATGTAGATTTGTTTGTTTCTAATAAATACAGTATACAAAATCATACTATGTAGTAATTTGTAACTAATGATATTGCAAATTAACAGTTTGAATTTTTATTTTTTGTACTTTCATAATTTACATTTTTAGTTAGATTTTTTTTTAAAATAGAAGTAACATAGGTTATGCATAAAGTACCTTTTTTTTTTGTTATTCAGATTATGCATTCATATGGGCCTCTTCTTCTTTTCTCCTTGAAACATATGGGTTGTGTTGTATGTGTACATATCTTTGAAAGTTGAACCTTGGATGCATTCAAAGTCCTACAAGTTCGTGCACTCTTGAAATTGTTGTGAAGGTCAAACCTTGTCGTTCAATGCTTCCAATGTCAATTGTTGCTCTTTCAAGTGTAAGCCCTTGTGATTTGTGTATTGTTAAGTCCCATGACATCTTTAGTGGTATTTGTCAACGGTTGTTACGACTGATTGAGGTGATTGGGACATTGTTCAAGGGTTTTTATGGTCCCAAGTTGGGCCAATGTATTTTAAAAATTGAATGACAACCATTAAGGGGAGTTGAGGTGGTTTCTCCTCAGTATTGTATATAATATCTTTGACTTGTCCAATTGTACCATTGATAAGTCATGTGTCTATCCACATATTTGTACTTATCATAACTTGTTGGCCAATACATAGGAGGATCTGAGTTTGAAGTTGTTCTTCATCTAGATTTGTGGCTTGCAATCCCTCCAGTTGTTCCATGGTGGAAAGGGAAATTGGTTGTGTTAAAGACACTAACATGCGTTTATTATGTAGTGACACCATCTCATTTGTTGTAAAAAGGTTTGTAAATGATAGGACATCAGCTTATTCTTCACCGGTGAGTGTTGAGCTCAAGCGTGACATAAGAAGTTCCCAATTTATAACCGGCACCTCTACATTGTGCAAGTTGGAGAGAAATGAATAGAATTGTTCCCGCTTTGGCGAAAATTTTCATCTAGTGTTATTACACTTTTAAAAGTGTTCCATAGTGTTCCGTCGTAGGATTGTGATGCATGTACATTAGAACTTTAACTAGTGGTAGTTGACCCAAGTCACCAAAGAGTATGATTGAACGTCCTCCAAAAGGGATGTGGTTCTATGATGGGAATGCTTCTCTCAATCTGATATTAATTATTTCTATTAGCTTTGGGCCAATTAAGCTCATCTCATCTATAACAATCTTAGTTAACTGAATAAGAAAGATTTGTTTCCAATTTGATGTTGAGTCAACTTAAATGATGACACAAAAATGCATTTTCCAATATTCAAGTGATTTAAATGCATCTTTTTACTCAATTTATTAATTTTAAATCATTTTTTATATTTTAATTGACAATTATGTATTTATTTAATCAACATACTAGGATATTAATTAAACAAATGACATAAGGTTTATTTGTCAATATCTTAGGATTTAGGAATTAAATAATTAAATAATTAAATCAAGTGCAATGATAGATTAGGACCTGGGGTTTTAGGTTAGATCAGACTGAAGATGTTGAATTGCCTTTAGGCTAGGACTTAAGGTGATCAAGATTAGGGTTTTCTTGATGAGAGGTCAAGATTAGGGGCCTATGGTTTTGTTGACCATTTTGGGGTGATTACATTTGCCCTTCTTTGAATTAATGTGTGATCATCGCATTGATTCAAAGAATAGTTGGTGATGAGACGAAGAATAGTTTGATGTGAAGCGATAAAAACATTCTTTCAAAGAAGACTGACTTCGAGCTTGATTGGATGAAGATTGATCAAATGGTATAGGACAAAAATGCTTAATTTGATTTGAAGCGATGAAACCGAATATCTGTCAAGAACTCTTAAACCTTGGGATTGGTTTGAATGAATAACCAGTTTGATGTGAAACGATGAAATTTATTATTGTTAAGAGATTGATTAGCGAAATTGACTTGATTTGAAGCAATGAAGCCAATTTGATCAATGTGTCTGGTTTTATAAATGGATGACTCATATAAGACCGATATGTCTAGTGTTGAGTGTATCCATCATTGTATAAGATAATTGATAGGGTTGCCTTTGATTAAAGATAATCTCAACTTGATGTGATGCAATGAAGTTGAGATACCCCTACCGATGGGGTCTTGCTCGATGATGTGATCATTGAATTGTTGATGTCCTGATCCTGCCCCCTCAAGAGCAAAATTGAAATATGGCTAGGTGACCCAGTGATCGAAAGTAATTCGATTGATTAAACTAATGTAGGAAGAAATTGATCTGATTTGGAAGAGGTTGCAAGCATTTATGACACATTTTGCACTTTTTTGAGGTTTTGTTGACAAAGTTTCACCAAAATTTTGACATGTGGATTTCTTAGAAGAAAATTACAAGAGATTTCCATTGGTTTGAAGTCCAAAAGACTGGTTGCATAAACGGTCAAATGTGGTCAACTGAAAAAGTCAACTGTCAAATTTGACAAGTGGAACGATCTCAGATTTTGATTTTGATCCTCAAAAAATGGAATCAGGATGGTTGAATTAGCCAGGGGTGTCATTTTCACATCAATAAAAGCAAGTTGAAAATTAGGTCAAAAACCTATATAAGGGCCAAAAAGGTCATTTTCAATTTATTTCATCTTATTCAAGTTTCAATGCCTCCTTTGAGAAAATTAGTGATTCCCATTAAACTCATTGATTCAAGCACCAGAGAGTCCACAACCGGTCAAGAACCTATCGAGCAGTGATAAGTGCATGAAAACCACCTTTTCAATTCAAGTTTTGTTAATTATTGTAGATTTTTCTTCAATTTTGCATGGTTTTAGGTTTAGAACCCTAATTTATTGTACGAATCCTGAGGAGGGCTCATATGAGAAACTACTTCCAATTCCTCGCTCATATGATCCCATTAGGTTTCTCGTATGCTCCCCACCCTTCACTCATATGAGAACCTTCTTGACAGGACCTTTACTCGTACCATATACCTTAGATTCTTGTATCAACTTGTTTACTCCTACTGCTCTATGTTAATACTCATACAAGGCTAGATGCCAGTGCAGTTACTCGTATTGAAAACAATAGTTAATTTTGAGCCTTCAAACGTCAAAATTTAATTTTTGTCTTTATTGATCTAGCATTTTTTGCAATATATCCATTCATCATTTTATCACTGGTAATCATATTGATGCTTTCTTGTTCATTTTCTGCAAGAATGATTGTCAGATATTGAGTTATGGATTACCTATCCACCCACAATGTACTTGGTACAGAGACTGACTAACGATCAAAGGGCTACTGCGGTAGAGTGTGGGTTTGGTTGGCTTTTAGAGATCCCTGAGATCAGGGTGAACCATGGTTTTCTTACAACCCTCATGGAGAGATTCCACAATGATCATAATACCATTCATTTCCCCATTAGAGAGATCACATTAACACCAAAGGATGTGTATCGCATCCTTCGCATTTCATTCAGAGGATCTCATATTCAGTATGAGAGTGCTCAACGATAAGGGATGTTAGCATTGTGTCGGATCTTCAGAGACAATGACATTCTTGAGTTGTGGGTGTCATGGGACACCATGATGAGAAGGTACACAAAGTAGTATCTACTTGCTTGCGGTATGGAAGGCTTCATAGGTTGCTCTATCATGCCTGACAGGGGACAATGATATCATGGTCCTTATAGTAATTATCACCACATCCTTTTAAGATGAATATATACCTTATAGTAAGCCCCAAGACAATCAATTAGTGGTAGCCCTCTAGACTTGAGATCCTTGATCTAATCCCTGCCTATATGCCCCATGTGTCGATCCTCATGCAATTGTACAATTAACTCTTGACTTGTATCTAATGTGGGATCATATGTCTCATTAGATGGTTTCCCTAGCTGCGAGGAGAGTGGAGTGAGGGATTTTTGATATATTCAGTAAGGTGAGTTACAATGGACTTGAGTTTGGCTTTCTCCCCCTTCATTCCATCCAATCTTTCCCTCACCTCTTGGTGGGTGAACTCCCACATATCCACAGTATTAGTACGGTGTGAAGGACCTATAGCAATCTTGCTTACACCAAAATCTGCAGGAGATAAATGATTGGTTTTTTTCTGCATCTTAGCTTGGGCAATTTCCAAAATGATATGCCTTGTCTCTCGATCCTTCCCCATTGTTGATAGAATACTATTTTTATTCTTACCTTTTGTAGTTGGGGGGCCTCTCATGATATGAGTGATCAAATCACCTGGAGTAACTTTGTCATCTTCTCTTTTCCTTTTTCTCTCAATTTTCTGCTCTATCCATGAAGGTGATGATATAATTCATGAAGACGAGGCTAGACTTTCTATATCAAATAACTTCCTTACTATCAGAGGAGTTTGCATAGCTATGGAGGGGGCATAAAAGTGTGGTACCTTGTGGGGGAAGGGGCTGACATGCTCCTTCTGATTATATCCTTGGGGTCATAGAGACTTCTATCCCTATGGTATCTCTTGAGGTTTCTCTTGAGGATCTCCCTAGGAAACCATGACATGCTCTCTTGCTTCCTCCTACTTGGGTCCTTCTTGCGGGTCAAGGTTAATAATTGGAAAGGACTCACTTCCTCATGTGTGTAGTATAACATGGAATTTATCAGGAGGTTGGTTGTCCCCTCCTGATGTCTGAGATTTATTTTGGTCTATTGGCCTTGATTTTGCTACTCTATTGGCAACTTCAGTTGGGCTCTATGTTTGGGTGAGCAAGGGTTTTGAGGAGCTTTCCCCTCATCCACCTGTCTGTTTCCATTGTACCCACTAGGTTATCCACTTAAGGATGGGGGCCATCCTCAGGTCAAGATCATCAAGTTCTAGCCCTTCAAATGTGATTAGATTAAGAGGGGTTCCCTTTATCTTACCTAAATAATGCAGAGATAGTATATCCATCCCATCTTCAGACAATCCCTCCACATCAATATTGATGTCATAGAGTCTTACCTGATCAATAGTGAGTCAGGACCAGGATCGTTCCTTCATGTCAAAATTGTCTCTGCTATTAGCCCAGTAGTCCTCTGAGGATGGGATATGGTAGAATGAAGGCCCTAGTTGTAAATTCTCCTTGACATAATTTGTAGGGTCAAAATGGGTTCAAAGCATGTTGTACTTCTCAAACGTAAACTTTTCTTTGGCGCTCTTTATAAAGTTAAGGTCATTGGTGCTAGATGAGCATGTATATGCCCCAACTGTAATAAGAAATCATATTCCTACTTTGTGACGCTCACTACACCTAGCATTAACCTCAATGATCTACCAAGATGATCTTATCATCAGGATATCTTGGTAACTTATAAGGGAAATTGGGAAATGATCCTATCCTAAAGTAAGTAAATGTTAGGAATTGTGTGTAATGGCTCCCAAATGTAGTTATTGTTGATGAAGCCTCCATGGACATTCTCCGCTCTGGGAAACCCTGCAGTTCCCTGCATACTCTCATGGTGAAAGCTTTATTCGCCCTCCTAAAACTTTTGCGACTATTATGCATCTACAAACATGAATAGAAATCATATACTTGAATATCTTCCTCATATTCTTCTACACTAGGGAGGCCAGGCCAATTGCGAATATAGGCCAAGGCATAAATGATATAGGAAGATATATGGAAAGAGGATGTGCGTTTAGCTAAAATGAGCATTTCAGTCAACCTGTCACTTAGTAGTTGGGCCTAGTCAATATATCTACTCTCAACACAAATAGTTTGTACGATGAAAAACCACCACTCCTCAAAATTCAGGGCATCCTCATTCCCCCTTAGTTGATGTAGTTTTACTAGAATATCCATAATCTCTCTTTTGAGATTTGTTCCTTATAGAGTCTTTGGGAGTTTGGAGCTAGGTGCCCTCTTGGCTTGGAACCAATCTGTAGACATCTCGCCTCTCCACCATGATTTCTTCTCATTAAGAAAAGATGCAGCCATTGATAAGTCCTAGTTAGTATATTATGCTCTTGATGGTAGACCTAAGAAATTTTGAATTGACTACCTGTCTAGGGTAACTAGAACTTCATTTTTTGATTTCCTTATTTTCCTACTACTAGGGTCGAATCGGGCAATGCACTCCAAAATCAACTCAGGGGCCTAGATGGAAAAAGGAAAACTAGCCGCCTAGATCAACCCACTCTCAACCAACTTCTGAGTTATTTGGTGTATGGGGGGGGTATATACTCTTATGTAAAAAGAAATTTAAGTCATAATAATTCAACTTAGTATCATCAATATCTTTCCAAGCGCTACCAACAGCATTCAAATGGTCGTAGCCAAAATATTTTAGGGTCATCTCCAAGTGTTGAATTTTCACAGCACAAGATATTCATAGGTGATGTTTCACTCCTTAGGTTCTTTCATTTTTAGAAACACTTTGGGATACAACAATTAGGTTTACCTTTGGCAACAAATATTTGTGTCACTAGAGCCTAAGCATGTATTCTCAACATTCAAATCCCATTAACACGCGTTTTAAATGTTGGTTTTGACACTTCGTACAAGGAAGTGGCTAGATGTGTGTAACATTTACACATGATTAGCAATAGGGGTATTGATAGGTAGATCTCAGAAGATTTTAATGACACTTTTAGAATATGATGGTGTATTGTGAGAATCTAGAACTTCCCTCATAGTACATCTTTATCCCGATTATCAAGGCCCTATATTTAAATTCTCACCCTTTGGAAACTTTAGGTTTTTCGGTAATAATACCTTCTCGGGTCATCTTCCAAAATTTTAGAGTTTGCTTAAATTCCTTCCACCCCCCCCCCCACCCCCCCCGCTTCCCCGAGCTAGTCCCTTTAATCCATCCTTTAAATTGCTTTTCAAAATTTTAGAAATTGTTTGACACGTTGTATGCCCGAAATAAATTCCATATCTTGGGAATTTCGGGATCTTGTTATTTCATAATTTTACATTTTTTGAATGGCATTGACATCTCAGGAATAGCACCCAACACATCATTTTCCCAATGCAGGAGTACATAAGTATTGATACTCTCCCCTTTCCTTTTGCATCTCTGCATGTTTAATCCCTGATTCTCAGGAATCTTTCTCTTTAATGGACCCCGAGTTGCCTTCAGAATTTTGGATTTCACCCACTCCCACTACTTCTTTCGAAGGTTCGTGGTCTCCTGGGAATCACACCTATATCATCAAAATCCCCAGTGGGATTATTCAAAAATAATAGAACCTGCCCAAGTCTATTCCCAAAATATTTGATGTTGCTTACTAACTCATCTAACCCTTTTCTCTTAGCACTTTCTACACACACACACACATATTAGCACAGCCTTAGCTTGCATAGGAATGGTTGGAATAGAATATCAGGAATAGTATCTCATTCATCTTATTTCTGATGATGAATTTGTTTGTTTTGTACTCTCCCAATGTTACATCTAAAAATTCAATACTAGCATCATAGCGCATCATTTCCTAATTTTTTTGAGTCGTGTCTTACCCCCTCCCTAGAAAAGGTTTTAGAAATTATGGGTAAATAGTTGTTGGAAATATGTTGAGTCAAGGTGATTGAGAGGGGGGGTGAATCAAGAACCAATAAAACTTAATCCTTATAATCCTTTATTAGATTATTTAATCTGATTGCATGCATGAAATTAAAAAACAATAAATTATCCACAACATTTGACACAATATTTGGTTACCCAGAAACCTTCCAAATAGAAAGTAAAACTGGGGTGGGGATGGTACCCACAAGATTTATTACTGTAGTATAAATTTATCTTGTTAAAGCTTACAATTGACCACTTTTGATGGCTTGCCCTGTTAGGAGCAATAAGGTTTGTTAGATCCACCTTGTGAAAGGATTTAGTATAATACAATCAAGTAATGAAACTATGTTAGGAGATTTGTAAAGGACTCTTAGGTCCACCTTGTTAGAGGATTTTGTTGACGCACCTATTAGGATGAACCAGTAGATGATCTTCAATGCAACTCTAAATTGTTGAATAAGATCCAATGATATAAAAAATAAGTCTCTATTGTTCCTTATACTATTTTAGCCTCTTAAACAATTTGCCACTTCATATTCACATTTACACTTCTACATATATATTTGGATAAACAAAATACTTTATATTTATACTTTATCCAAATCAAATGCAACTGTAAGTTGGCTTCCATAAGATAAATTAATATCAAACAATATAAGATAAGTCGGCCCAAAACTGTTACTCGGGTCCAGTAGTCCACTCGGGCAATATACTAGCACTCAGGCATTATGTTGTCACTCAGGCAACATACTAAACTCTGGTACTTGGGATACTCTGTGTACTCAGGCTACATTGATCACTCGGGTAATACTAATTGTCACTGTCTGCTCAATCGACACTGCCACTGCTCGGGTTACACTGTTGGCTCGGTCAACACTCTGATGACTAAGTATTTTGGCACTAATTAACAACGTGTCTTGCCATAAGTTCAACAATAGTGTCCACTACTTTCGTTTGACCTTGGAATCTCAGGAATTTTCTCCATGGATGCATTTATCCTGGTCTCAGGATCAGATTTTAGAGTTATGTCTCCATTTATTTGAGTATCCAAGGGGTATATAGGTTGTAATCGGATTCACCCAACCCCCAAAACCTTTTATAACTTCTCCCACTTAGTTCATTAAAATTGAAATCTAGACTATTTCACAATCATAGAGGCCTTAAGTGAATCTATTTGCAAATCTCGAAAGGTTTAAATTGTCCATGTTAAAACATAATATATATTGTATAGTTTTTTTAGGAATATATAAATATTTATATAAACAGATAGTTATACTTTTAGTCATATATAAACAAATTAACATACTTTAGTTGATTTAGACTTGGAGAAATTCCTACATATAGCTCTATAATTTTGATAATCAATACCTAACAAATGTTTTTTATCTTTCACTAAGCCATAATTAATTATAGGAGAGAGAAAAACTAAATAGATTATGATAGATTCTGTGACATGACATATTCACAAAATCATTAATCCTTCTTGAATAATAACATAAGCATCTCAAATGAATAACAATAAAGCCTTACCTCCAGCTAAGCAACATGAGGATAATAATTAGCTCATTATTGTCAAGCATGCATCAATCCTTGCATGACCAACTTTTAGGTATTTAAAGAACATTATGATAATTACTAAATTAGTCTTGCTCTCCCGGAATCAAGTCTTAAGATACACATCGTCACTAAAGATACAAATTAAGTTTGCACATGCCAACCTCTTGGCATGACATCTCACGCATACTACCTCGGGATATGACTAAAAGATATCTTTAAATTGATATAACATTACTCTCTAATGCAAAAATTCATGCCAATCTCAATAAAAGTGTCTAACACTTGACACATCGAAGACAACTAATACCGTCCCTAGCAAGCTACCATGTATTTTAAGGGCATCAGCCACTCATAGAGCCTCAAATATTTTATTTTTCACATGTGAGAAGAAGAGATAAAGCTTAATGGATACCCCCGTCAAAATCTAAGGAGGTAAGTGACAGACAAAAGTAAAGAACGAGATAACGGAGTAGAGAATAAGAGGTATTATAAAAGTCAATAACATACTAGTGGTGGAGGTAATAATGAAGGTATTAGGAGAAGATTACTTGGTTGATATAGACAGGACAAGGGTGAATTCTGACATTGCGTAAATGTTTCTTTGCCTATCAATGTTCCTCGAAAGAGACAAGAAGATTGCCAAGGAGACTTGTGAAAACATATTCAAAAAGAGAATTCTAGGGGATATTGACATCGTCCTTAACAACATTGATGTTGCCCTTATGATCCCCAAAGCCATAAACTATGAGAAATCTCTCATGGGGGACAATAGTGCTCCTAGATACCCCATTTTATGATTTGAAAATAGGGAAGCATTTGAATCACCCTTGAGAGAAAAAGCCACAAATTGAATTTTCTAACCGCACTTTTACATGTCAAGCGTCCAGACAACCCCAACTAGTTTTCCACTTACTTAAAGGAAGAAAATATAGTCATTTTTATGGATTCTTTGGACGGGACAAGCTTGGCTATGGAGATCATTATATCTGACAGTGAAAGTGAGGATGAAATGGAGCTCCAAGGAAGGTGCCTTCCTCGGGGGCAGGCCCTTCTTCCTCGGGAGGCAAGACACGGGGAAAAGGCAAGGGAATCCAACTAAGCTAGGCCATCACTTTATACATTATCTGATCTTATAAGGTAGTTTGATTAAGCTGCAATTATGAGGTTGCTACTTCTAAGATATTAGATACTTTATAATCTGAAACTATCATTTTGGTTATATGGTTATAAGTCGGAAAAATTATAGCACTATGTTTTACTATACATTCAGTTTATATTAAGCAATAGATTATAGGAGTATAGACATTATAGTAATCTCCAGCTTGTTAAGATCTGTATAATATATTTCTTTAGCAGGTTAATTATAAACTATATGTTGTGTTAATATAAAGTTAGGCCCTATATTAAGGAATGGAAGCTTAATAATCCTTAATCGTTGCATATCTCTTTATTAAAAATTAAGTGGATGCACATCTTTTTCATGTTTAATGGTTGATTATCTCTTTCTTAGGATATCATCTGTTACAGGGGACATATTCAGTGTGTCGGTAATATGTATATTTCTACATTTCACTTTGATAGTAATATGTTTTAGTACAAAACTTGAATGACATAAGATTTTATCATTCAAGGATTCCGACATTACAATTTTATTCAACATTTATCTAATATATAAAACCATACATGAAAATGTCAAAAAAAGTAACAATAATATAACCATATCTCCTTATACAGACTAACATATATGATATATGTACCTATATATATAAATAGTATTATATATATTTATATAGATATATTCGCCCCTATATTTATATATTATATACTTAACTATAAAAAAAAATATCATACCTATATATATATATATATATATA
>MU227805.1:2284359-2308391 GCA_018584345.1 Thuja plicata
GAAACTGTCCTTGTTGAGAAGATAAACCTTTAGATCCTTTGATAACACACTTGGAGAGTTTTAGTAGTCTCTTGTCCATTCACTTCCATACAAATTCAAATTCAATCAATATAACTTGGGTAAATCAGTCTCCTGATCCTTATGTGTTAGGGTATTCACCCGTTCAGTGGGCACCTCTATGGTAGTGTTAGTTTATGCCTCTTGCAAAATTCTTCCTTATCACCTCTCTTTTGGACAAGTGAGTGCTTTTGTTATCCTGGTTTGGTACCAACGTTTCTTAGGGTCATCCTATCACCTATTATCTTTTCTTTCATGCCAGTTACAACAAGATATCAAGTAGATCAAGGAAAGCGACCTCAAGTAGTCTTTAACCAATTACCCTTAGTTCAAACTTACCAAAAACGTAAGGGAAAAGAGCCTGTATTTGATCAATCACCCAGGAACAACTCAAAATTTTGGTTTGATTCCAAGAGTAACCTTTGTGAGTTGAGTACACCCTTAGCATCTTCTCGCTTGGATATGGATATGAGTTACACAATGACTCAATGAGAGAGGAGAGAAATAGATAAATTCAATGATGATATATTTGAAAGACATAGAGATACCACTCTGTTTGGCGGTTCCTCTCTCGTCGAGTTTTGGAGAGCAATTTTGGAGGAGAGTTTGAGAATTTGAGCTTGAACCATGAAAGTTCTCTTCTTCTTGTCTTCTTCTCTCATGAATCCATGGTAATCCATTTAGAGTAGATTCATGTTAATTTAGATTCATATTTCCTTTCAATAGATTAATCTTGCATATTTCCTTCATAGATTAGTTTGCATATTTACTTTCATTCATCGTTATCATATAAAATAGTTTCCATTTTCATTTGCAATGCATATTTGATGATCATGGAGACTAGCATTCTTGTTCTTCCTCTTTGAATCTCTAATTTCATTATGTACTTGCATGGGTATAAACTAGGTCTAAATTGAGGGTCTTCATCACAAACCCTTGCACTCCATGAATAGGGAGCTATGAGTCGCCATTTGAGACCTCATTCTTGAGCAATCTTGAGTACAATGACTCATAGAAGTGTGTCAACATTTTAACACATAGATAGTAGTAGCTCCATCATTGAAGAATCACATCAAATTGCAAAGGAAGAAGTTAATTATTATGATTTTTTTTAAACAACTAGGATGGTTCAAACTGGACCCATTAAAAGAATATACTAGGAATATTCCAAAGATAATATTAGAAGAACAAAATAAGACCCTTATAACAAAATTTTCAAAAATAGAAATGGAATATGTCATAAAGTAAATGCACCTAATTAAGGCTTTGGGTCCATATGTTTTATGGTCTTCTTGTTTCAAAAATGTTGGCATTTTATTGGGGATGAAGTGGTGGATGCTCTAGAGGGGGCTAGAAACTCTAACAACCTTTTTAAAGAAGTGAATAATGTTAGCAATAATAGTCCACCAACACAATTGAAAGGGGAGGGGTGAATCAGTTGTGAGCCAAATAAATTAAACTTTAAACTTTATAAACCAATTACTTAATGAAAATATGAACACATCAAATATAACACCATAATACAAGAAATTGTTGTCGAGGAAACCCTGTTAAGGGAAAAACCCCAGTGGGAATCATCACCCATAAATAATGCACTGAAAGTATTGTATCCATGTTAGGATATTTATCCCTATTAGGAGATAATTATTACATATAGTACACAATACTTGTTAAAGGATAGACCCTGTTAGGATTCAAGAGAAACAAGAGGCTCATTGCCTAGGCACACTACCCAAATGTGAAAGTTAAATCCACCTTTTGGACTCACATTCTGAAATACAGATATAGGAGTAACAATAACCAGTGAATTGACTGATAGAAAATTACTTTGCTTAAAAATTTCCAATGAATCTCATCACAATCACTACCTCTTCTCTACATCTAGTAGACTTCACAAATACAAGCTCACAACTTTTACATTCCATGACCTACTCATCTAATCAAGAAACAACTCTTCTTTATACAAGTTTACAATAAACAATTAGGTCGACCTGTTAAGAATTTCCCAGTGTACAAATAATTATATAGACCCTTTCTTAGATACACACGATACCTTACACAAGTAAACGTCAATTAAAACTCATAAATTATACTCCAAGATCCTTAATACACGCTCACCATCCTCTAAACCTGTTTCATCATTGTAGACGACCACAAATAGATCTTTGCAAGTTCACACACTTCAAATGACATCACCAAGAACATAACGACCCAAAAATCACAAGTAACATTCTCCAACATGTCTTCTACCATGTCTTAAGATCGCAAATCATAACTCGTGCTTGCATCTAAGTTATCTCTAAAACTCAGAGACCAACTTTTTCACAATTCTCTGTCACTATTATGTACCCAGTCTTCACCAAAACAATTGTAACTTATGCCAATGGTACGATCAAGCCAAGAAACCTTAGATATAAGATCACTACTCATCCTTGTATACATCTCCATGCTCACATGCTCTGAAATCCCATAGAGTGTCCATACACTTCTTCCAGTCTTCCCTATACCAGTGATAACCAGTCTGTCTGAGACTTCAATTGAAACATATGTTGACATCAATGACAAAACATGAATGTTAACACCTCTCACATAACCAATTCCAATAATCTCCCCTTTTGGCATTTATGGAAACATATGAGAAAATCCATCAACCCAAACAATATCCTTCTCAATATAATCTTCTTAATATCCTCTTGACACCTCCCCCTAAAACAGTAGGGATTTTATACTTCTATTACTCCCTCTTTTACACCAATGGAAAAGGGTTCCATATCTATCTTCCTTCTTTGACCATCCCACCTTTGCAAGGTGTAGTTTTTCCAAATCTTTGTCTTCAACAACTAGGTGCTTGATCACCCAAATATGTTATGATATGTTCTGTGATTAGTCCCCATGAAGAGTGCATCCAAGCATCAAGTCCAATGATTGATATAGCTTTGATAGCTACTAGACTGATGCATTTATGCATCATTTAGTTCTCATAAGGAGGGGTTCCCACCCCAAGCATACCTATGAGATACTCAAAGGCATATTTTGGCAAAGGTTTTGTGAATATATATGCTATTTGCTCCTTTGTACCGACGTACTCTAATATGACTTCCTTTTCTACAACCTTGTCTCTCAAGAAGTGGTATTTGGTTGAAATGTGTTTGGTCTTTGAGTGCATAACAAGGTTCTTTGACAAATTTATTGTGTTTATATTATCACAATCTATCACCACTGGATTTTCAAAAGTAATCACAATGTCCTTCAACATCTGCTTCATCCACACAATCTGTGTACAATTTATAACAGCAACTACATACTTTGATTCAACAGTAGACTGAGGTATACAATCTTTCTTCTTACATAACAATGAAACCAACCTCTTTCCAAGAAAAAATGCACCACCAATTGTGCTCTTCATGTCATCAACACTTCCTGCTCAATCAACATCAGTACAAGCATGCAAAGTAAAATTATAGAACTTTCATACCGTAATCCATATTCTAGTGTTCCTTTTAGATATCTGAATATCCTCTTAACTACAGAAATATGAGTTTCTTTAGGATATGCTTGAAACCTTGCAACAATTCCAATCAGTGTGAGTTAGATATTGTAAACCTCCAATTATGGATTCATACTTTTTCTGAAATACACTTTGAGATTCATCAATATTAGTAAGCTTCCAACCAGTAATCATAGGCTTTCCAACATGTTTACAATATTCCATTCCAAACTTCTTCAATAATTCGCTAAGATACTTGGTTTGAGAGATGAAAATACCATGTTTGTCTTGAGTAATTTGCAAACCAAGAAAGAACTTCATTTCACCAATCATTGACATTTCAAATTCATTTTTTATTTCCTCATAAAAATTCTTACTCATTTCATCATTACCTCCAAAAATAAGTTCATCAACAAAGACTTCAACAATAAATATTCCATCTTCACTAGTTCTCAAATACAAATTATTATCTATACTACCTTTTCTGAAACCAAGATGTAGTAGATACCTATCCAACCAAGCATAACATGCTCTAGGTGCTTGTTTCAGTCCATATAATGCCTCTTTCAACTTGAAAACCATGTCTTCATCATCTGTCAAAGGAAATCCATCAAACTGCTCAATATAGACTTCTTCCTCTAGATCTCCATTCAGGAATTTAGATTCCACATCCATCTGATATACCTTAAAGTTCTTATGTGCTGGATAAGAAAGGAACATCCTTATTGCTTCTAATATCGCAATAGGAGAAAATGTTTCTTCAAAGTCTATTCCTTCTTGTTGTGAGTACCCTTTACTAACCAGTCTAGCCTTATTCCTTACTACCATACCTTCTTCATTCATTTTTTTTCTGAAAACCCATTTAGTCCCTATATCATTCTTGTCCTTAGGTCTAGGGACCAGTTACCAAGTGTTGTTTTTCTCTATCTGATCCAATTCTTCCTGCATTTCTTTAGTCCAAGATTCATCTCTACATGCCTCATTAGTAGGTTTTGGTTCTATTTGTGAAATCAAACAAATCTCAATTCTCATTCTAGATCTTGTCACCATTCCTTTATTTACTTCACCAATAATTTGATTTTCAGGATGTTTTTTCTTAACATACCTTGGTATCTTTGGAGTTTCACTAGTGTCATTCAAGCATACCTCAATTTTATTGTCAACCTCAAGAGTTTACTCTACACTTTCAGTAACCTCCTTGTTCTCTATAATCTGATTACAATCATACATTCTTTCCTAAATCTGAAACCTCTCATCAATTCTCACATTAGCACTCTCAACTAACTTTCTCAATCTTAGATTGAAACATTTGTAAGCCTTTCTCTTAGTGGAATAACCAAGGAAAATTCCTTTATCACTTCTAGCATCAAATTTTCCTATCTCATCATCCCTTTTGATATAACACTTGCTACCAAATATTTTGAAGTATTTCATAGTAGGAGCATGATTAAAGAAAAGTTCATAAGGTGTCTTATTAGTGCCTTCTCTGATCTGAATTCTATTTAAAATGTAGACCGTAGTACCAATAACTTCTCTCCAATGCACACACAACACATTCCCTTCAAGAAAAATAGTCTTGGCAGCACCTAGTATAGTTATTTTTCTTTGCTCTACAATCTCATTCTATAGTGGTGTCATAGGAGCTGATGTTTTTCTATATATTTCATGCTCTTCATAGTAGGTATTAAACATATCTTATGTAAACTCTCCACCTCTATTTGACCTCAAACATTTAATCTTCAGACCTGATTCATTCTCAACTTTTGCTTTGAAAATATTAAACTTCTCAAAAGCCTCAAAATTTTCTCTAAGAAATGCAACCCACATCATCCTATAATAATCATCAAAAAGATTATAAAATACCTTTATCGATAGTAATACCTTGTTCTTGTAGTACCACAGAGATCTGTATGTACCAGATCCAACTTCCCCTTTGCTGAGAAATATTTTCTCTAAAAACTGCTTCTAGTTTTCTTCCCCATCACACACTCTCTACACATGGTGTTAGAGGGATTCACTATTTTTGATAAATCTCTTACTGCATTTGTCATACTTTCTTTCACAATGTTATCAAAATTTATATGAAAAAACCTTCTATGCCATAACCAACTGTCATCAACCTTCGCAACAAAAAATTAGCCTCTATAGTATTCAATTAAAACATATTACCTCTTGACTTTGTACCTAATGTGATCAACTCTCCTGACTGATTTTTGATAGTACATTTTCCATCATTAAACTTCAAATGATAGCCCTATCTACAAGTTGTCCAACACTCAACAATTTGTGCTTAAGTCCATCAACAAGCAATACATTATCAGTATTAGTTTGACCATCAAGGGTAATCGATCCTACTCCAATGATCAATTTTGAATTGTTATCACCAAATTTGACTTCACCACCATCATATTTATTTAGCTGAACAAACTTACTTTTATCACCAGTCATATGATGTGAACAACCATTATCTATGACCCATTCGGATTTCCTTTCAACATGAGAAACTAAGGCTCTTTCTTCATGAATGGACTCATCGTCTTTAATAGTAATAAATCCAATTTCATCATAATCTACAATATCATCATCAAACACACCTTCACTAGCATAGTAACATTCCTTATCCTTAGAATAATCTAGTTTATGAAACTTAGGTTTATGCTTAGGAACCCTTGTAGGACATCTAGATGCAAAATGACCAATCTTATTACATGAAAAACACTTCAGGGGTAACTTTCCTTCAAATTTACCATTACCTCTCTTTTCTCTTCTTGCGATCAAAGCCACAAGTTTGTCTAGTTTCCTTTCCTCTTCTACTATATTTTCCCAATCCTCAGCATATTCACCAAGCTCTTGATACTTTTTATCTCTGCTGGTGCTCACAAGACTTGATAAATCCTTTTTGTCATTGGGCACGGTCACCTTGAATGCATATTCCACCTTGTGTAATGTATTTCCCATCTCTGCAACCTCAAAGGTGGTCAACTTAGAATTCAATACCTCTCTATTGAAGCTCGCAGACAAAGGTATGCTTTCTTCTATCGCTTGAACTTTAGTTTTTTAAACAAGTGTCAAAGATCTAAGAATATTTGTGATCACTTCTTCTTCTTCAGTATACATCTCTCCTAAGTTTTAATCCCTATAACAACCTTTATAACCCTCTATACATATGCTTTGACATTCTCATCATCTCGCATTCTTAAAATTTCCATCTTGGTCTTCCAATTCTGCAACTTCACTGGCTTAGTAAGTAAACTTATCTCCTTCATATAGTGCCTCAAGTCTTGTCCAAATTTTGTGTGCATAATCCAAGTCTCTTGCAACCATATTAAAACTAAATAACTTATTTTCATCTACATATGCAATTTCTAATTCATCTTTAGTCTTGATCTATTCATCCTTCTTAGTAATCATTCAGTATTCAATCCCTAAGTAGAGTAGGTGAGTTCTCATCTTGTTCTTCCAACTATCAAAATTTTTAGGATCAAATTTTGGATTCTCCTTCCTATAGTATGCCATCTTTAGGGTCGCCTCAAGCTATTAAGCTTTCTCTTGAGGGACCACAAGATTTGATACCAATTGTTAGTAGTAATAGTCGATCAACACAAGTGAGAGGGGGGTGGGGTGAATAAGTTGCGAGCCAAATAAACTAAACTTTAAACTTTATAAACCAATTACTTAATGCAAATATGAACACATCAAATATAACAACATAACACAATAAATTGTTGTCGAGGAGATCATGTTAAGGGAAAAAAACCCAGTGGGAATTAACACCCACAAATAATGCATTGAAAGTATTGTATCCATGTTAGGAGATTTATCCCTACTAGGAGCAAACTATTACATACAATAAACAGTCTGTGTTAAAGGACATACCCTATTAGGATTCAAGAGAAACAAGAGGCTCACTGCCTAGGCACACTACCCAAATGTGAAGGTTAAATCCACAATCTAGACTCACTGTCTGAAATACAAATATAGGAGAAATAATAACCATTGAATTGATTGATTGCAACTTGATTTTCTTAAATAATTTCAATGAAGTTCATCACAATCACTACCTATACTCTACATACAACAAAATTCACAAATACAAGCTTGCAACTTTTACATTCCACAACCTGCTTATCTAATCAAGAAATAACTCTTCTTTATACAAGTTTACAATAAACAATTAGGTTGGCTTGTTAAGACTTCTCCAATGTTCAAATAAATATATAGACCCTTGCTAAGATATACACAATACCTTACACAAATAAAAATTAATTACAACTCATCAATTATACTCCAATATTCATAATCCACGCTTTCCATCCTCTAAACATGTTTCATCATTGTAGGCGGCCACAAATAGATCTTCACAAGATCATACGCTTCAGATGATGTTACCAAGAACATAGAAACCCAAAAATACAAGTAAAATTCTCCAATATGTCTTCTGCCATGTCTTAAGCTCACAAATCATAACTCGTTCTTGCATCCAATTTATCTCTAAAACTCAGAGACCAACTCTGTCACAATTCTCTGTCACTACTATGTACCCAGTCTTCACTAAAACAAATGTAACTTATGCCAACAATATGATCAAGAAAAGTGACCTTAGATATAAGATCACTACTCATCCCTGTATACATCTCCAAGCTCACATGCTCTGAAATCCTGTAGAGTCTTCGTACACTTCTGCCAGTCTTCCCTGTACCAGTGATTACCTGTCTGTCTGAGACTTCAACTGAAACATATGTTGACATCAACGACAAAACATTAACAAAAAGACCTCTTAGAGAACCAATTCCAATAAATAACACCTTTCTCACACTTATACCTAAGAAAGAAAAGTCAAGAAGTTATGATGATTTTAGACCTATCATGTTATGTAATACCATCTACAAAATACTAACTAAAACAATGGCTAACAGAATTCAAACAAATTTACCAGACATCATTAGTGAGAAGCAAACCGGGTTTGTTCCTATCTGATCTATTAATGATGGGGTAATAATTTATCAAGAAGAAATACACTCCATCCAACAAAATAATAATCCCAGTATGCTGATTAAACTGGATATTAGTAAAGCCTATGATAAAGTAGATTGACACTTTCTTTGCAAAGTCTTGGAAGCTTTTGGATTTGCAAGACAATGGATCAACCTAATTGTTTAATGTGTTTTGAGTCCTAAAATATCTATCCTGGTTAATAGAACCCTAGAAGGATTTTTTAACATTTCTAGGAGATCCTATATCCCCTTTTCATTTTATTATAATGTCAGAAGCATTAAGTGGGACTATATCGAAAATAGGGAAGAGGGCCTGATTCAAGGGATTAGAATTACCAGTGGCCTAGACCAGACAACTCATCAATAGTTTGTTGATGATACAATGCTTTATGGAAAAAAATAAGGATGAAGCTATTTCAGTGAAAACAATAATAAACTGTTATACCAAGGCCTCAGGACAGGAGATCAATGAAGTAAACTAAGAAATATTCTTTTTCAATACTGACTCTAATATAAAAAAGGAAATATGCAAGATTTTGAACTTCAAAAAAGGGGAACTGCCTTGCAAATATCTAGGCCTACTTCTGGATAAGGGAAATAGATCTAAGGAATTATGAGATCATATAATTTTAAAAATCAAGAAAAAAGATGAATCTTGGAAAGGGAAAAAAACCATGTTAAAATTAGTTCTCTTAGCTATCCCCATTTATCAACTATCTTGCATTAACTTACTAGTGGAAAAAAGAAGAAGAAATCAACATAAATCTAAGAACTTTCTTTTGGAATGGTATTGAAGATAAGAAAAGGATGAAATTAGTTGCCTAGGAAAAATTTTGCAAACTGAAAGAGGAAGGTGGTCTTGGGTTAAAAAATATCAAAGAACAAAGTAAGGCACTTGGGGCCAATTGACATGGAAGATGTATAGTAACCCAAATCTAAAATGGGTAAATATTCTAAGAAATAAATACCTTAAAGGAAGGGATTTTGTCAGTATGTTTAGAGTGGCCAACCCCCTAAGGGGGTCTTGAATATGGAACTTCATGTTGGACTGTAGGAAACTTATTTTGGAAAAACTAACATGGAACCTAGGTGATGGTAGTGAGGCCTTATTCTGGGATGACTCGTGAGGTGGCTATGAAGCCGTGAGAAGTAGTTACAACTTTGAAAACACTATGAGAATTTTAGAATCCCACTAGGGGAAGTATGTCAAGGACTACATTGAAATACCCAATGGGGATGTGACAGTAGGTTGGAATTGGAAGTCTTTGGATAATATGAACATACTAGAGGATGAAAAATAAATGCTTATTGATATTCTTCATAATATGAGTATTACCTTCGAGAAAGAGAGTGATAGGTTTGTATAGGATGGATCCAAATTAGGTGAATATAACACTAGAGATGGATAAAATAGACTAATTAAGAAATAACTAAGACCAAAGACTGATCTCCCCTTGGGCTTTGTTGGGATAAGAACTGCCTACCAAAAGTGGGCTTATTCTCATGGATCGCTTTATAGAAGAAAATTCTTACAGTCGATAGGTTCACAAAAATGGGCTATGAAGGACCCAATAGATGTCCCTTATGTGAGAATGAATAGGAATTTGAAGACCACATGCTACTCAAGTGTAACTTCTCAAGTATATGCAGGTAGTGATTATGCAGTAAATTGGGTTGGATTTCAGCCCTCCCAAATAGTCTACTCGGATTATTCAATTGTTGGCCTAACACCTATAAGAAAAAATTATATAGTATTCTATGGAAAATTACCCCCTCAACCATGATATGGGAATTATGGAAAGAGAGAAACAAACTTATATTTAAAGACAAGAAAATAAGTTGGGAACAACTAACTAACAAAATTAAAGTTGTTATAATAGAAACAATTAATAATAGGATCTTAAACAACTCCAAGGTAGAAGCTAACATGACTTACTAGGATGAAAAGATGTGTGGGAGATGGACTGCTTTAAAATTGTCTCCTTTTATTGGACCTGAGAAACTAACAACATGCAAAAAAGGCAGGAATGTATATGGAAACCTCCCAAAAAAGGATGGTTCAAGCTAAAATTTGATGGGGCTTCCCGGTGTAACCCAGGGGTGACAGGACTAGGCTATTGTCCTTAATTGGAATCTCCAGGAGATATCCATAGTGGCTAAACCTTTGGGCCATGCCTCCAATAATATGGCTAAGATCACTACCCTCATTGAAGGATTAAGAGTATGTAGGAACCTCAAGATTGATAAGTTAGAGATTGAAGGTGACTCAGCTATAATAATGAATGCCTTAAGTAAAGGTAAGATGCCAAATTATAAATTAAACTCATTATTATCCATTTCTCTTGACTTAATCCAATCCTTTAAAAAATACACTTTTAATCACATGTTTAGAGAAGGCAATTCAAGGGCTGATAAATTGGCTAATGAAGGGGCTGGTGGAATCACTATGATTAATATAACCATTTAATTAAATTAAGGTATGCTTATAAGTATATATACACCAACCATAGGTAGGATATACATATTGACAATGAAAAAGTCACATATAATACTTCTTATTGCCAAGTAGAAGCATATGTATTCATATATACCTACACACATAGATACTTTCATACATATGCATAAAGATATACTTGTATGGATATATATAAATATATGTAGTATATAGCTAAACTAGTTTGTATCTATATACTTATGAGTTTTTCCTTTCATAATAAATTTGGTTTAGGCTTATTGTTGTTCATTATTATCCTATTATGTCAATGTATTATGACGAAGACAAATTACTTTAAGTCAAGCCTTTTTACCTCTCTTAACCTCATTAGTTTTTGAAGGTGATTCCTCGGCTCATACTATCACTTCCTATAATGATTTTCTCCCTCCAAAATTATCTAGATCCCTAACCTTTCCCTTTATAAACTCCACCCGTCTTATAAGTATCTCATACTTTCCACTCACAATGGACACCCTGATGAAATTAACATGCAACAAGCGACCGATAGCTCTTGATGGGGTTGTCATTGACGATCGATTAAGAGGTATAGTATGTTAGGATTAAGTAATACTGAGAGGTGGGGGGGGGGGGTGAATCAATATTACAACACTTTATTATAAAACTTAATAGATTCAAAATTAACCACACAATTACTGAAATAAGAAGAACACAAATATAAAGTAGACAACTCATAACACCATGATTTGTTAACGAGAAAACCCTGGCCAAGGGAAAACCCTGGTGGGGATGATACCCAAAAATAATGCACTAAGAGTATAGTTTCCCTATTAGGAGACCTAGCCCTATTAGGAGCTGAATAATACATTTAGTACAATCCCTATTAAATGATAGAAAACCCTATTAGGGGTATACAAGGAGCTCACTTCTCTTACAATGAAAAACTGTCTATTACAATGATTTAACAAAATATGAACTATACAAGCATCCTCTATGCTCAATTAGTCCCATTCGTAGCTCACAACATCCTTCATCTGATTCTTACATCACAATCCATCTATATGTTCCACACACATATTCGCATCTCAAAACATCTTCACATATATACTTGATCTCATAATCTTTCCATTCGTCTCACAATTGCATCACAAAATGTGTCCAACACTTAATTAAATAGAAAATACATAGTCAAAGATCATACATTGAAATTTTTTGGGTAGGACCCAAACCAAATCCAAATTAGCACTTATGGATTCTACGTTATATTCCCTTAAACATCACAACCACTCATCTGCCTTGTTTCGCTACTGCACTATCTTCACATAACTTCAACAAGTTGTAACTCTCTCTAGTAAACTCCAAAATACAAGTGACCTTAATTGAAGGTCTAATACATCCCAATATACATTTCTCTAAGCTCACAATACTTAGTTCGTCATATACTATGCGCACTAGGAAAGGTTGTACAACTGTACCCTATCAACTGGTTCCTAGACTTAGTCATTTTCCCAAACATAATCTCCAAAACTACAATGTACTCCAAGAGACCATGCCAATAAGTAGTGTTTCCATAAATAACAAGCTCTATGCTATACTCATCAGGCTACTTTCCAACAATCTCCCCCTTTGGCATTGATGGCAACACTTAGTAAAAAATGACTAAGTTCCCAATGTCAAACTACTGTCTATACATCTTTAATTAGTCCTCCTTTACATATACATTTTTCATACCTTATTACTCCCCCTTTGAAATCAATGAAAAAGTATCTGCTTACAACAAAAATGAAACTATATACATATCAAAATTGTAGATCTGTTCACCAAAAACTCATACCATATGAATAATATCTTGAAAAGATGTTCCCAAGATCTTTGAGTCTACTGCTCGTGTCTTCTTTAATGTATGACCAATGTGAATAAGGCCATTCAAAGAAAAAGATGATATCTCAGCAGCCTTTAGTTCTATAGGCAGAGCTTCATCAAGGGATTTATTTGCTTTCTCTATGTCCTCAAGGTGCCTCTCAAGAATTGATAGTTTAGGGGTAAGTATAATCCTCAACATAGAAAATCTCCCCAACACTCTTGACTTCTCAGTTTCAAGTGCACTGATATTGTCCAATAACTTGGACACTTCTTTATCCATCTCAGTCATAGATTGTGAGGAGGACCCACAATTCTTTTCCAAGACATACAATGTCTTTTCATCATTATGAATTATATATACCACATTATGTACATGCCTAGAAGGGTTTATGCAATAGTTGTGCATCTTCTTTCCATGCTCAATGCAAGATCTTATACCAGAGATAGTGGTGTCTAATATGTTGAAATACCACTTCAATGACTGGCATATCTCCTCTAACTTTGTTGCCATGTATTATCTCTTAACTTTCATGTATGCAACCCTCTCTAAAGAAGTAAAGTGAACATCAAAGTCATTAAGGACTTTGTTCAAATTATCCATTGTATCAGTACCCTGAAAGGTGAAAGATATGGGTAGAATGTTGTTGATTCTATGTACTACCATGTCCAATACCTTTGTTTTTTTTATCTATCCTCTGTTCTGATCTCTCCTTAGCCTTAGTAAAGGCTATGAATGACAAATTCAGCAATACATCATCATCCATGCCATCAACATCAATATTCATGGGTTTATCATCACTTGCCAATAGTAGAGTTGAAGAATCAGGTATGGGTATATTAGTTTCTTTCTTAGCTTAATCCTCGATCTTAGCTTCCTTCTTTAGCTCAAACATACTCTCTTTAAGTTCTTCCTTAGTGTTTTGATCTTTTACCTTAGTAGCTCCTTTCATTTATTCCCCAGTCAATGGGCCAAGATTAACTGTACTCTGTGCATTACTAACATCAGCCTCAGTAACTGTATAAACAATCCATTGAAAAGGGTCACCAATATCCTACGAAGTGCCCAAAGACGTAGACACACCAACAATAAAGAAATCTAGTTGCTTAGTTGTACTGAAGAACAAGTTACTGACATCTTCATCCTTAGATGATTCAATGTGAACTTTTGCATATTTAGAGGACTCTCCTCTTAGAATGGTTTTGGGATTAGTAGCCATGTTCTTAGGAGAAGGTTTTTCTGGTTCAACTTCCATTAATACCTTATCAATAGCCTTGTTGGTTTCTTCTATTACTTCATCATACTTTCTCCCCATAATCTTTATCAATCTTGATTTTACTCTCAGCAGGGGATAAATGGATTGCATTATTCTATCATGCTCAACAAGTGAAACAACATGTAACATATTTTATATGGCTTTTATCCTTATTTTCTCATCTTCTTTGAGTGCTAATTGCTTCCTTACTTCCAATTTATCATACAAATCTTTAGGAATACTACCTTCCATTTCAAGTACATCCTTTTTAAACACTTGCATATGATTAATAAGAATGTCTTCAATCAAAATTTTGTCATTTTCATTATACCTATCATAGTATATGGGCAATTGATTTATCTTTCCTTGATCAACTATTCTCTAGAGAATAGAGTGGCACCAAGACATCTAGTTCTACAATGCGAATCTCATCCTGATGCCTTATATATTTTAGCCAACACTAAATATTTCATTTGATGTACTAATTTTTGTAATTACCATTTCAACTTCTTGCTAATTAAAATAACTCCCAAATGGACCTATCTCAATCAACAACAATGGACATTAACCATAAATCTAAATTTAATTAATTTTTTCACTGTCAAAGTATGATTGTTTCAAATCCTTTTGGGAGAAAAAAGTTGAACATGCAGGATCTAAATCATTATGTTTCCTCTTTATTTATTTATTTATTTCTTTCTTTCTTTCTTTCTTTCTTTCCAATGTAATAAGAATTTTGGCTTTGAACTCTAGGATAGTATTGCAACTTTAATTCATTTAAAATGAATGCTACTATGTACACGACTAACTTCCACAATGATACATGTTTGTAGACCGACATTTTTATACACTTCCTTTTATTATATAAAGCTTCATTTATTCTTTTAAATCAAACACCTATCAACGTATCCCTTGCACCTCCTTCTGGTGCAAGTGCTGGTAGGTATTATATCACACATTACCTTATCATGATGAGACCAATTGAAAAATCAACAAGATCTCTCTAAATAACCTCTACCTAATTCAAATTCAATTATCATTGGATCCTTTCCCACATGTCTGCATTAACAAAACAAATTAGTTTACACTCACCGTCAGTGAGAATTGTGTAGCAGTCATTGAATTGTTGTATCCTCCAATCACTTGAAGCATCAGATGCCCCAATGATAGGAAGACAAAGAGATATAGAAAAGAACATCCTTCAAGTATTACTTTGAGCATTGGATGCCCAAAGATAGGAAGATAGAGATACAAATGAACATTGTTTCTCTCTTCCTATCTTTCAGGCATCCAAAGCTTCAAGTCATACTTAACATCATCAGACCGGTTGACAACTTCAGTATTTTGTCTTCAACAACATTGCCAGAAGAAGGCATTTGTGAGCGGTTTGGATATATTTGAAGGCCAAGTAATTTGACTAAATTAAGTTTATATTCTTGTAATTTTTTTTGGTGATATTGGGTCGTAACCAAGAGTATGGACAAGAATAATGACTGTGTATGAGCAGGAAACATATAAGGATATTGGAGGAGTGGACAGAGGTATATTTTTAAGGGTATAACATTAATGAGAATTTGTTGTAGGAAGTAGGCCAAATGGGTGAATTTGGTTATGATTGATCTTCATATAAGATGTAAGCTAACATTGGATAAATGAATTTCGTATGCAGGAACCATAACCCCCTTTGGTGAGGATCCTGCGCAGTGTACATAAAGGCAAGGTGATGATTCTTCTCAAGGATCAACAGGTATAAGTCTTTCAGGCCTTATCGAGTAGCTAGGACTAAAAATATGAGGGCTCAAGAGACCAAAATAATTGGTCTTAGTATTTTTTTCCATGTAACAGCCAAAACATTTTACCTTTCATCAGCTCATCATTAGTGGGGGACTGAAGGAATTTAATATATAATATTTTTATGATAACGTATTTTATTTTAGTTGAGTCTGCATGAATCTCTATCTATATTTCGCGCACCTTGTGGACTTCGAGGACCTCTATAAAGAAGCATATCCTCTTGTGGCCTACATTACAAGTTCTAACAAAGTTGTATATTTTCTAAGACAATCTTAAGTGTCAACTAGAAAAAAAAATTCAAAAGGGTAAACTGATTGAGGTGGGGGATGTGAAGAATTTGAAAGTAGAAAGGCTTGAAGATTGATGACATGAGTTGGAGGTTTTATCTTGTAATAGTTATTAAAGCCTCTAGAATGATCTATCAGGAAACAATCGGGTGTACTAGGCATGAACCAAGGGTGTGCAATACATTTGAGACAAACTAGATGCAATCATTTATCATTATCAAAGGTTGATAAATGATTGCATCTAGTTAGACTCAAATGCATTGCACACCCCTAGTTCACGCCTAGTGCACCTATTATTGCCTGATAGATTATTTTAGGGGATTTTATTACCTATTACGAGATCAAAACCTCATACTCAAGTTGTCAATCTTCAAGCCTTTCTACTGCTAGATTCTTCACATCCCCCACCTCAATTATTTCACCCTTTTTAATGTCTTTTTTCTAGTTAACACTTAAGACCGTCTTAGAAAATATACGGGTCTGTTAGAACTTGTAATGCAAGCCATAGGAGGAGATGCTTCTTTATGGATGTCCTCAAATTCTATAAGTACACGTAATAGATAAATTGTGCAACATCAACTAAAATAATATAAATTACCATGAAAATTTAATCTATTAAATTCCTTAATACCACTGCATTTGATGAGTTAATCAGAGGTAAAACATTTTGGCAATCACATCGACCAAAGACATGGACCAATAATTTTGGTCTCTTGAGCCCTGATATCTTTAGTCCAATTTGTCGTCAAATTTTTGACAAACATGCAAACTTAAACTGACAATAGAACTGATGATGGTGATGTACATCTGACAACACTTTCATCAGTATAGTTCATCTGAGTCCCGTTGGCATTGCGACAAACATAAAAACTTAAACCAATGATGCTATTGTACATCTAACAACACTTTCACCAGTACAGTTTGTCCGAGTGCCATTAGCATTTCAAAAAATAAGCAAACTTAAATCGACGACGTTGTTGTACATCTGATAACTCTTTCATCGGTATAGTTCATTTGAGTCCCGTAGGCATTGCGAAAAAACATGCAAACTTAAACTGACGATGCTACTATACATTTGACAACACTTTCATCGGTATAGTTCATCGAATACGACCTAAATTATCCAAAAGAAGACACATGTTCTCCGACGACGGTGCTGTTGGAATTGCAAAGACCATGGGTACATAGAATTTTTTGACTAAAAATCCTGACAGCTATTTTGGTCAGAATTTTGACTAATTAAGGTCTGAATTTTGACTAACTACCATCGAAAATTGGACCCAAATGTATTAATGTTTGTAACATTAAAATTAATTCTTTTAGAATAACTGTGAGAGGTGTGAGGGAGAAAGGACTAATGGAACTGTGTACCTTCATTTATTATAGACATAGTTATTGGAATCAAGCTCCCTCCCTTTTCCTTATCATTGTGTATAAATTATTTTACATTTTGAAGTATCTCTCAAAGGAGAATGTTGGCTGAATAGATTATATTGGGTAATTTTGGTATGTTCTATATTCAAGAATATGATCGCCAATAATGGTAGCTCTAAGAAAAACCCAAGAATATCCACTTTTGACATGGTATATTGTAGTTTAATAAGATCTGTATAGTAAAATGATTAAATGCCTAGTTTAGGTGATAATTTTTTAAAGTAATTATATACCTTGAAGCAATATTTGAGATGCAAAATTATATAACAATAAAATTATACAAATTTCATGCTTTTTTTATATTTTTATTTTTTGAGTTGTGTAATATTAGAAAATATAATTTGTGCCTATTTTATTTTTAACATTTTTATAATACAAAAATGGGTTTGGAAATGTATGAATATGATTACCTTAAGAGCTAATTGTCTTGAATTGAGACCATCTCCTTATAACTAATTTTGAGATGGCCTAGAGTAGATTTTTGTAAAAGGGAAATTTGAAAAGTGGAATTGATGTGCTATAAATGCTTAGGAGAAATATGAGGCAAATATATCTAAGAGTTGCATACCTTGATTTATTAGAGAGAGAGAGTTCTTGTAGTTGAGCTACCTCTTTTTTCCTTATAATTGCATATGGATCAGTTTGCACTTTGCAATTTGGATATGGTTGTGAATGTTATCCCTTTCCTCTCTATTTTACCAATATCAATAATTTCTTTTGGGAACTTGTAATACCCCCAAATTAATGTATGGTTATAGCCCATGCCATTATGAGGGGTATTTTCCTTGTCTACCTACAGTTACACGAATTATTGGTATATTTTTGAATTCATCTTAGTTCCATGGTGGCTTGTTGTAATTATCGATCCTTGCTAAAACATACAATGGGACATCAGGTTGTTATAAACTAGAGATATAAAAAATTTCAATTACTCCTCCAAGAGCTTCTTTTACAATGCCTACTTGTTTCTATATTTTGGTTGTAAGCATGATGCATTGAGCTCTGCAAAGTAGCACTTGTTTTTCAAGATTTTCACCACCAATTATATTTTCTTTTGTGCTCCTAGTACTTGTTGCAACACTTAATGCAATTGGACAATTCAATAATTTTAGTATTCTTTGGTTGTGTAGATTGACCAAATCATTGGTAGTACACATCAAGTTGTCAAATTGTTCCTTTTAACTTGTAAGTTTTTTGTTTGTGCATGCCATCAAGAGTTGAAAATCTCCTTGTCTCGCTTCTGCATTTTGTATGTTCTGCAATATTTGACAAAATTATGCTTGTGTTACATAGATTCACCTTGTTTCTAGAACATTATATGTAACATGGTGACTATTGTGAATTGGTCCCACTATATTTTGACACTTGAATGTGATATGTAGATAGGTGTGTCCATCATAGGCAGTAGTTGTGTGAGGTCACCAACTAGTATGTTAGAGACTCCATCAAAGCATAAATGTTGACTATGGTTAATGCATCAAGTAGTTTTTTTTGTCTATTTTTAGTTGTAGTTTTGTCCCTATGAAGCTCATTTTATCAATAAGAACATATATTATGTTCTTCAAATCTTCTTGTAATGTTGTCAATGCTTGTCCTTGTAATGGTTTCACTTCTTTAATAAGAATCTTGAGTATTTAATGTATAATTGTTATGTGTATGTTGAATGTAGAAACTCCTATAAAATCTAGTGTGAGTAGGTGTGGGTTATTTTGTCGAGGCATCTTACTTTTAAGTGCACTTCTTATGTGAGTGAGTAAGTAGGATTTACCTGTACATGTTATTCCTTCAATAATCACATGTAGTGGTTTAGGAAAGGGACATTCAATATGGTTTTTAATTATCGCGAGTCCTACTTCTAGCTTCGCTAACATTGTATAGATTGGAATGTTAGATGATATTTCTTCTTCTTCTTCTTATTCTTCTTCTTCTTCTTCTTCTTCTTGACTATAGATGCAATGTCTTTTGCTCCTCGATTTTCTCGGTTGGATTCACCAGATTGTTCCAAATCCTAGTGCTCTCTTCATCAACTTCCTTCAAATTCCCTTGAAGTATATTCAGTGTCCATGCTTTCTTGGGGAATTTCTTTGCATACTCTTGCATTATATAATCAATTTTTTCTATTGTGCAATCAACCTTAAGCAGAGTGAGAGTTGCCTCTCTCATCTGTTTCTTGGTGTTAAGTGTATAAGTCCATCTGTCTAATATTTTATCATATAATTCTTGTGGTATGTAAGTAGAAAATTCAATAGGGACCTATTTGAAATTGATCATCATACCTATGATAGCTTCTTTAAGTTTTTCCTTATTCTCGATAGTTAGATCTACATAAGCATGTACCTTAGGATGTCCTAACCTTCCGGTTGTTTTGATTTCTTCTACAATTTCATCAATAGTCTTCGGTACTTTGTTCTACACAACCTTAAATTGATCACTATTATCATCAGAATCATCCTTATCATACTTATTCCTTACATACTTATTTCTCTATCTCGATACAGTAGTCTTCAGTTTCCTTGTCTGATAAGTGAATTTTGGTGATGGCCTTGTAATATTTATAACTCCTTTCTTCAAAGGTGGTGAATCTGTTGTCACCGATTGTGATCTTGTCTTTGGTGGAGACTCAATCTTTATGCCTTTTCCCTTTTTGGCCTTAGGTTCCTCTACTTGTGCTTCATCAGACTCGGTGGCATAAACATCTTGTTTCGGTTCTTCATCTTTACCGACTGAAGTATGCTCCTTGGTATCATCAACTGACTTATCCAGGTCTTCATCAGTGATAGAAAATTTGCATTTTTGAGTCTTAACAATCTTGGTCTTCTTCCTACCCATATTTTCAACTTGAAGTCCAATTGATATTTTGGTTTTAGCTTCTTCATATGTGCCGAATCTCATGGTAGATTTGTCAACTAGTTTGTTAAGTAACTTCTCTATAGCTTCAGAAGCTAAATCAATATCTAGTTCATAGTCCATTGGAGGTAGCTACGTTGTCCTAGATTGTACTGCCTTGATAAGAGTAGTGTCAGTGTCAACTACAAAGCAAATGTCATCCTTCTATTTCTCTACCAACTGCATTGGTATTATTGTTCTCTTCTCCATTCTTGCTTTGAACTTTGTAAAGTAGTCATTCATAACGGGTTCAAAGTTTGTGCCTAGACTTGCAATGAAGTCACCGATTTGCAGTGTAATCAATCGGTTTGTCTTCCATTTCATATTACCGATGGAGGGGAAAATGTTCTGTAGATAGAAGAATGTACATAGAAGTAGAGAACCAAACTTACAAGTGTTAGGTCATGCTGATCAGATTGTTCTCATATTCTCTTCAAGTTGTCTCTGCACTGCTCTGTGATTGTTGTGTGAATAAATGAATTCACAACCTTCAAATTTATACCAAATAAATTTAGTCAACGCAATAAATGCACGTCACCAACTACTTGGTAGACAAACATAATACTTGGTTAATACTAAGGATATCTCGGCTCGATGAGTATACCAAATGCTCGGTTACCTTAGCAATTCGGTGTTCTCTCACATGTTCACTGACTGGAAATTCTTAGCTCGATATAGATTAACTAACTCAACTAGATCAAAGTAATAAAAAATATAATACCAATGTGCTTCTTAATTCATGCTAATTTTGCATTTGTACAATGAATATAGGAACTGATGTAAGATATAGCTTTGCAAAACATAGTTCCATACCTGCTTGTGTTGCTTAGGTGGATGTGGTGAAATCACCTAATCTATTGGATGAGGTGTCACTGACTATTGTGCTTGGCCTAACGTTATAATTTGATTCTCTCCTCCAAATTTTATTTCTGATCCTCATAATTTCTTCGATTATATTTCCATTTCCATAAGTATTTATTCTGTCTGCACAATCTCTGCTTAAGTGACTGACCTTATGATAGTGTGAGCATGCCATGCTAGAGTTTGACCAGTTCCTAGACTTAGTTCTCCATTACCTCATACAATTTTCTGTTATATGTCCATATTTACCATATGTTGTGCAACTAGCCAAAGTGTTATAATCCCAAGCATAAGCATTACCTTGTCTTCTCGGTTGATTTATCTTTTCTTATCCTTTAGGTTTCTAGATTTACTTCATGTTAGTCCTGCATGCTTGTGATGTATGACCATACATGTTGCAAGTTTGACAATATTTATCCGTGTAGGGTTTCTTCTGTGGTTAGTTCAAGTTGGATCTGCATTCATGTTCTTGATGTCCATGCTTATTACAGTTATAGTAATTACCATTAAATTTAGGAGAATTTCTAGAAATACCTTTTTCTTTTCTCCTGCAAACATTTGATGTGTGGCCTAGTTTTCCATAGTGATGGCAAGAGGGTTTCTTAGGATTCAGATGTGGGTATACATTTCTCTTTATAGCTTTATTTTATGATTCTCTTTACTCAGTATAACCTATTCTGGTATTAATGTTCAGTCTTCTTTGATTGTTCAGAAATTCATCCATTCTCTTAGTACTTTCTTCAGATCTCCTAATTACCTCATTATGTTGTTGTAGAATCTTCAATTCATTTCTCAAATTTTCATTCTCTTCTTTCAATATACCAACGTCTTCTAGTTTTCTAGCAAGATAAATATTCAAATGGTTGGCCTCATGACTCATAACAACCACTTGATTGGTGATCTCAAAATAATGTTCAATAAGTCTCAATATCTCAGATTCCTTTTGTAGTAACTTTTCAATCATCTGTCTTTTGTCATCAACAACCATGTTTCTATCTTGTTCAACTTTCTTTGCATCATTCAATACTTCAACCATTCTAACCATTTGTGTATTTTGACCGATATGTGGTGCTTTCACTTGTTCAGTAAATTGTTGATTGCTCTCAGATAGCTTTGAAATGATTCCCTCAGATGCATCAGATATGCTACCAAATTCAGATCCAAATGTATCAAATGGGTTATGAATCTCTTCTTCTTGATAATTAGTTTCATGATAGCAAAGTGCCATGTCCTCTCTCTTAATCAAAATCTCCCCAAGTTTCTCGTTGGCTTCTTTGTATTGTTCAACATAGATCTGCAACTGTAACTTCTAATTTTCAATAGTTTTATCAAGTGTATACCCCATTGTAAGATTTTTTTTCTCCAGTGATTAAACTTTCTAAACAAGAGAAATAGCTCTAATACCAATTGTTGGAATAGTAGAAAGGTGTGTACTAAGAGGGTAGGGGTAAATCAATACCCTTAAAAACTTTCAAACCAATATTTGTAACCAAATATTATGTTGTAACCGACTGAGTAAATTATTTCTACCAAATATGTAATGTCATTGCTGAAATGTAAATGCATGTAATCCAAACAATAAACATACATGAAATTTAGGTACACATGACACTAGTATTATTAATCCCTAAGTTTTGTTGATGATTAGTGACCCACACTTAGTCATTTACTTAGGCAGTTTTAGTTGGTTAATCACTGTGGCTGAGCTAAAACATTCAAGGCCGAGCAACATTACCAAGCAAGTTTTAGGTTGCCGAGTTACATCATGCTGAGCTGAGTATAATATTAAGTGTCGAGTGTCAAAGATGTTTAGTGCTGAGCAGAACAATTTTTGCATACATGTCAGGATTGATTCAAACTTTGATGTAAACGGTTTAGGCTGACTTGTATGAGATTTGGGCCTACATTTGTACGCATTTAATATTTGTCTACTAAGTTAATTTCGGATTTAATTATTTTATACTATGCATGGTATGGAGCCAATTAGAAATCAGTATGCATTGGAGGTATAAATAATAGATCTTGATAGTTGATCTAGATCTCGTTGCCAGATCTGAAAAGATATAAAAAGATTGCTTCTAACCCTAAAAAATACTGAGAGAGAAAGAGACATACAGAGAAGGGTTGTGTGTTCATGAGAGATGAACAGCAAGTCATTTTGAGAAGAAGCCTAGATCAAGTAGAATGATAGAGCAGTGATAAGCAGAGTAAAGACATATCAGATTAAGAGATCACATAAGGTATTGGAAAGAGCAGATTTGTCATCAGCATCTGAGTGCATAATGAAGGATCACTACTTGGAACATTCTAACAAGTGTATCAGGTGAAATCTCTTAACAAAGTGATTCTAGCAGACTGTTTCAAATCTCTTAGCTGAGTGCTTACTTTACTGTAAGTTGAAATCCTTTAACAAGGTAGATTGTAATGATCTTTAGTTCTTAATAGAATAGACCTTTAACCAGGTAGATTGCATATTGCAATCAAACTCTTGTAGCCCTAGCAGGCACACTTTATTGCTGCAGTAGTGAAGATCTTACAGCAGGGATAACTTTAAGAAACCCCCTCCTAGGAAAAAGTGTAAAATCCTGGCGAATCGTACATTAATTTAGGGGAAATTTTTTAATGATGATGGCAAAGTTTTTTTTCAAATTAAGAAAAAAATAT
>MU227805.1:2308491-2356668 GCA_018584345.1 Thuja plicata
GGACTGAATATTAATAATGGCCAGGCGATACGGTGAAATGAATATATGTAAAACAATCGCCAATTCCCCGCTCGCCGACATGCGACATTCGCCATTTGGCGAATAATCGCCACTAAAGTTATCGCTGTCTTACAGGTGTCATCCCCACCCCAGTTTTACCTATTTGGGTTTCTGGGTTATCCAATTTTGTGTTATGAGTTATACATTTCATGTTATTGATGCTATTTGATGTTAGGTTAAATTCATATATGTATTAATGTGAATCAATTTTTTTAAAGTGGTTAAGTTTTAAAGATCTGATTCACCCCCCCCTCTCAGTATCTTGCTTTCCCATTCTTGTACTTCCAAAAATTGGTATCAGAGCATAGTTCACCTACAAAATCTCTTAATCAGCTTGTGAGTATAGATCTTGAGATGGAGGTTTACAAGTTGGGAAAAGTCATTGAGAATCAGAAGATTGAGATCCAGCTAGCATTACATCAGCTTGAGATAGCAAGACATGAATTGAAGAAATCATTGACAACTAGGAAAGATTTGGCCAAACAAATGAATGATACTTATTACTAGGAAGATGACACTACAAATCTATTTTAGAATGGAGATTCTACTGAGAGAGATGCAACAATTGCAGATCTACTGGAAAAGAACAATGCATTGTGTGAAGAAGTTAGAAACTTGAAAAGAGAACAAGAAATGCAGACAGTGAGACTATGTGAAGTAGCGGAACAAAAGAAGAAAGATGAAGATGACAAAGCTATGGAAAAAGAAGACAAAAGAGTGATAACTGTCAGACTTAATGAATGGACACATGATGTTCAGATGATGAAAATCAATCAGGTTGACATGGCAAATCAACTGCTACTTGCAAATAAAGAGATTAGTAGGAAAGACATGGAAATGATAAATCTAAGATCTGAGAACAATCAATTGCAAAATGATCTGAGATCTGAGAAGGAACTGAATGAAAGGTTGAACAAACCTAAGGAAGCCTTGACTCATTTTGAGAATCTGATGGAAGCATCAAGGAGGTCAAAGGATTCTTCTGGATTAGGTCACACTGAACCAAAGACATCTATTGAGAAAGGATAATCATCTAAGAATGGTGAAAGGAGGAATGCAAAGATAAAACACAACAAGCATTTTTTCCACCACTATGGAAAACCAGGTCATACAGAAAACATTTGTCGAAGCAAGAAAGGTAAGTCCAATCCTAAACCCGAGTTCAATGGTTACTGTTTTAATTGCAAGAAATTTGGACATAAAGCACATAAATGTTGGGCTCAAGCAAGTGATGCACCCCCCAAACCAAGATTTAATGGTTATTCTTACAAGTGTCAGAAACATGGTCATAAGGCACAAGACTGTAGATCCAGTGCTAAACAACAATGGACATCAAAGACACAAACAAAAGCATCCAAAAAAGCCAACACTTACAACTGGGATTATAATACAAGGCAGAGTTGTCATTACTGTGAGGAATATGGACATGCACCTAAAGACTGCTTAAAGACACATGTCAGAGGAAAATCTAAGAGTTGGATGAATGAAAGCTTAGTCTATTTTAGTTGTTTGAAGATAGGTCACACTAAGAGAGAGTGTAGGACAAGAGTTCCTGCTCCTACTATTGAAGAAATAAGGGCACAAATGAACCAGACATGGGTAAGGAAAACAAAGCCAAGCAGTAGTGAATCCACTGAAGCCGGGGTCACCCAATCCAATGGATCATGTGATCACACCATCTCCAACTAAGCAATAGAGGTATGTAAGGAACTGTGTTTAAATTTCAAATCTTATATCGGTTCCTAATATGTAAATATACCAAAGTCCATATTTGCATATGTTAAGATGCACCAGGACATGTTTGTGACAAGATCCGAGAAGAGCTATATGCACTATAGGTGTCGAGTTGGTTGGCTGAGTAAGTTATGTAATGGCTGAGTATGGTAAGCTGAGTGGTATGCAAGTTGTGTTAGTCGACCAATGACAACTGGCTTGCACTAACCTAACAGGAAAAATATTTAATGCTTACCTATCTTGACCTTTCGAGTCTATATAAGGATGAATGGTCTATTATTCATTTTACCTTGCGATTTTTAGTATTTAAAGAGCGATCAAAGAATTTGAAAAATTTGATCTTAGCAAAGTTTGTTTTGATAATTTTGTCAGTGTGCCATCGGCAACCCTAAGTTGAACAGTGCGAAGTGATTGCTTGTCGAGGTACCCTGTTCTTCATTCTCGAACCCTAACTTCAAGAGATTATGGCTGCAAGTTCTTCTACACTAGTTAAGGGAATGGAGGAGGAGTTGAGACAAATTAAGTTAGTAAGGAGTGATGCGTGTGCACCACCAAACTTTTGTGCCATTCCCAAAAGCGCAATTCTAAGTGATCTGAACGGAGCCCTCTCATCGATCCCACCAAAGGTACTAATGATTCATGATGTTAGATCCTGCTACATGGTTAAAATTAGCAAAGTGGGTGATAGAGAATTGAGAAAATCCTATGACAAGTTATGTGAAAATGGAATTCTGAAAGACGAATTCAAACACTTAGCTGACAAAGGGTTAAATTGTGCCCTAGACTTTCTGACAGAATTCAAGGATGAATGGATTAAATTTGTCCTAAGTTGAGTACATAGTATGCATATGTGGCTAGACAATGGACCAGTAAAGAACACAAAAGATATTATTCATCGAGTTACTGGGTATCCTATTATCAGTGGTAAACAAACTATGAGAGATCAGAGTAAAGAAGAGATAGTAGCTAACACTGGAGCTGTTTGGAATAATAGAGGTATGACTATCTTTACAATTGAAGACTTAGAACTTGACTTTAGAGTGAGAGTGACTGCTCACAAGTTCTATCAGTCGAGCCGACTGGATAGTGTTCCCTGTATAGCCGTAGACTAGGCATGGAATATAGTGAAAAAGAATCACACCTACGACCTTGTCGAGCTACAGTTGACACAACTAGATGAGAAATTACTATCAATCAGAAAAGCCAAAAGCTCATCATGTAAGTTTGGCTCTTTTCTAGTTTGTATATTCTTCTATGTATAGAAGTCATTTCCTACACTAGGAAATATTTTTTGGAAGAAGGACAAACCCATCACTTTACAAATCAGTGAATGTATTAAGCAATTAGGAAACAATTTCAATAGTATTATGGGAAGTTATTTTGTGGAATTCAAAAAGAGAATGAAGTTGAGGACCAGAATTCCCAATTCACTTGTGGAGAAGCACTATGAAGAGATATGTTTCTTAGTTGATACAGACTACACCTATATTCAGGCTGTGACACCTAGGGTATCATGGCTGGAGCCATTTCCCTATGAAGTTAATATTGATGAAGCATCAACAACTATCACAACACTCCTAGTGGAGGAGATTGATACTAAAGTTAAAAGATTCAAAAATTATGATGAAGCAAAGGCAAAGATTTCAATGAATCTTAAGGCAGGAACCATGGAGAGAAAGAGGAAAAAGATTGTGAAAAATCTGAAAAAGATGGTTGGCTTGCCAAGTGATGAAGAGCTAGAGGATGCACCTCTAGACATATCTACTGGACAAGGAGAAGATGTATCTGAGGAACAAGAAGTAGAAGTCAGTGAATCTAAAGAAGAGATTACTGTTAAGGCAAAAGGGAAGAGGCCAACAGTAGCAAAGGTAACCAAGCCGAGTAAAGAAAAACCTAGAGTTACCCCTCCCATTGAAAATCATCAAAGTACAAGGGAATCTACTGCCACATCTCCAGTAGAGAAAACAAAAGTCTATGCAAAGAAGATTGGAGAAAGTAGTTCTGGATCGAAGACAAAATTTGCAACAAAGGCTGTGCCAAGCCTACAAGTTAAGAAACCAAGAAGGAAACTACATTTGGATCTAGAAAGTGATGAAGACAAGACTAAAACTAATGAACCCAACAACATACCAACAACATCATTCAAGAGACCTACATATATTTCTGAGGTATGTGAAAACTTGAGAAATTCTACAGGGTTATCTGGTTTTAAGTTTATCAGGTATGAAAAATTAGCGGTAGAAGATAAACATAAGGTTCAGGAAGAACTTCTAGACATGACATGAAATTTCAAGTTAACTCCTATAGAAATAGGAAACAATGTGCCAAGTGAGTTGTATGAATTTCTATCTGGAAAATGGGAATTTGCACTCACAACTGAGAGACAAATAAGAGAAGGCACTTTAGCTCAAGTCATTCCTGAGCTAACCAAGAAACAAAGAGAAAAATTTGTTGAAGAATATAAGCATAAATTTATACCTAAACAAAGAGGTTAAGCTATTTTGAAGAATGATATTGAAGGGATAGTACAACAGAGTACTAGGATTTGGAAGGAAATTCTTGGATTGATTACTTCAAAAGAAAAGAAAACTGATCAAGGAACATCTGAGCCGAAGGCTAAAGAAACTAAATCCACTCCTGTGCCACAGAAAATAATAGTTCACATCTCTGCTGAGCCTGAGAAGACTAGAACAGAAGCACAAGGACAAACAAAGATAGTTAACATTGTTGATCTGACTATTGACAGTCCAATTGATGTGACAATTGATGACTCTAGCAATCTGGATGCTAAGGGTCAGGATGAGCTGAGAGACTCAACTATTGAATCACCTATTAAGGCAACTGAGGCTGAAGAAGAAGAGAGAACTCAAAAGGAATCTAAGAATAAGGATGCTCAAGAAGAAGCAGAAAAGGAGAAAACAATTGAACAAGAGGTAATTGTACAACATTCACCTATTTTAGAGGTTGTAGAATCAGTTCTAGATAGTAGTGAGGAGATAAGAGATATTAATAGTGAGCCTAAAGAATAAGAGGCAATGCAAGTGTTGGTTGTTCTACCACACACTACATCATCAACTCCCACTGGAACTAAGATAGGAAGCATGCCTGATCAACATTCAATTTTGACTAAAATGAAAGATGCAATGGTGACAACTACTGAATCTGGAAAAGGTATTATAGAAACGAAGCCGAGCAGTAGTTCACTTGAATTCAAGAGGAGGAAAGTTGTGAGGAAGAAGTCTCCGATTCTTGATGTCACATTAGATGAAGTTATTGTGATTCCACCATGGGATCCCAATGTTTTGTCTTATGAACAGATTGAGACTCTTCAGGAGTTACTTAAGAGGAAGAAAAGATAGGAGGAACTGAAAAGGGAGCAAAAGCAAAAGCAAGTGCTACATGACATCAAAGACATATTTGTAAAGGCTTTTGACATGGAAGATGAGAACCCTCAAGCTCCTATTCTTGAATAGTTAGTTCACATTGTGCAAAACGTAAATGATGACAATATTGAAGCCAATGAGAAACTGTTGCAATGGTCCAAGAGGAAATTCAAAAACAAGGTACTAGCAAAAATATCAGGAGAGATTGTAGTCAAACAGGTTGAACTTTCTTCTTTGGTAGGAATCTTAGAAGGTGTTGCAACAAATGTTTATTCTTTGTATAAGAGGTTATCTAATGTTGAATTCTTTACAAAGGATAATCTATAGGATTTAGAGAAATTGCAACTAGACCTTAAGTCAACTGGAAGTTCACTGAGTATGAATGCTAGCACTAGCTCCTTACATTTTAACAGATTGAATTATGCACAAAGGAGGATATCCGAGCTCATGGCTGAAGATGGTTAGATTAGGACCAAATTGATTACTATTTAGACAAGCCTGATACCTCATCTGGAGGTTATTCAGAAAGAAATTTCATTTGCAAATGAATTGATTAAGAGAGATTCTCATCTCTCCACTGCAGAAAGTTTAGTTAGTCTAGCTGCTAAGCTGGAAGTGAAAATAGAGGTTATGAAGTTTGTCAAGGACAGTTGGGACTCTGCATTTGAGTCCACCTTACAACTTCATAAATAGTTTTTGGAAAAGTATAACTTGACCCCACCAGCAATCAGTGACAAAAACAAGGGGGAATCTGACAGGACTAACAAGGATACAACATAAGGAAATTAGTACAGGTATCCATGTAAAATATTTTTTTTGAAGACATGTTTACTATATAAAGTTTTGTATGTAGTATGATGTACATTCCTAGGGGGAGTATAGTATGTACTTAGGCAACATTTTGGATGGAATGAATTGTAATGATAAGTGTGTTTTTTCCACTAATATCAAAGGGGGAAATTGTTAATCCCTAAGTTTTTTTGATGATTAGTGACCCACACTTAGTCATTTACTTAGGTAGTTTTAGTTGGTTAATCACTGTGGCTGAGCTAAAACATTCAAGGCCGAACAACATTACCGAGCAAGTTTTAGGTTTCCAAGTTACATCATGCCGAGCCGAGTAGAATATTAAGTGTCGAGCGTCAGAGATGTTTAGTGCCGAGCAGAACAATTTTTGCATACATGTCAGGATTGCTTCAAACTTTGATGTAAACGGTTTAGGCCGACTTGTATGAGATTTGGGTCGACATTTGTATGCATTTAATATTTATCTACTGAGTTAATTTTGCATTTAATTGTTTTATAATATGCATGGCATGGAGCCAATCAAAAATCAGTATGCATTGGAGGTATAAACAATAGATCTTGATCGTTGATCTAGATCTCGCTGCCAAATCCAAAAAGATATAATAAGATTGCTTCTAAGCCTAAAAAAAAATGAGAGAGAAAGATACATACAGAGAAGGGTTGTGTGTTCATCAGAGATGAACAGTAAGTCATTTTGAGAAGAAGTCTAGATCAAGCAGAATGACAGAGCAGTGATAAGCAAAGTAAAGACATATCATATTAAGAGATACAAAAGGTATTTGAAAGAGCAGATCCGTCATCAGCATCTGAGTGCATAACGAAGGATCACTACTTGGAACATTCTAACAAGTGTATTAGGTGAAATCTCTTAACATAGTGGTTCTAGCAGACCGTTTCAAATCTCTTAGCCTAGTGCTTACTTTACTGTAAGTTGAAATCCTTTAACAAGGTAGATTGCAATGATCTTTAGTTGTTAACAGAACAAACCTTTAACCAGGTAGATTGCATATTCTAATAAAAATATTGTAGCCCTAATAGGCACACTTTATTGCTGAAGTAGTGAAGATCTTGTGGGTGTCATCCCCACCCCAGTTTTACCTATTTGGGTTTCTGGGTTACCCAATTTTGTGTTATGAGTTATACATTTCATGTTATTAATGCTATCTGATGTTAGGTTAAATTCATATATGTATGAATGTGAATCAATTTGTTTTAAACTGGTTAAGTTTTAAAGATATGATTCACCCCCCCTCTCAGTATCTTGCTTTCCCATTCTTGTACTTCCAACAAGTATTTGGTATCGCAGAAAATCCCTGTTAGAAGGTAAAAACTGTGGTGGGGATGAGACCCACAAAACTTCACTACTGTAGTAAATCAAGTAGCCTGTTAAAGATTACAAAGATTAATCACTTCTAGTGACCTTACCCTATTAGGAGTAATAATAAGATCAATTAGATCTACCCAGTGTGAGAATTTAGAAACACAATGTATGTGTGCACTCTGTTAAGAGATTTGTACATAGATGATTAAGTCTACTATGTTGGGATATTTTAGGATTGTTACAATTGTCATAGAGTAACAAAGTTGTATGATCTGAACAAACTAGAATCTCTATTTATTGTGGATACAGATCCTTTACGTACATATAAATATATCACCTTACTGTGAATGATAATACCTTATGCTCTTCTGAGTAGCCTTGCCTTTGTTCTAAAAACTGAATACCGCAATGTAGTCCTTGTCCTAAAACCCTTGTCTGATCTCTGATGTCCGTAGTATGGAGGCTACTTGATCATTACTTGATCAACATACATTACAAAATGACATTGTAACATTACATATATCAAACTTCTTGACCTAATTAGGGTTTTACAATATCTTAGACAACCTAAGATTAATGGTGTACACTATTTACCTTGATATTCTAAATATAGGAGATTTAAAAAAGTAATGCTATGAATCTGTAATTAATGTTCTCCTTGATGATTGTAAACTATTATCCATCTCGACAATTTTTTTTTACCTAGATTGATGTGCCAATACAAACTTTTATGTGATCGCTGGTTTACTTGATTAATATTGTCTCTCGGTGCTCGGTGTTCTCTATGTATCTTAGTGTATACTATGTGCTTGGTGTATATTGTTGCTTGGTAATTATGTTTGCTCGGTGATCATTGTACTTAGTTAAATATGCGCGTGATCAGTGCACTTGGTTAACTCTGTACTCAGTGATCATACCGACTAGTTTGTTTGTGACTCTGTTACCGACTGGGTATTTTGAATGCTTGAATACTAATGACAACCTTCAAAGCTCATTTGGAGTAACATTTGTTTCATGCAAGATACTAACATATTTGATTAACAACCTGTTGCATGTCTTAAAAAGGGCATTTCTATCATTTAATTTTCATTACGTGTGCAACTTACTTTACTTGGAATTGCATATATTGAGTCTATCATTAAGGGAGTATTATATTCTATCTTTCCTTCATACTTGGGGGGCAAGATTGTTTGTACATTCTTCTATCTTTTTGTAAGGATCTACTTTCCTCAGTAAAGTGGCATTTGTTTATAATGTGAAATTATTTTCTTATAAAGAATTAATTATTTTGATTCAGGATTCTCTCTTACAAGAGTTGTGCATCCTTGATCACTACCTCTTCTTTATTTGCAAAACCATATTATTTATAAACATACGTTCTTTCTCAAAGATTCAAAGTTTACTATCCTTCATCAAGAATCCCTATTTCACCTAGCGATAGGGGGCTAAATGGGAGCATTCTTGTTTTCCTGCTCCCTTCGTTCCTAAGATGTTATTTTTGTTCAAGAACTCCTCTTGAGGGTAGATGTCTTGCTAACAAGATCTCTTCTTTTCAAGGGTCTCTACCCACAAGAGGCATATCCTTTCAAAATTATCTATTTTCCTTAGCTCACGAGCGTCATCACTCTTGGCTAAGTTTATGGCATACATTATTGTCTAAGGATATCTCCTTGTTGATGGAAGTAGGTATCCTTTTTTCTCTTTCCTTATGATGGCATCTATGTTTCCACCATAAGGAGGGGGCATATGTGCATCCCTCTTTGTATATTATCCTATGGTTCCTAGACTAACCGCACACACATGCACATACAGATCCTTGTGGAAGACAATGCTTTTCCATATGCTTGATCTCATTTAAAACCTTGTGAAAGATAATGCTTTTCCACATGCTTGATCTCCTTGTCCATCCTTATGGAAGACAATGCTTTTCCACATGCCTAATCTCCTTTTAGATCCTTGTGGAAGAAAATGTTTTTCCACATTCCTGATCTCTAAAGCCGCCCTTGAGAACAAAACATTTCAAGCCACCCTGAGTGCAATCTCTCTCTCTCTCTCTCTCTCTCTCTCTCTCTCTCTCTCTCTCTCTCTCTCTCCATGAATCACCTAGCACTACATAGCTAGCCTGTTATCCCGTGGGTTCATGGTCTCTCTCTTTTCTCTCATGTTTTTTCCAGTAGGCTAGATCATGGAGTTGGCATCAACTTTGTCGTCACTCTCTCCCTTTTCCTTGTGATCGCTTATGTTCTTGCAATAGATTCCCAGATTTAATATTAGTATATGTGATATGTTCGATCAATGTCTCTTCACTAATTGATTTGGGGTGTTTTAGTGATAATCCTATTTTTCTTTCTTTCTTTTTTGTGTCTGTTGTCTGTTGTCTTTGTTTTTCTTTTTTCTTTTGTTTTGTATCCTTATGGATAGATGTTGAGTTGAGATCCTTTGTTTTGGGGTTTGAGGTCCTTAATCTTAGTAATGTTTCATCTCTCTTATTCTCCATGATCACCATCTCTCTTGTCTCTTTCTCTCTTTCATCTCTTCCTTTATTGCAAGTATGAGTTTGCCTCATACTCCTGCTAAAGTGGGAGCTAAATGTATCATCCTAAAAATCAAGAACTTGATTTTTTCTCAATTTAGGATCATTTTGGGCCCGCTTTAGTGTGGCACCTTTGATTGGGCTTCATATTTCTCTTAAATATACACTTTATTAACATATGGGCCATTGTTTCTTCCCTAATCCTCCCTAATTTGTGCAAAATTGAGGTAGGATCTTATTTCTAAGCATCCTCCCCTATTTTCATCCAATTGAAAAATCCCCCCTTCCTTTTATGATCTTGGAATTATCTCTCGATATCGGAATCAACTAACCTTCTGGATCCTACAAAAATTATAGGCCATGCTCTCCAATCATAAGAAAGAAAATTTCTTGAGGGATACAGTCGAAGTTCAACTGCACCCCCCAAGGCTGTAGTCAAATCTCGAATTTACCCCTAGTTTTTGATCCAAGATTGGGCCCTAGGTCCAATCTGGCACATTCATCGGGGTTTAGGAGCCATGGTCAGCCTATGTAATTTTGTTTCTAGATGCACTATAAAAGGATCTCCCTCTTCCTTCATTTAAGAGAGAACAACAACATCATTTTGAGAATGCAACCATTATTGTCAAGCAACCATTAAGAAATCAATTAAGCAAAGTATTGAGCATCCAAGTGAAATTTCAAGTGTCATTCTAGCATTCAATTCTTCAAGTATTCAAGGTGTCTTCCATAGATCAAGCTTCTTTCACCATTGAGGCCAAGAAAAGGAGTTTCTTGGAAGGACATTGACATCATTTCTTCATTCATCAATCATTCATTGGCGATCTACAAAACATCTTCATAAGGTTTTTTCTTGCATGATTACCTTTTGGTTTTTGTGTGGAGTCAAAGCTATTGGATCAACATTCTTGATCACATTCAAATAGGTAAGAGTATCTAAATTGCATGATACACTTCATTTCAGATCTAATCTTTGTTACATGTCATCATTCCTTACTTCATTTCAATTCAAGGTTAATTCCTAAATTGGGGCTTGACCAAGGCAAGACCCCCTTCCACAAAACAATTTCCCTTTTTCTGTGTGCAAGAACATGTTTTGGGATCTGGGGAATTAGATTCGGGCATTTTTTGGGTTATCTCAGAGATTAGAATAAAAAAGTACACAATAAAAAATAGAGAGGTGTAGTCAAATCTCGACTTGTAATTGAAAAATTGAATTGTTCCCGGAGGCCTCAAATTTTCACGAGCATAAGTTACAAGTGCGAGGGTCCCAGATCTAGAATGGTTTTAGTCTACGACATCTCTGTGACTGGAAATTGTAGTTTCAAGGCATATAACCTCTTCATTAATTTCAAGGTGCAAAAATACTTCTCCAATCTTGCATTTGCTTTCAAATCTATCATTACATCGGTCATTTTAGTCATTTTCCAGATTCATAGTAAATCCCATTATCAATATCCTTCAAAAGGAATACCAAATTCCCCTTTTATTTGAGCTATGAATTAGCACCCTTCATCCATTTGGTTGTGCTAATCAAACTTGAACTTAAGGGTTGGATTTGTATTCCTAATGATTACCATAGGATATTGGTGAGTGATCTCTACTCTTAGTATTCCTCACCATTTCATATTATACATATAAATGTATTGGTCATTCAATGACCACAACTAACACTATATGTCTCTATCAAATCCTATAGATGTGGTGGATCATCAAAATTGAGCCTCTTTGAAGCAGTACATAGCTCTGTAGTTTGTTGCACAACAATAATTCAAATTTTAAATTAGATTAGTTTTGTCAAAAATATATTATAGTTGTAAAAATAACATCAAAATAAGTATATAGTGATCTATAATTCCTTTGCAATTGAATTGCTGATTACCTCATTTGTTTCTCTAACTGTTGATGTGCACTCTAAATATGATAGACCCCATCTTTGACGACCAAGACTCCTAATAAAATGAAAAGGTAGAGGACTTGTAGTAGGTTGCGAAGGGGGTTGTAATAGGTAAAAGGTAATTAATACAAGTTGATAACATATATAGTTGAAAAATACTAAAAAATAAAAATGCATGTACTTCTATCTAACTGCATATTTTAATATATATATACAGCAAATGTGTACCAAAGCCTTATATGGTTCTCCTGTACTCCTAGAAGGGATTGTCACTAATGAAGCAACTATGACCATTTCCTGTATTGAAAATGATAAAAATGTTATACTTATTACCATTTTTTTGCATCATGCTAAAATTGACAAAGCTTGGACAACATTGGTGAAAGTCAATGATTTATTTCTAATATGTTAGCTTCTTGTGCATATACAAGGTGTTTCTAGTTAACAAGTGGGGTAAATGTGGCTCCCACAAGGGTTGACCACAAATTTTTAATCACAGACAAAACTATAAGAAATCATGGTGATTAAAAGGGCAGTCAACAAATGCACAGTTCGCCCTTATAATACTTTCAAAACTTGTGATTGCATCGTGTCAATCTCCTAGGAGGCATTGGTAGGAGCATGTTGTTAGGACTGTAAAAATTCTTCCATAACTCTGAAGTCAAGATCATTTTTAATGCAATGTTTTAAACCTGGTTCTAAATCCCTAATTATCTTTGTTTCCAACCCTTGATCCATTTCATGTTCAAACCCTACGTCTTTTGTGCGTGTTATAAAACATTGTTACTTTATGAAGCCACTTAAGTTTTTTTTAAATCACAGGTCTAAGTCATCGAATGGGGCCAAGTCTTTATTATTTCCTAAGCCTAGAGAGATCAGATTTTAATTTTTCCTAAGTCATATTTCCTAAGTCCCTGCGGTCTTTTCTTTATCCCTAGTAGCAAGCAAGTTACTTTTAATCCTACAGCCAGCGCATTCCATTGATCGCAAGATGCAGATTATGTATTGATCAAGGCATTGTGACGTTGCAACACATGTCCTTTCTGAGATCATGGGGCCCATCTCCTTTTGGCTTGCGGCGAGTTTAAAGTTAGAACAAATCTAATCTAATTCAATGGTCGACACATTACTGCAAAGAACAACTGCTCAATGTTTAGTCATTAAGGAATTGTGATAGAGTGACACATGTCTTTGGCAAGACCGAGCTGAGATAAAGGTGAAAATAAAGTAATATTAGATCTATTTCAATCCAACAGGTGGTGCATTTCCTTGAATGAAAGATGCATGAAAAAAATCATTAAGGAATTGCAATAGAGTGACAAGTGTCCTTGGCAGGCCAAGTCTTTAGTGGAAGGTGTGGTCAGCAGCCAAGCAAAAGGGAATCAATCCAACGGTTGTTCTAATGCCTTGAATGTTAGATGATCAACTCAAGATTCTTTGTGGCATTGTGACCATATGACACATGGCTATCCTAGGTTTTGGGACCATCTGTTTCAAAGGATAAAGAAAGGAAATGGACTATCAGATCTGATTTTATTCGATTGATGGCGTGATGTCGTTGTAATTAAAAACATGTGTTCTATTTCATCGCAGGATTGCGCCTGAAGGACACGTGGATAAAGTGAGACCTACCTTTTGAAAGATAAGGGTAGATAGATTATGGTTAAGTTACTTTTTATCTGACAATCATTTTGATCCCACAAACATAAGATGTAAGACCTTTACTCTTCAAGGGATTACGCCTGCTCCCCACCTGTCCCTCTAAGATTGTGGGTCCAGGTTAAAAAAGAAGATAAAGGTAAAGAATGTCTGTCTTGATCATGTCGTGGGAATATTGCTTCAAAAAGAAATTAATCAATGATTATTCATTAAGGAATTATGACAAGGTGACACTTGTCCCTCTAAGATCGTGGGTTCGGGTTTCTGAGGAGCGATAACGTGTGATTAGATGTGTTTTCATTGTGCGGTCAGTGCATTTCCTTAAATGGGAGATGTGAGGAGGTTAGGATTTGTGACATTGTGACAAGGTGACACCTATCTAGGGATGGTTAGCGATGATCAAGGGGGACCGAGATGCTACGTAGGGATGCCATGTGTCCTATTTTTTTGGCTCGCGGGTTGACTTAAGTGATAATCGATGACCATGTTTTAAAATTGAATAAAAGGTTTGATCTTAGCTGTCGATAGGGAGTTTCACACCCGTTGTGACCGTTGGAGCCAATATTTGAATATTTAAATTCATTTCTCACATTTTTTGCATGATTTTAGAGGACTTAACGCAGTTTTGGGGTAGTTTTGAGCGACTCTTCAGTTTAGCTCTTGATTTGGTGGAGTTTGAGGATCATTTAGACTTCAATTTTATGACAATTTTCTTTTCTCTTGAACCGACTCTTCAGATCCATGACCTATATTATTGTATTTTCACCTCATTTTTGGGGTCTTCTTTTTGGCTCACATGTTTTGTGCATTGCATACTTGTGAGTAGATTGTAAGAACACTTTGTAGTAGAGATTTTTTTAGCATTGTTATACAGATACAACGGTTCCTTCTCATTGATTCAGGTGCAATATTGTGGGTTCTTTGTTTCTATGTTGTGTTTATCCTTCATTCAAACTAAATTCCTTATTGCATGTTCGAATGCAGATACTTGTGATTACAGGTCTTTGTTTGTGTCCTTATTCCTTTGCAAAAAAAGGTAAAGTTTTTCTTTTCAAAGCAAAAGATTTCAGGTTCTTGTATAGAAATACTTTTGTAATTGTACGCTTTTTGAGTATTGAGAATCATTAGTATCTTCAATAATTCATGTTGATCTAATTAAATTTTTATAAAAATCATTTGGTGTATCACCTCATTTAGTTTTTAGGTATTTATATTTCTCTCATCCCTTTTCCCCACATACAAATTTAGTTTTAGGTGAGCACTATTTAGGAACCAACCTATCTTTTGGAGATTCTTATCTCATTTTAGGACAACCCACCACCCGAAAGAGTTTCCATGTTTCAATAGGATAGCTAGATCTCCCATCAAACTATAGGCACAATCCTGATTGACAACTATTTTTGGCACGCCCAGTGGGACCCAAACTGCTCCACAGTTCTTTTCTAAATTATTTACATTATCATATTTTTATTGTTGTTTTGGTGTGAAAAAGAGTATTTCATCCTTTTTGAAGGTATTTTCCAACACTTGAAAACTTTTTTTTGAAGGTTTATTGCAGATTAAGTAGTTATTTTAATGAGAAGAACTCCAACAAGAGAAAACAAAGAAGGATTTATATATCAAGAGTTACAACCGGGTAGAAGAGGAAGTAGATCAAAAAGAAGAGGAAGAACACCTCATGCTGTAAGAGGAAGATCCTCTTCATTCATTTCTAATTTTTCATTATTCGATAATCCTATATTTGAGGATCAAGCTGCAATTTCAGAGGGACATGAGTAATTATCTATCTTTTCATTTTTCCTGAGGATTCAAGTGTTCTTAATAATTCTGGATCTGAATTACCTATTTTTGAGGAATTACCAAGGGATCAATTTACTTCTATAGAATCTACAAGTATTACTACAACAGTTCATCAAGGTTTGAAAACACACCAGCAAAAGTTAATTCGATCTAACACATCTTTTGTACCACCTTTAGTTCAACAACAAGTACCACCAGTTCAAATGACCCAAAATTTTCCATTTATGGCTTTCAATTCTGGCAATCCATTACAAATTATTGTTCGCCATGATATTCCTTCAGCAACAATGAAAGGTTTGTCTTATTTTAATGGTGAAAATCATGTTTCAACAATTGAACATAGTAAGGATATAGCCACTCTTTGTGGATTACATCAGGTTGCACATGATTATGTAGCATTAAAATTGTTAGCATCTTCTCTCAAGGGTAAGGCACTAATTTAGTTTCAGAGTTTAGCAGTGAATTCTATTGCCACAGGGGATGAATTAGGAACCATTTTGATCAGTAAATTTGAGGATAAGTCTTACAATCTCTCATTGGTTGAACAATTGACTACATTAAAAGGAATTATAATGAGCATATTTTTTATTTTAATTTTCATTTTCATTTAACTTGGGACATAATTCCAATATCTGTTAAACCTTCTAATGATTATGCATTTCTATTTTATTTGAAGGCTTTAATCAGTGATATTTCAGTTATGATACAATCTATGGGAGGTCATACTTTTCCTGATGCATTTGATGTTGTTGGTAGAGCTTAAAATAGTTTAATACAAGTTGGAAAGTTACCTCCAAGGCCTCCAATGCCTTATTATGCAAAAATTTAGCCAGTTGTACCAACTATTATATCACCTATAGCTATTGTTCCACCATTACCAACACTTAATATGCAAGTTGCAACAAAGGAGTATGTTGTTACTGTTAGGAATAATAGTCCACAAGAACAACTGGGGGGGGGGGGGGGGGAANGGGGGGTGAATCAATTGTGAGATAGATTATTAAACATTAAAATTTATAAACCAAAACTTCAATTGAAATGATAACACAGTAAATGACAACACAATAACACAATCCTTTGTTGTCGAGGAAACCCTATTAAATCTAAAACACTGGTGGGAATTAGCACCCACAAATGATGTACTAAGAGTATAGTATCCCTGTTAAAAGATTTAGCCTTGTTAGGAGCTTATTACAACATTACAGTACACAGTCCCTATTAAAGGAAAGACCCTATTAGGAGTCAAGAGTAACTGTGGGCTCACTGCCCAGGCACACTTCCCAAAGAAGGTTAAAGCTACCCTCAAGGATTTAAAATCTGAACAAGTGTTTATAAGAAATATACAATCTAGTGAACTGTCTGATAGAAAATGTCTTTGCTTGGTTAGTTTCAATGAAGTACTATAATCACAAACTCTAATTTACATCCAATAGCCAATCAAGCTTCACAACTTCCACACTTCTATGTCTTTCAATTACCTTCTCATCATACCTCTCACATATTTTCAAAAGAAAAGATCACTCATATTAACCCTATTACAATAATTGGTTAGGTCAGCCAATTAAGATTTCCCAATATATAAATAATTATTTAACCCCTTTCTAAGATACATACGGTACCTAAAAAAAGTAAACATCAATTAAAATACATCAGATATAATCCAAGATCTACAATCCATGCTCACAATCCACAATACACGCTACATTTCTGAAGTCAGCCCCAAATTGGTCTCCTCCAAAATACACGCCACAACTAACATCACCAACAATCACACGACTTGTGATCAATAAAAACCATTCCTCAATATGCCTTCTGTCATCTTTTAATCTTGCATAACCAAAATCATCATCGCCTATAAGATATCCCCAAAACACAGAGACTCGCTCTGTCAAGCATCACTGTCACCATCCATAAACCGGTCTTTAGTAAAACATTTGTAACAACTCCAATATGCAATATTACGCCAATCGATCTTAGAAATAAGATCATCACACATCCTTCTTCATATCATCATCTTCATTCATTCTGATTCAACCGTACAGTATCCGTACACTTCTGTCAGTCATCATACAATAATAATAACCAGTCTGTTCTCTCCACAGAAACATATGTTGACATCAGTGATAAAACATGAATGCCAAAAACATCAATAGTATGAAATTCTAATATCATCTAAGAATCTCCCCCTTTGGCATTGATGGAAATATATGGGAAAATTCATCAACCCAAAAATACTCTCTCTCTTTCTCAATACAATCTTCTCAATATCCTCAACACTAAAACAGTAGGGATTATCACATAGAATCTCTTCCCCTTTGAAAATAATGGAAAAGGGTTCCATAACTCTTCTTTAATCTTCTTTACGGTGTATATTTTTCAAATATTCATGTCTAGCAGCTAGGTGCAAAATCACCCAAATGTGCTTTATAGTGTTCTTGCATTCACTCCCCTTGAGGAGTAGATCCATACATCAAGTCCAAAAAATGGTATAGCTCTGAAAGCCACTGGACTGATGCATGCCTGCATCAATTAATTATCACAGGGAGGGGCTCTCACCCCAAGCATGCTTTTGAGATACTCAAAAGCATATTTTGACAAAGGTTTTGTAAATATATCTGCTATATGTTCCTTTGTGATAACATACTCCAGTCTAATCTCTTTCTCTGCTACCTTGTCTCTCAAGAAATGATACTTAATAGAAATATGTTTAGTCTTTGAATGCATTACAAGATTATTTAACATATTCACTATGTTAGTGCTATCACAATGAATAACCACTGACTCTTCAAAAATTATTCCAATGTCCTTTAACATTTATTTCATCCAAACAACTTGTGTACAATTTATAGCAGCAACAACAAACTCAGATTTAACAGTAGACCATGAAACCAACCTTTTTCCAAGGAAAAATGCTCCACCACTTATACTCTTTCTATCATCCACACTACCTGCCCAATCAAGATCTGTATAAGAATGTAAAATAAATTCATCCAATTTTTCATAACATAATCCATACTCTATTGTTCCTTTCAAGTATCTAAAAATTCTTTTCACAACATCAAGGTGTGTCTCTTTAGGATTTGCTTGATATCTTGCCACAATTCCAAATGCATTGGAAATATCTGGTCTGGTGTGAGTTAGATATTGTAGACTTCCAATCATTGATCTGTACTTTGTCTGAAAAACACTCTGAGTTTTATCATTACTAGTAAGTTTATAACCAGTCACCATGGGTGTCCCAACAGGTTTACAATCTTCCATTCCAAACTTCTTCACCATTTTATTAAGATACTTGGTTTGAGATATAAAAATACCATTCTTATTCTGATTAATTTGCAAACCAAGAAAAAATTTCATCTCACCAATCATTGACATTTCAAATTCATTTTCCATTTCTTTAGAGAAATTTTTACTCATTTTATCATTGCCTCCAAAAATGATATCATAAAAAAAACTTCTATGATTAGGATTCCATCTTCACCAGTTCTTAAATATAAATTACTATCTGCATTACCTTTTCTGAAACCAAGATGAAGTAGATACCTGTCTATTCTTGCATACCATGCTCTCGGTGCTTGTTTCAGTGCATACAATGCTTTCTTCAACTTACAAACCATGTCTTCATCTTCTGTCAAAGGAAATCCATCAGGTTTCTCTATGTATACTTCTTCTTCGAAATTTCCATTCAAGAATGCATATTTCACATCCATCTGATATACTTTAAAGTCTTTATGTGCAACGTAAGAAAGAAATAATCTCACAGCTTCCAACCTAGCAACATGAGAAAATGTTTCTTCAAAGTCTATGCCTTCTTGTTGCAAGTAGCCTTTACAAACCAGTCTAGCCTTATTTCTTACCACTGTTCCTTCCTCGTCCATTTTGTTTCTAAAAATCCATTTAGTTCCTATCACATTTTTGTTTTTAGGTCTTGGAACCAATTCCCAAGTGTCTTTTTTCTTTATCTGTTCTAGTTCTTCCTGCATTTTTTTAGTCCAAGATTCATCTCTACATGCTTCATCAGTAGTTTTCAGCTCAACTTGAGAAATCAAACAAATTTCATCTCTTACTTTTGATCTTGTCATCATTCCTTTACTTGCATTACCAATGATTTAATTTTTCAGGCTGGTTCATCTTAACATACCTCAGAGTCTTAGGAGTTTCAGTAAGCTCAATTGATTAATCTTGAATCTCATTATCAATCTCTAAAGGTTCTGCAAGATCAACATCGACCTCTTTTATCTCTGCAATCTGATCACAGCCATACATTATTTCCTGAATCTGAAACTTTTCGTCTATCCTCACATTAGTGCTTTCAATCAACTTCCTCAATCTCAGATTGAAACATTTATAGGCTTTTCTCTTAGTAGAATAACCAAGGAAGATATCTTCATCACTTCTAGCATCAAACTTCCCTATCTCATCGTCTCTTTTGATATAGTATTTACTTCCAAATATTCTAAATTTTTTTATAGTAGGAGTATGATCAAACCATAATTCATAAGGAGTCTTACTTGTACCTTTTCTGATCTAAATTCTATTCAAGGTGTACACAAAAATACCAACAACTTCTCTCCAACGAACATGTGATATATTTCCTTCTACCAGAATAGTTCTAGCATCATCTAATATTGTTTTGTTCCTTCACTCTGCTATCCCATTCTATTGTGGTTTCCTAGGAGCAGATGTCTATTTGAATATTCCATGCTCTTCACAGTAGGTATTAAATAAATCTGAAGTAAACTCACCACCTCTATCTGATCTCAAACAATTTATCTTCAAACCTGATTCATTCTCAACTTTTTCTTTGAATAACTTGAATTTTTCAAATGCCTCAGATTTATCTCTTAAATATGTAACCCACATCATTCTAGAAAAGTCATTAACAAAAAGTATAAAGTACCTTTCACCGTAATAATATCTTGTTCTTGTAGGACCACACAGATCTATATGTACCAAATCCAACTTCCCTGTTGCTGAATAAGATTTTATTTTAAAATTGCTTCTAGTTTGCTTCCCCATAACAAAATCTCTACACATAGTGTTAGATGGTTTCATAATCTTAGGTAGATCTCTTACTGCATTAGTCATACTTGCCTTCACAATATTATCAAAGTTAACATGAAAAAATCTTCTATGTTATAGCCAACTGTCATCAACCTTTGCAATAAAACAAGAAGCCTCAGATGTATTCAATTCAAATACATTACCTCTAGATTTAGTACCAAATGTGATCACGTTTCCTTATTTACTTTTGATAGAACATTTTCCATCAATGAATTTCAATTGATAACCTTTGTCCACTAGCTGTCCAACACTCAACAGATTATGCTTAAGTCCATCAACAAGTACTACATTGTCAGTATTAGTTTTTCCATCTAGATAAATAGATCCAACTTCAATGATAAGATTAGGAGTATTGCCACCAAATCTAACAACACCACCATCATATCTTTTCAGAATAACAAACTTGTTTTTATCTCCAGTCATATGATGTGAACAACCACTATCTATAACCCATTCATATTTCTTTTCAAGATGAGATACTAAGGCTTTTTATCCATGTATAATTTCATCATCCTTTATAGCAATAAATCCAATCTCATCATAGTCAACAACATCATCATCAAAAACACCTTCACTAGCATAATAACATTCCTTGTCTTTTGGATACTTTGATTTGTAAAACTTAGGTTTATGTTTTGGAACCCTTGTAGGACATTGAGATGCAAAATGACCTATATTTTTTCATGAAAAACATTTCAAAGGTAAATTGTCTTCAAATTTATCCTTACCTCTCTTTTCTCTTTTAGTGATCAGGGCTACCACTTTATCTAGCTTTCTTTCTTCTTCCTGTATTTGTTCCCATTCATCAGCATAGTCTCCAAGTTCTTCTCTCAAGTCACTATTTCTGGTGCTCGCAATTCCAGATAAGGTCTTTTTGTTTCTATGCATAGTCGCCTTGAATGATGACTCAACTTTAGGTAGAGAATCTCCCAGTTCTATGGCCTCAAAATTAGTTAGCTTTCCAATCAACATCTCTCTATTGAAGTTTGGTGTCAAAGGTATAATATCCTCTATAGCTTGTACTTTAGTTCTGTATGCAGGTGTTAGAGATCTGAGAATCTTTTCAATCACTTCTTCCTCACCGTAAGTACCTCCAGAGTTCCTGATGCCAGTAACCACTTTAGTAATTCTTTGTGCATATGCTCTAATATTCTCATCATCTTTAATTTTCAATGATTCCATCTTTGTCTTCAGGTTTTGTAGCTTCGCCTATTTTGTAAACTTATCTCCTTCATATAGTGCTTTCAATCTTGTCCAAATTTCATGTGTAGAATGTAAGTCTTTTACTATTGTGAATTTGCCTTTAGAAAGTGCGCTGATCAATGATTCCCTTGTGACCATGTTACATGAAAATAAATTCTTTTCATCTTCAGTAGCTTTATCCAATTCATCCTCAGTATTTATCTTTTCATTCCTTTTTGTGATCATCCAGTAGTTAATTCCCACACATAGAAAATATGTTATGATCTTGTTCTTCCAACTGTCAAAGTTTTCAGCATCAAATTTTAGACTATCCTTCCTAGAGTGAGTCATCTTCAGGATCACCTCAAGTTGTTAAGCTTTCTCTCTAAGGACCAAAAACTCTGATACCAATTGTTAGGAATACCAGTCCACAAGCACAACTGAGGGGGGGGGGGGGGGGAANGGGGGGGTGAATCAATTGTGAGATAGATTATTAAACATTAAACTTTATAAACCAAAACATCAATTCAAATGATAACACAGTAAATGCCAACACAATAAAACAATCTTTTTTGTCGAGGAAACCCTGCCCAGTGGGAATTAGCACCCACAAATGATGTTATAGAGTATAGTACCCCTGCTAAAAGATTTAACCCTGTTAGGAGCTTATTAAAATATTACATTACACAGTCCCTATTAAAGGACATACCCTGTTAGGAGTCAAGAGTAACAGTGGGCTCACTGCCCAGGCACACAGCCCAAAAAAGGTTAAAGCTGTGATACCCACCCATAATTTGCTTTCAATTTTTGATGTCATGCTCTTTTAGGGTATTATTTCAGTTTATTTGCCAGATTCTTTTAGGCCGTATTTCATGTGAGCTATTATTATTTCAGTCGATGGTGACTTTGGATCATGATGTTTATGTGTTTTTCATGTGATGCGTAGATAGATGATGATATTATCATGATGTGATTTTATATGTTGATGTTAGATTAATGATGTACTTACCCCATACTTGCATGTGTATGGTTAGCATATGGGTTGATGTACTTGTTGACGTGGTTGTTGTGGTAGAGGACGAAGACATAGTTACATGCTTTGCAAGATCCACACGTTTGACCGATCCGTATCATTGTTTGTGATATTATATTGGATATACATGCATGTTCTTTTGATGTCAGGTTTGCATGTACAGGGCACCATCTTCCTTGAATTGGTAGGAGTGAGCGTGCCCATATATTCATCTCAATGGTAAAGAGAGGAGTTAACATACAGACCCAAAACCTTACCCTAAGCCTATTATCCTAAGTGTTGGACGAGTATCAATTTGACTACCCTACCCGAATTCGTCTAGTTGACGTGAATTCATGGATCCTATCCTTTTGTGCGGTTGAGGTTGTTTTGGGTGTCTTTAGTTGAGTGCTTTGATATTTGTGTGATTTATAATGTTGTTTATTAAATTGATTATTGTTGGTATTAATTATTAAATATAGGGTATTTGATTAATTTGAATTAATTAAAGTGCAAATATTGAATATTGGGATTTAATTAAATATTTAATTTGATATTTGAGTTACGTTAGCTTTTATGCTTATTAAATAATTAAATATTTAATTGCATGGGTAAAGTTGTGCTTTGAATATTTAATCTATTTAATCTATTGTTTAATTAATTACATGTGCAAGATAATTATTGTAATTGGAATTTGAATTCAAAATGCAAGTTGTTTTAATGAGTCAAAGTTGAGTTGCACAATTAATAGATATTTTTAATTAATAATTATGATTTTCTTTCAATTTTGTAAGTTGAGTTAACTAAGTTCAGTGGAATGTCTATCTTGGGGAGATTTGCTTGAAAGGTGGAAGTTGATTCTCTTTAGGATAATTCTCTTCTCATTCTTTCATAACAAGTTTTTTAAGAAGAATTTTAGAGGAAAACTTTTGTGTGAGCATTGTTTTGTGTTCTTGCTATTTTGTGCTATTTGTTGTGGTTGGAGGCTTGAATGAGTTGAGGAGATCCTTTCTTTGGAGGTTTTGTGATTTTAGATCTACAATCAGATTCGTATTCGAGGGCTTCAGGATTCTACATCTTCTCAAAGGGCTTCTTCATCAAGTTTTTGGGTGGATTTGAGGTAGGGTTTGGAAAACCCCTTTTGTGATTTCAATCTTGTAAATTTATGTCTTCTTTGTGCTTGGATTGCTTCATTTCCTTAATTAGATCTATTTGAAGTTTCTTGTCAAAATGGTACTTAGGAAAACCCTAGATCTGAGTTTTTTAGGAAAAATGAATACTTAGCATAGTAGGGTTATGCTGCTGAAATTTTGAAAGAAAAAGCCTTTGGGAAGACGTAGAAATTAAAAGAATTAATCAGCCTATAGTAGGGACTATAGTAGCTAAATAAATATTTGGTTTAGAAATTTATTCCCTTGGAAAAATTTAATTGTATAAAAAAAAATACCTCATTGGAAAAAATACCTCAGTAGGAAAAAAAATTCACCAGTAAAAAAAAATGAATAGCCCAGGTGAAGACAAAATTAGAAAAAAGACAAAAAAAAAGATGAATATGGAAATGCTCTATTTTTATTTCCATTTTCGAAAATTATTAAAAAAAAACTTGTTTTGGGAAAAGTTAATGAAATTAATTTTTTAAAAAAAAAAATTCAAATTTTTTTTATAAAGTTTAGGGGGCGGTGGGCTCCACCCACCAACCCCCAAGGCTATCGGGGTCGCGGCAGCCGGTATTGCCGTAAGGCAGCTGGCCTGCCAGCGGCGGCCGGTATCACCTCGACGGTCGAGCTGCCTGTGGCAGACCCATGCTGCCGCGGTCTATGTCGCTTAGTGTAGGATGGGGGGTGGGCCGCGTGGGGCCCACCCCCAATAAAATTTTATTTAATAATTTTTTTAAAAAAGTTTTTGTTATTTTAAACTTTTTAAAAATTTGTTTTATTTAAAAATTAAAAATGTGTTAATATATTTATTTGTTAAAATATGATTTATTTTATATTATTTTTAGAATATAATTTATTTAATATGTAAGTTTTAATTTATTTAGGATATTTTGATTAATGTGATTTAAATTAGATTATTTAAATCAAAATTTGTTATAAGAATTTAATATGTTTGCTTTTTGAAATATTGAAAAGTGATAGTTTTAATTTGGTAATTAATATTTTATGTTTATTTTAATTAGATCGTTTAATGGATATTAGTTTGTTAATATTCATATTAAATGGGGATTATGGATTTTAATCCATCTAATTTTATTAGTAGATTATTTGTGATGTAGTTCAAATTCATTGTCATTTAATTAATCAATGGATTTTAGATTTGAAATAAGGTATTGCATTCTCTTAATCTATGGTTTTGTAATTATTAGTGTTTATAGGGAAAGATTGTTTATATTATTGCTAGAATAAATACGTAAGGGTTAGAGTTGTTTTCTGCATAGTGTAGATGGTGTTTTCCTTTCCATTTGTGTTTATTTTTTTTGCTATGGGTATCTGGGGATTAGGATGCCCTAGGATGTAAACAGAAGCTGGAGGGTGAATTTTTATCTATGCTTTATGATGTGGCATGTGTGCTTTATACTATTACCCTGTACTGACCATGTAAACCTTTTGATTATGTTATCTGAGAGTGTACCTCCTTGTGAATCATTCTTGTTATGTGTGGGGAACTGGATTGGGTATGCTTGGGTTTTGACCTATGCTAGATCTATGTAGGATCTGTGAGCCTAGGGTGGGTTACCTAGATGTGTGGTAAAGGGTGGCTGGCAATAAGTGCCAGAGTTTGCAAGTGGCTGCTAGGATCACTTATTATAGGTAAACTTAATAAGTGATAAATTAATGTACAAATGAGAGATCTTAAAATGAACTAATAAGATGTATTTTCCTCACCCATGCTTGAGCACTAGTATAGGCTAATATGGAGGATGAGATGATGCTTTCCACCTTGAGGGGTGTGTGTCTGACATAGTTAGTGGCCTTGTCAGTTTGAGAGGTCATTGATGTCATGTATGGTCACTTGAGTGTCAGGATCTATTGGGATTGCTACGACAATACTTAAGGGTTAGACGTACATGATGACACTTTCCTTTACATAGTCTAGATTCCCTACGTATGTCAGTTGCCTCTGGATTAGTGAGTCACACCTTTCATTATGTGTAGTACACATGGAGTTAGAGAGCTATCAGGATCCCTTGCTTAGCAGTTACTTCCTTCTTTGGTTTTGGATATCTGAGTGGGGTTTGTTGTTATCTCCTTAGCACGGTGGGGTGGACTTTTGTAGTTCCACACAGACGGGTCCTAGTGATTATTTACCATTTGAGATTTGACATCCTTGTTCCAATGCTTGATGGTTCTTATGGAGATGAGCTCTTTATGTTCCTTCATTAGTGATTATGTACTTATCATTCATTATTATAAATCTTGTATTAGAGTATCGCGTGTGATACCTAATTTGGATATTATATATTATATTGTTAGAGTGATTACTACATACCCTGTGACATGTGTAGTGGATGTGAGTTTATGTAGTTTCATGGTTATCCATGAGGATTATAATTATTATTTTTAAGTGGTAATTGGTATATCTATCTAAATAGAATCTTTTGTTATGTTGTTTTCTTGAGTTTTACTTTTATATAATCCAATGTCATGGAACCCTTGATTCTTGTAATCCATGTTTGTATGTGTTAATGTGAGTAAATGGTATTGGCTTTCGCATTAATGTATGTCTTGTTATGTAAAAATTAGGAAAAAAAATTGTTCATCAAATTTAGTATCATGTTCTAGGTTAATCTCTCTTGGGTTCCCTGGTGGGGCATTTTATTTGGTATTAGAGCCCTAGTGTCTACACTGGAAACTCTGGGAATTGTACGTCCATTAGGTTGTGTATAGCTTGAAACAGAAACTAAAACATAAACATACAACATTATTGTTTTCAGATTTATTGCTTTATGATTATTCTTATCTTTAGTTTTATTTTTGAGCTATGTTGAGTAGTGTATGAATCTCTGTTTGTTTCAGGAATCATGCCTGAAACAAGAGCTGCTAGAGGCCGTGGCAAAGGCCGATCTAGAAATCATGCAAGGGGTAGCCAACCCAGCCCTTCCACAGGTGTTAGGAAAGAAAGTGATCACCAACAGGATAGGGATGAGCAGAGGGAAGAGCATCAAGATGAGTCAGAGGAGTTAGGTACTAGAGAGATTCTATAGGAGATTTTGAGATGCCTTGGTCCTGAGTAGGGAAGAGGGGACTAGGAGGCTTCTCATCACTCCTAGAGGGAGAAGAGAGCAAGGTATAGAAGTCCTCCAAGGAGGACCATTACAGTGGACCCTAACGTTATGGTGATGAACCACACAAGGGACCTGATGAGAGGGTGACCTAATCCATTTAATGGGAAGGGATCTAGATTGGAGGCTGAGACATGGCTCATAGCCTTGGAGAGGAGCTTCACCATGCATCCCTTTAGTAGCAATACTAAAGAGAGATATGCTATGATGTAACTATCTGATTTTACTGTTGTATGGTGGAAGATAGAGGAGGAAAAGTTGGGGCTTCAGATGGACTCAGTGACTTGAAAGCTATTTCTTGAGCACTTTCAAGAGCATTTCCCCTCAGATTAGTGGTGACAACAGTGGGATGATGAGTTCCACAATTTGAGGTAGCTGACTTTGACAGTTGAGGAGTACGAGCGTCGATTCTTTGAGCTCAAATGGTACGCAGGCTACAATCAAGATTTAGCCTTGATGATTCAGCACTTTGTTAGAGGGCTTAATGCCCACATAGTTGGGGAAGTAAATCTCTTTGAGCCCATGACCCTAAGAGCTACGGTTATTAAGTCCACTCTTGTAGAGGCTAATTTGGATTTGGGACATGGAGGTAGACAGGTGGTACATCAGGATCAAGAATAGAGGTAACCAGTCATAGGGTACTAGGAACTTCAAGAAGCCATCTAACTACTATAGAGGTAACCAGAACCAAAATAAGAATCAGAGTCAAAATTAGCAGCAACAGCAGAAGGCTACTCCTTCTACCCATAGTGGTAAGAGCTTTCAGAATGGACAATGCTTCAGGTGTAATTAGTCCAACTGTTCAGCTCAGAGTGCACAACCTAGTGCCAGTAGAGGTAGCATTTAGCAGTCGAGTGTGCCCTCCGCTAGGAGAGGAAAAATTAGAGGGACATGATGCTTCACATGTGGTCAGTTTGGCCATATTGTAGTTAATTGTCCCTAGAGAGCACCTTAATTTTTAGCACAGAGGCCAACAACCTCAGAGCCTACAATGGGAGGAGGATCTCATAGAGTATTTGGAACTTTGGATCACTGACAAGCAGAGCATCAGGGTACAGTGATAGAGACCTCAGGGTACTATTTGAGGTACTTCTATCTCTATTTTGTTTGATTCTGGAGCTACAAATTAATTTATATCTCCCTTCTTAGTTGAGAGATGTGGCCTAGTGGCTGCAAAGCAAGCAATATGATGGCAAGTGGAACTAGCTTCAAGAGCTAAAGTAGCCACAGATTCATTGGTCAAAAAGTGTGAGATGAACTTAGGTAAGTTCATTACCACAGTGGATCTTCATGTGATTCCTTTGGGATCATATGGGGTTGTATTGGGAATGGACTGGTTGGGAGCTCACGGGGCTAACATAGATTGTAGATGGAAGACCATTTAATTCAAGGATGATGTGGGCAAGGATTGCCAGATTTTGGGGATTCCACGTCCCATATCTCTTCGGATGATTTTTGCGATGCAACTAAAGTAGAGTTTTTGAAAGGGTTTCCAAGTGTTTGCGGTGACTATGAATGAGTTGGATGAAGTGGAAAGTGAAGTCAAGAACCTAGATCATCCTATTTTTTAGGATTTCATTGATGTATTTCCTAGTGAGATCCCAGGCATGCCACCAAGGTGTGACATTGACTTCTGCATTGAGCTGGTTCTAGGAGCAGAACCTATTTCTAGAGCTCCTTATCAGATGACTACTCATGAATTGAGTGAGTTGAAGCTGCAGTTAGAAGAGTTGTTGGAAAAGGGAAGCATACACCCTAGTATTTCTCCTTGGGGAGCACCTGCCCTCTTTGTTAAGAAGAAGGATGGATCGTTATGCTTGTGCATTGACTATAGACAGTTGAACAAGGTGACAATCAATAACATGTACCCATTGCCACATATTGATGACCTTTTTGATCAGATTAAGGGGGCCAAGGTGTTCTCTAAGATTGATCTTAAATAATGGTACCATCAGTTGCATATTCAGGATGCATATATCTTCAAGACTACATTCCGCACATGCTATGTACACTATGAGTTTACAGTGGTTCCATTTGGGTTGACGAATGCTCCATCAGTATTCATGTGCTTGATGAATGGGGTATTTCATAAGTATATGGATCACTTTGTGCTAGTCTTCTTGGATGACATACTGATATATTCCAGATCCATGGAAGAGCACGAAGGACATCTTCGACAGGTATTGCAGTGCATGAGAGACAATCAACTATATGCCATTGCGGCAAAGTGTGATTTCTTTCAGTCGGAGGTTTAGTATCTTGGTCATGTGATTTCTGGAGAAGGTATCTCAGTAGATCCTTTAAAGATTCAGGCTATTATGGAGTGGCCAACACCCACTAATGTGTCTGAAGTTCGTAGCTTCATGGGTCTAGCTGGATACTACCGCAGGTTTGTGAAGAACTTCTCTAGAGTTGCACATCTTATCACTTCTCTTCAGCGGAAAGGGAAGAAATTTGTTTGGACAGAGAAGTGTGAGGAGGCTTTTCGAAACCTTAAAGGGTGGTTGAATAGTGCACCTATCCTTGTGGTACCTGATCCAGTGGGTGATTTTTTAGTATGTGTTGATGCTTCATTGGAGGGGATTAGAGCAGTCCTTATGCAGGATGGACAGGTGATTGCATATGAGTCTCGCAAACTCAAGGATCATGAGTTGAACTATCCTACACATGATCTTGAGTTAGTAGTAGTTGTACATGCATTGGTTCGATGGAGGAATTTCTTATTGGGACATTAGTTGGAGCTTCACAGGATCACCACAGTCTACAGTACATCTTTACTTAGCCTAATCTAAATGCTAGGCAAAGAAGGTGGATGGAGTTCCTCTTTGAGTATAACTTTGAGATTAAGTATATTCAGGGGAAGGAGAATGTGGTAGAAGATGCATTGAGTCGCAAGTGATAGGCTATTCTAGCATTGACTCTTATTGTGGATTTGTAGAGTAGGATTCTCCAAGCGCTTCCTAGAGATACCTTGTATCATGAGGCGAAGTCAGATATTGAGTCTGGGAGACCATTGGAGGGTAGATTCTTAGGTTATGATTTGGATTCGGATGGTCTATTGCGTCACACAAGCTGGATCTATGTACCACCATTCGATGTTTTGCATACATTAGTATTATTCGAGGCTTATTGTGCACCCTATTCGGCACATCCTGGTGTCAAGAAGATGCATGCAGAACTTTGACAACTCTACCATTGGACTGGTAAGAAGCGTGATATTGTTGACTTTGTGGCTAGATGCTTAGAGTGTCAAAGGGTCAAGGCAGAACATTAGCATCTATCGGGGATTTTACAGCCGAATCTCATTCCATCTTGGAAGTGGGATATCATTTCAATGGATTTCATTGTTGGATTTCCTTTGAATCCTTGCAGACATGATGCTATCATGGTGACTATTGATCGGTTGATCAAGGTGGTACATTTATCCCCTATGAGATCATCTTATACAACAGCTTCTGTAGCCAGAGTCTTCATGCAGGATATCGTGAGACTACATGGCATTCCTCGCAAAATTATCTTAGATCGAGATCCTATTTTTACCTCCGCATTTTGGACCTCATTGAAGCATGATCTTGGTGCTCAGCTGAATTTCAGTTCAGCATACCATCCTGAGACTGATGGATAGATAGAGCGGGTTAATCAGGTGCTTGAGGTCTTGTTGGGGATGTATATCATGGATAGACAGACTCATTGGGAGGACTAGTATTTAGTCGAGTTTGCATATAATAATGGATATCATAGCTCCATTGGCATGTCACCTTTCCATGATTTGTATGGCCATCCTTTTTGTACACCTTTGAGCTAGGACAGATTGGAGGACTGTATTCTTCTTGGTCCAGAGATGCTTTGAGACATGGAGAAGTAGGTAGTGCGGATACATGAGCATTTGATTAGTGCACATGATAGACAAAAGAAGTATGCAGATGATCACAGGGTGGATAGATAATTTATAGTTGGAGATAGAGTGTTCCTGAGAGTGCCGCCACAGAAGAGTCTGATTCATTATGGAAAGGGTTCGAAGTTGGCACCTCTCTTTGTGGGACCATTTGAGATCCTAGAGAGGATAGGACCAATCGCTTACCATCTTGCTTTGCCACCTAGCCTATCGTGCATTCATGATGTTTTCCATGTTTCAGTTCTTAGGAGATATATTCTAGATATTATGCATGTACTTGATTAGACTGCATTATAGGTAGAGGATAGGCAGCTGGCTTTCAAGCCAATTTGCATTCTGCAGTAGTGGGGTTTGACCCTCATGGGTCGCACCATCGAGCAGGTAAGGGTCCAATGGGACCCAAATGATGAGTCATCAATGACTTGGGAGGATGCAACGAGATTACAGGATCTATATCCCTATTGTTTTACAGGCTTCAAGGAGTAAGCCTAATCCTAGGGGGTGGATGTGATACCCACCCATAGTTTGCTGTCGGTTTCTGATGCCATACTCTTTTAGGCTATTATTTCAGTTGATTTGCCATATTATTTTAGGCTACATTTCATGTGAGATGTTATTATTTCAGTTGATGGTGACTTTGGATCATGATGTTTATGTTTTTTTCATGTGTTACGTAGATAGGTGATGATATTATCATGATGTGATTTCATATGTTGATGTTAGAATTATGATGGACTTATCCCATACTTGCATGTGTATGGTTAGCATATGGGTTGATGTACTTGTTGACATGGTTGTTGTGGTAGAGGAAAAAGACGTAGTTACTTGCTTTGTGAGATCCACACATTCAACCGATCCCTATCATTGTTTGCAATATTATATTGGATGTACATGTGTGTTCTTTTGATGTCAGGTTTGCAGGTACAGGGTATCATCTTCCCTGAATTGGCAGGAGTGAGCCTGCCCATATATTAATCTCAATGGTAAAGAGGGGAGTTAACATACAGACCCAAAACCTTACCCTAATCCTATTGTCCTAAGTGTTAGACGAGTATCAGTTTGTCTACCCTACCCGAATTCGTCCAGTTGACGTGAATTCGTTGATCCTATCCTTTTGTGTGGTTGAGGTTGTTTTAGGTGTTTTCAGTTGAGTGCTTTGAAATTTGTGTGATTTATCATGTTGTTTATTAAATTGATTATTGTTGGTATTAATTATTAAATATAGGGTATTTGATTAATTTGAATTAATTAAATACCTATGTTTAATTAGGAAATTAATTAAAGTGCAAATATTGAATATTGAGATTTAATTAAATATTTAATTTGATATTTGAGTTATGTTAGCTTTTATGCTTATTAAGTAATTAAATATTTAATTGCATGGATAAAGTTGTGCTTTAAATATTTAATCTATTTAATATATTATTTAATTAATTACATGCGTAAGATAATTATTGTAATTGGAATTTGAATTCAAAATGCAAGTTGTTTTAATGAGTCAAAGTTGAGTTGCACAATTAATAAATATTTTTAATTAATAATTATGATTTTCTTTCAATTTTGGAAGTTGAGTTAACTAAGTTTAGTGGAGTGTCTATTTTGGGGAGATTTGCTTGAAAGATGGAAGTTGATTCTCTTTAGAAGAATTGTCTTCTCATTCTTTCGTAACATGTTTTTTTAAGAAGAATTTTGGAGGAGAACTTTTGTGTGAGTATTGTTTTGTGTTCTTGCTATTTTTTTCTATTTGTTGTGGTTGGAGGCTTGAAGGAGTTGAGGAGATCCTTGCTTTGAAGGCTTCGTAGTTTTAGATCTTCAATCAGATTCGTATTCGGGGGCTTCGGGATTCTCCATCTTCTCAAAGGGTTTCTTCATCAAGTTTTTGGGTGGATTTGAGGTAGGGTTTTGAAAACCCCTTTTGTGATTTCAATCTTGTAAATTTATGTCTTCTTTGTGCTTGGATTGCTTCATTTCCTTAATTAGATCTATTTGGAGTTTCTTGTCAAAAGGGTACTTAGGAAAACCCTAGATCTAAGTTTTTTTTAGGAAAAATGAATACTTAGCATAGTAGGGTTATGCTGCTGAAATTTTGAAAGAAAAAGCCTTTAGGAAGACGTAGAAATTAAAAGAATTAATTAGCCTATAGTAGGGACTATAGTAGCTAAATAAATATTTGGTTTAGAAATTTATTCCCTTGGAAAAATTTAATTGTATAAAAAAAAAAACCTCACTGGAAAAAATACTGCAGGAAAAAAAATTCACTAGTAAAAAAAATGAATAACCCAGGTGAAGACAAAATTGGGAAAAAGACAAAAAAAGATGCATATGGAAAAGCTCTATTTTTATTTTTGTTTTCGGAAATTATTTAAAAAAAAAAAATTGTTTTGGGAAAAGTTAAAATGAAATTAATTTTTAAATTTTTTTTTATAAAGTTTAGGGGGCGGTGGGCTCCACCCACCAACCCCCAAGGCTACTGGGGCCGTGACAGCCGGTATTGCCGTAAGGCAGCCGACTTGCCAGCGGCGGTCGGTACCACCTCTACAGTCGAGCTGCTTGTGGCAGACCCGTGTTGCCAGCGGTCTATGCCGCTTAGTGTAGGATGGGGGGTGGGCCGTGTGGGGCCCAACCACAATAAAATTTTATTTAATAATTTTTAATTTTTTTTTTTGTTATTTTAAACTTTTTAAAAATTAAAAAACGTGTTAATATATTTATTTGTTAAAATATGATTTATTTTATATTATTTTTAGAATATAATTTATTGAATACGTAATTTTTAATTTATTTAAGATATTTTGATTAATGTGATTTGAATTAGATTATTTAAATCAAAATTTGTTAAGAGGATTTAATATGTTTGCTTTTTAAAATATTTAAAAGTGATAGTTTTAATTTGGTAATTAATATTTTATATTTATTTTAATTAGATCATTTAATGGATATTAGTTTGTTAGTATTCGTATTAAATGAGGATTATGGATTTCAATCCATCTAATTTTATTAGTAGATTATTTGTGATGTAGTTCAAATTAATTGTCATTTAATTAATTAATGGCTTTTAGATTTGAAATAAGGTATTGCATTCTATTAATCTATGGTTTTGTAGTTATTAGTGCTTATAGGGAAAGATTGTTTATATTATTGCTAGAATAAATACGTAAGGGTTACGGTTATTTTTTGCATAGTGTAGATGGTGTTTTCCTTTTCATTTGTGTTTATTTTTACGCTATGGGTATCTGGGGATTAGGATGCCCTAGAATGTAAACAGAGGCTGGGGGGTGATTTTTTATCTATGATTTATGATGTGGCGTGTGTGCTTTATACTATTACCCTAAAATGACCATGTAAACCTTTTGATTATGTTATTTGAGAGTGTACCTCCTTGTGAATCGTTCCTGTTATGTGTGGGGAATTGGATTGGGTATGCTTGGGTTTTGACCTATGCTTGATCTATGTAGGATCTATGAAGGATCTATGAGCCTAGGGTGGGTTACCTAGATGTGTTGTAGGGGGTGGCTTGCAATAAGTGCTAGAGTCCGCAAGTGGCTGCTAGGATAGCTTATTATAGGTAAATTTAATAAGTGATAACTTAATGTACAACTGAGAGATCTTAAAATGAACTAATAAGATGTGTTTTCCTCACCCATGCTTGAGTGCTAGTATAGGCTAAGATGGAGGATGAGATGATGTTTTTCAACTTGAGGGGTGTGCGTCTGACATAGTTAGTGGCCTTGTAAGTTTGAGAGGTCATTGATGCCATGTATGGTCACTTGAGTGCTGGGATGCATTGGGATTGCTAGGAAAAAACTTAAGGGTTAGACATACATGATGACACTTTCCTATACACAGTCTAGATTTCCTACGTATGTCAGTTGCCTTTGGATTAGTGAGTCATACCTTTTATTATGTGTAGTATACCTGGAGTTAGAGAGATATCAGGATCCCTTGCTTAGCAGTTACTTCCTTCTTTGGTTTTGGATATCCGAGTGGGGTCTGTTGTTATCTCCTCAGCATGGTGGGGTGGACTTTTGTAGTTCCACACAGACGGGTGGTAGTGATTATTTACCATTTGAGATTCGATGTCCTTGTTCCAGTTCTTGATGGTTCTTATGCATACGAACTCTTTATGTTCCTTCATTAGTGATTATGTACTTATCATTCATTATTGTAAATCTTTTATTAGAGTATCACATGTGATACCTAATCTGGATATTGTATATTATATTGTTAGAGTGATTACTACATACCCTGCGACATGTGCAGTGGATGTGAGTTTATGTAGGTTTCATGGTTATCCATGAGGATTGTAATTATTATTTGTAAGTGGTAATTGTTATATCTATCTAAATGGAATATTTTGTTATGTTATTTTGTTGAAAATTAATTTTATGTAATTCAACGTCATGGAACGTGTTTATGTGAGTAAATGGTATTTGCTTCCGCATTAATGTATGTCTTGTTATGTAAACTCCAGGAAAAAAATTTGTTCATCAAACTTAGTATCATGTTCTAGGTTATAATCTCTTGGGTTCCCTGGCAGGGCATTACAAAATCCACCCTCAAGTATTTACAATCCGAACAAGTGTATATAAGAAATATACAATCCAGTGAATTGTATGATAGAAACTATTTTTTCTTGGTCAGTTCCAATGAAGTACTATAATCACAAACTCTGATCTACATCCAACAACCAATCAATCTTTGCAGCTTCCACACTTCTCTGTCTTTCAATTACCTTCTCATCATACCTCTTTCACATCTTTTGAAAAGAAAATATCTCTCATATATACCTTATTATAATAGTTGATTAGGTTGTCCAATTAAGGTTTCCCAATAGATAAATAATTATTTAACCCCTTGCTAAGATAGATACAGTACCTAAAACAAGTAAACATCAATTAAAATACATTAGATTTAATCCAATATCTGCAATCCACTCTCGTGATCCACAATGCATGCTACATCTCTAAAGTCGGCCCCAAATAGGTCTCCTCTAGAAGACATGCCATAGCTGATTTCACCAACAATCACACGAATTTTGATCATTAACAAATATTTCTCAATATGCCTTCTATCATCTCTTAAGCTCACATAACCTGAATCATCATCGCCTGTAAGATATCCCCAAAACACAGAGAATCGCTCTGTTAAGCATCATTGTCACATTCAAGAAACCAGTCTTCACTAAAACATCTGTAATAACTCCAATATGCAACATTACGCCAAGCGATCTTAGAAATAAGATAATCACACATCCTTCTTCATATCATCTTCGCTCATCCTGATTCAACTGTACAATATCTGTACACTGCTGTCATTCATCATACAATAGTAATAACCAGTCTGTTATCTCCATAGAAACATATGTTGACATCAGTGACAAAATATAAATGCTAAAAACATCAGTAGTACCCAATTCTAATATCATCCAATAGTTACAACTCCTATTAGAGAGTTAAAATATCAAAGTGACAGTATAATGACAACTTTGCAAAGCTATGGGAATGAAATAAAAAACTTGAAGAGGCAACAAGGCCAATACAATAAGCCTCCTCAAGTTTCTTATCAACAAAATAGGCAATCAAATTAAGATTCAAGTTCAAATAATCCAAGTCAAGCTCAAGGACAACAAAGAAATTATGGTCAAAGAGTTGGTCAATCTTAAAATTATGCAACTCCTAGTACTTCTAAGGAGTTGGTAGTTGTTCCTCAAAATAATTATGCACAAGAGGAGGTGTGGTGCAATACATGCAATGATAGTTCTTTTTGGATCGATTGTCCTCATGCACTTGAAGCAAGAAAGCAAGATGTTTTGAAGGGACAACTAGAGGTACACTATGATCAAATGCAACTACAAGGTAGTCCTGATGTCTCTTTAGTGAATTTTAATGATGATGAAGTTGTTTTAGCAGTGAAGTTTGATCCAAATCAAGTATGGAGACCTATACCAGCAAGTACAAGGTAAAAAACTAAGGTTGTAAATGATCAACAACAAATTGATAAGGTACAATAGCCTATTGTTATTCTATAACATCAAGCTAATAAAGTCAAACAACAAGTACAAGCACACAAAGTGATTGATCATCCATCACAACCAGCATAGGATCTTATTATTTTAAAACAAAAACAAAAGGTTATTGTACAAAATTTCAATATTGTTGAGAATTTAAAGAAGACACATGTTCCTTTATCCATATGGGATGTCTTAGCACTTCCAAGCCAAAAGGATATGCTACAGGAAGCATTGAAATCTCTTTCATTATCTGATGATGTTTTGTCACGGAAAACTCCTAAGGTCCTGATGGCTGCAAATACCAACACAACTCAACAACCATCCAAGCTGGTTAAACCACCACCATTTTATGTTACTGTCATAATAGGAGAGCATCTAGTTCATAATTGCATGATTGATTCAGGTGCTACTAGCTCGGTTATGCTAAGGAAAATTGTAGACTAGCTAGGCCTTAAATACGAGCCACTTGAAAAAGGAGTAGTTCAACTAGATGTGACCTCTATTGAAATTGTTGGAGTTATAAGGAATTTAGACTTAACTTTGCAAGCTTGTCCTAGTTTTCAATGGCTATGGATGTCTAAATTATTGATTTGCCTCCTAATTTTTCTATTTTCTTATCACAAGATTTCACTGCCAAAATAGGGGGTTATCTATCTGTAGATTTGTATCATATACTTTTTTGCACTAGGTATGGCACTAAGGTCGCTATTCCTTCAGAACCTATTGCAAAATTGTGTGTTGAAAAACATATAGTTGGTGCTGGAAATGAATCGACATCTATGTTATTTGATCAAGAGGAAATTACTGCTATTTATGATTCTCAAACAAAAATAGGTCATGTTCCTGCTATTTTATTAGATAAATGGGCTATCAAAAATGTTGAAATTACATATGAACAGATAGAAGAGCCAAGTTTGGGCCATTATGTCATTCATGAGATCACTGATTTCTTGTCAGATATCACAAAAGGTACAGATTAAAATTCTAAACATCAATATAATAATGTTTGGAAATTGGTTTTTGATGGTTCACGCAACAAGGTAGGTGATGGAGGAGGTTGTATGCTGATTTCACCAGCAAATGAAAGGTATTATGCATAATTCATATTTACTTTCATTTGTACTAATAATGTTGCTGAAAATGAAGCACTTGTGCATGGATTAAAGTGGGCTATTAAAAGAGGTATCAGTTGTTTGCAAGTTTTTGGTGATTCAGAGCTCATTGTCAATCAAGTTAGAAACATCCATACAAATAAGAATGATTTATTGAAAAGTTATAAGCATGTTGTATGAGATGGAATTGATGGATTTGAATCTTTTAATTTGCAATCAGTACCTAGAAATCAGCATAAGCATGCTGATAGACTTGCTTCCATTGGTGCACAATATGATATTCCAACTAAAATCAGAAAAGTTAAAGGAATAAACTATGCACAATATGATATTCCAACTAAAATCAGAAAAGTTAAAGGAATAAACTATGTAAAAGTGATTGTTAGACCCGCAGTACCAAATAATTTTGATTAATGACAATTTTTTGAATTTGATCAATATATTGTTAACTTTTTAAGAGAATAAGATGGATTTGCTCAACCGAACCAGTAGAAATTACATGATTAATATGAGGACTAGATTATTAAATTAAGGATGAACAAGCTACCCAAAGGTCTTGTGACTTTAGAGTAAATGTTCAACACTAATGGTCAATTTAAAAAAGATAAATCTAGCTTGCAGATTAAAGAAGAACATTATGAAGAGATTGTAGTTGCAAAGGATAAAACGCTAAAAATTAGGAAGGCATATACACTTGAAGAATGTCAAACCTTTGTTATTTTATGCAATGAATTTCATGATATTATTGCTTAGAATTATTCATATTTGAAGGGGTTTGATCCTAGTATTTCTCAACATACCATTGAGTTAGAACCATGAGCAAAACCAATTAGACAAAAGTAGAGGCCAAAAAATCCTAAGTTAGAGCCTCTTATGATTAAATAATTGAATAAACTTATTGAGAGCAATATTATATTCCTAATCAAGCATACCTCTGATGACATGTAACTAATTGAATGTTTGAAGATGTTAAGTTGATCACTGAAATGCAGAAAGATAATGCAAGACATTAAATCAGTTAATGGATTGTATTTTCATTGATACCAACTTGATATAATCTAATTGGTTATAATCAAAGTGTTAAAGAATTTAGAGAATCAAAGAGAGAAAGATTATGCTTTCAGTAATGCATAAAATACAAGAATTTACTAAGTGACTTCAAACACCGACAGATAGTGGATCCTGACGCACAAAGATAACCAAAAGTTAAGTCACAGTGATGCCTGAGCAAAGAAACCAATGAGCATTACTGACAAGAAGAATCAAAAGCATTATCGACAACCAGAATCAGAGTGTTAACCAATGAGAAGAACTTTATAGTGAAGCTCGAAGGACAGACAACCCTGATGAATAGACAACCTCAACGAAGAAGCCTGAGGAGAACTGAAGTGTTGACCGAAGCTATCAAAGAGTTAAAACACCAAAGTTAACTAAAGTTCAGAAATGACAAAATACTTAGCTGGCAGAGCTAAAAATAGACTTAACTGGTTGTTATCATTTTTTTCATTGACAAGATAAAGCCAGAGATAAGTAAAAGATTTAAATCTATTTTATCTAGTTGGAAAGAAGATTTCTACTAGATAAAACATGAGTTATGCTTTAAATCAAGATTGACTAAGATTTTAAATCACGCCAAGAACAAGAAAATCAAGAAGAGAGAAACGCTGATATCATGTCTATAAAGAGACAACTTAATTCTTTATGAATTAAGGGGAGTGAATGAAAAAGAGGATGTTGAAGAAGAACAAATTCATACAGTCCTGATCAAATTCATATAGTCCTGATCAATCAAGCTGAAGAAAGAGCTAGATTTCTGCGGACACTGAGCATAAACACAAGTGGAGCAAAGGTATTGAAAAAATATATTGATCAGAATGGTTTAATGATCTTACAATAGATCTAAAAATCTACAAGTATAAGTTGTATATGTGAACATATCATTTACTATCTTAGTTTAACCATTGATTCAGAAAGTCTCTTAACCGAGAAGTATTTAAAGATCCTTTCTATATTGAGATACATCCCAAGGAGTATCAAAAAGTTTGATCATGAAGATAGCATGAGATTCTAGATACCATTTGACAAACCAGGGTTTGGTCATAGAAGGTAGCATAGAGATGCTCGATATCAAGTGACAAATTAAACTTTTAAATCCTCTAACAAGGTCACACCTAACAGTGTGTTTGTAACCTTTAACAGGGTTGGATCTTCACTGAGCTCACTTTAGAAGAGTGAAAATTTTGGGTTACCAGTCCCAAGTGGTTTTTCCCTTAACAGGGCTTCCATGTTAAAAATTCATGTGTCAATGTGTTTATGAGTCATTACTTTAGTGTTTTGCAATACTCATAACTAATCTGGATTGATCGGTATACACTAAGCAATTTACTATTTTTCAATAAATGAAAGACTACTATTCGGTAAAGAATAAGGTTTAGAAGGTAACTCTGAGTAGTAGTTATTTGATAAGTATAGTTGAAGGCATACATCTTGTAGGATTGAAGATAACTAGAGGCTTAATATTGTGGTACAAATTTTTTGGGTTGATTAATTGGAATATTTTTGAGGCCACTAATTCACCCCCCCTCTTAGTTATTTCTAATAATTGGTATTAGACCTTGTGTACTTAGAAAGGGAGTTTAACAGCTCAAGAAAAAGATCACAAGATGAACAAACGAGATGTGCCCAAGTTGAATAAAGAAAAATTTGCATCATGGAAAAGTAGAATAAGAATCCACCTATCAGGTATTGGTAATGATGTTACTCAACACCTTGATACTAAATATGTGTTTCCTACATGACCTCACACTCTTGAGCAATTGAGAAAAAATCATGAGCATAATTGCATGATGATAGAACTTGCCTCGTCACTCTCTGATGCTGAGTTTGAAGATGTCAAAACCCGCACCTCTCCAAAGAAAATGTGGGATAAATTGAAGCTGGTACATGGAGGAGATGCTAATGTACTAAGAGCCAAGGCAGACAACCTAAGAGAGAGGTTTGATGACCTAAGGATGAAAGAAGGAGAAAATATCACTCAGTATAGCTGCAAAATCAAAGAAAAGTCAATGCTATCCAAGGATTTGGAGGTGTACTTGAAGATGAGATAGTGGTAAGTAAAATCTTAAGAATCTTACTGCCTGTATATGCTATTAGAGTTTCTGCTATTCAAAAAATGAGAGCAGTTGCAAACAATACAGTTACTCTAGATAGTTTGATTGGTAGACTGATTTCATTTGAGATGAATAAATTTGATAATAGTGTCTTACTATCAATAGAATCTACATTCAAATATTCTTTGAAAATAAGTAAGTCAAGTCATAGACACACTATTAGAAATGATAGTGAAAGTGATAATGAGGATAAAGGACTTGATGAGATTGAAGCACTAAAGGAAAGAAGATTGTAGAGAGGCAAAGGTAGATACAAAGGTAAATTACCACTTGTATGTTTTAATTGTAAAGAGGTTGGACACTTTGCTGCAAGATTTCCTAACAGAAGAAAAGATTAAAGAATTAATGATAGAACTTATGAAAATAAGTTTGACACAGGTGATAATAGAGATTACCAAAGCAACCAACAAACTGAAAGAAGAGATACCCAAGACTACAAGGACAAAGGAAAGAAAGATTTTTTCCTAGATGAGAACAAAGCTAATGATATTGACACCAAATCTAAAGAAGAAATTGAGATGGTATTTGTAGGCATGAAGGATGATTTAGACGAAGAAGAAAAAAGGTATGTAGAAACTGCACTCATATCTAAAGTTAGTAAGAATGATGTCTAGATCATAGAGAGTGGATGCACTCACCACATGATCGGTGATAAGCAAAAGTTTGAAACTTTTGAATACTATAATGGTGGTTTAGTAAGAATGGGTAATGACACACCTTGTCTAGTTGAAGGTAAATGAACCATAATGTTGAATAACCTGATCAAATGTGAAAATGCTTACTAGGTAAAAGGATTGAATTATAATCTTTTAAGTGTTTCATGGCTGAAAAATACAAGTCACCAGGTAGCATTTGAGAATAAGAAGGCAAAGATCTTCAATGAATCAGGAAGGTTGATCAGAACTGGTGAGAACAAAAAAGGTAACCTTTTCTATCTTGATGACATTAACACCACTTGCTTAATGACTAGAAATGAAGACATATAGTTGTGGCACAAAATATTGTGTCATGTGAATTTTGATAACATGATACAGATAAGAAATAAAAGGAATGTTAGAGGCTTACCGATCATGACAAAGCCTGAACATATAATGTGCAAGAACCATCAAAAAGGTAAGATGACAAAGTCTAGTTTCAAGAGTAAAACACATACATCTAATGCAATTCTAGAACTAGTCCATACCGATCTATGTGGACACATGAGGACAAAGATTTACTATGGAGATAGGTATTTCATTCTCTTTGTTGATGATTATTCTAGAATGATGATAGTTATGTTCGTAAAAGATAAATCAGAAGCATTCAATATGTTTAAATGGTATAAGGATATGATAGAAAAACAAAGTGATTAGAAATTGAAATGCTTAAGGTCAGATAAAGGAGGGGAATTTATTTAAGATGAATTCACTAATTTTTGTAATGAGCATGGAATTAAAAGACAAGTTTCTGCACCAAGAACACCACAACAAAATGGAACTGCTGAGAGGAGAAACAAATCAATTGTTGACTGTACAAGGACATTGATGATTGAGAAAAGAATCACTCAAAATTTATGGAGGGAAGCTGTCAGTACTGCTGTCTACACATTGAACAAAATACAATTGAAAAAGGACACAAAGAAGACACCCTATGAGATTTGGTATGGTTACACACCCAATGTAAGTTACTTCACAATCTTTGGTAGTCAATGTTATATTTTGAAGGATGGTAGAAATTGAAATCTTGACTCCAAAAGTGATGAAGATATCTTTCTATGGTATTTCACCAAAAGCAAGGCTTATAAGTGTCTTAACAAGTCATCTAACAAAATCATTAAAAGTGCAAATGTAAAGTGTTAGGAATAGTCCCAAGAGATAACTGAGAGGGGGGGGGGTGAATCAGTTATCTATAAGATTCAATTATTTATTCAATTAAGTACAAAATAAAATTAACCATAAACACAATAAGATAACACAGATAATAACACAACAATTTTGGTTACGGGAAAACCCAAAATAGGTAAAAACCCCAGTGGGAATTAGCACCCACAAAGAACTGTACTAATGCATAATGATCCTTGTTAGAAGATATTACAACCATTTTAGGAGTTGATCTTTATAATGCAATAAGTACAAAGACCTGGTCAAAGGTCAGACCCTGTTAGGATTCTTTTACAAATAACCCTGTTAGGGGTGAGGACACACTGTCTGAGAGCACACTGCTCAAATGATGAAGGCTACAACCTTCTGCAAAACATATATACACTATATCTTATAATTGAACTATTTAATTAGACCTGTTGTCTTGATCAGTTTTAGTGAATTGTATACACTCTCTGCTTCTTCACATATATATTCAACTGATGAATGATGTGGCTTTACTGTCCCAAAACATCATACATTCTCCTCTGTTCCTTTTTTTTTGATATCTTTTTCTTCTCTTCCCCTTGGCGATCACAAATGAACTGCTATAAGTATTTTCCTCCAAAGATAAGATTACGTCGACTATAGGAAACTCTTCAACAACTTCCTTATCGGTGAAACTAAGCACGCAACATAATTAGAACTGTGCAACTCAAGATGAGTAGACGCGTCACTTCACATAGTCGGCTCCACTAAATTAACTCAAACTTCACTCGCGTGATGAAACACATTAAGCACTCTTAACCAAACATTTTGAATTCTCAACTGAACATAAATCCAAAAACGTATATCCCAAAGATAGGCACAACTGAAGAAAAAATGAAATTACTATAAGATCTTAATAAACAATCTTCTGAAACTGTAACTGGCAAACAAATCAACATAACTCAACTTTAAATACACAACTGAATCTGCGTGTATGAACATAGCATAATGAATATGTATACAACATAAAAATAACCACACAAGGCTCCAACATGTCCATACATAGGATTACATACAGAATGCTACTGTAGACTATATGTTGTCATCAATGACAAACATACAGTCAACTATTTGAACAAAGGAAAATCTCCAACAATCTCCCCCTTTGACATTGATGGAAACATATGATATGAAAACATCATCAATCCAAAATTATTCTCTTTATTTTTACAATCTTCTCAATATCCTCATCACAAACTCCTCTTAACTGTTGCAACTTATACTACTTTTGATTTTTCATCACTATTTACTCCCCCAGACTTTATACTCCCCCTTTGACATCAATGGCAAAGGGTTCCAAATACAAATAAGTATAGGTACTACTCCTAAATTAGATTAGTCAACCATTCATCAGTCACCAAGGACTGATGCACTTGCTGCAAATTCTAATCAGACTCAGGAAAGGGAATTACTCCCAGCTTCTCCCTGAGATACACAAAAGTATTTTTTGATAAAGGCTTCGTAAATATGTCTGCCATCTGTTCTTTGGTGCTCACATAATCCAACTTCACTTCTTTCTCTGCAACTTTTTCTCTTGGAAAATGATATTGTATTTCTATGTATTTTGTCTTTGCATGCATCACAGGGTTCTTTGACATATTGATAGTGCTAGTGTTGTCACAATGAATAACAATAGGATAATAAATTTGAATTCCAAAGTCTTTAATCATCTGCTTGATCCAAAAAATTGTGGAACAATTTAATGCTACTGCTACATACTCAAATTCTACTGTTGACTGAGAAATATAGTTGTTCTTCTTGCTTTTCCAAGTAACCAACCTGTCTCCAAGAAATACTGCTCCTCCTGAGGTACTCTTTCTGTCATCAACACAACCTGCCCAATCTGCATCTGTATACACATGAAGTTCTACATTTTCTGAGGTAGGATACCATAAACCATAGTCGATACTCCCCTTTAAGTATGTGAATATTCTTTTTATAGCCATTAAGTGATTTTGTTTAGGTTCAGCTGCAAATCTTCCAACAATGCCAACTGCATTACAAATATTAGGTCTAGATTGAGTGAGATATATGAGTTTTTCAATCATAGACTTGTATAGTGTTATGTCAACTGTTGTAGAATCATCATCTTTAGAAATCTTGCTTCCTATTATCATGGGGGTGCTTACTGGCTTTCCATATTCCATCTTGAATTTCTTTAATATCTCCTTCACATACTTAGACTGATTTATGAATATACCTTTGTCTGTCTGTAGTACATTTAATCCCAAAAAGTATTTTATAGGTCCAATCATGCTCATTTAAAAATCACTCTGTATCTCTTTAGCAAAGTCTGCACTAAGCTTGTCATTACCACCAAAAATAATGTCATCAACAAAAATAGGAACAAGTAATAATCCTTCAGGTGTCTCTCTTATGAATAAGTTACAATCTGCTGCTCCTTTCTTGAATCCAATCTTAGTTAAGTATCCATCCAGTCTTTCATACCATGCTCTAGGGGCTTGCTTGAGTCCATAAAGGGCTTTCTTCAGTCTGCATACCATGTCAGGTTTGTCTGATAAATTAAATCCTCCAGGTTGTTCTATGTTGACTTCTTCCTTCAAGTCACCATTCAAAAAGGCTGACTTGACATCCATCTGATATACCTTAAAGTTATTGAATGTTGCATAGGCTAAAAAAAATTTAATAGTTTCCAGTTTGCTCACAGGGGAAAATGTATTAGAGTAGTCAATTCCTTCTCTCTGCGCATATCCTTTACATACCAGTCTTTCTTTTTTTCTTACCACTGTACCATCTTCATTTATCTTGTCTCTGAATATCCACTTGGTTCCAATCACATTTTTTTCACAAGGTCTAGGGACCAATTCCCATGTGTCATTCTTAATTATCTCATCTAATTCTTCTTGCATTGCATTCTGCAAATCTGAATGATTACAAGCATCTTCAACAGTACTTAAAGGTTCAATTTGTGAAAGTAAACATACCTCTTCATCAACTGTTAAACCTTTTTCTTTAGATCTTGTCAAAACTTTACTGCTCTGATCTCCAATGATATCTTCTTTTGAATGGTATCTAGATGTGTATTTTGGAACTTTAGGTGTGAAACTCTTATCTGTAATTTGTGATTCCTCTTCACTTGGTTCAGGGTTATTGCATGATACATCAATACAGTCAAACATTTCTTCAATAACTATTTCTTTACCGATAGATCTAGGTTCATCTTCAATCATACGTGCATAATTATAGTATCTCTCTTGAATCATGAACTTCTCATCAATCTTCACATGTGTAGTTTCAATGATTTTCTTCAATCTCAAAATAAAACATCTGTAAGATTTGCTTTTAGTAGAGTAACCAAGAAAAATACCTTCATCGCTTCTAGCATCAAACTTACCAGCATCATCATCTCTTTTGATGTAACACTTTCTTCCAAATATTTTGAAGTATTTTACTGTAGGTACATTACCAAACCAAAGTTCATAAGGTGTCTTGTTTGTGCCTGGCCTTAGTTGAATTCTGTTGATAGTATACACTATTGTATTGACTGCTTCTCTCCAATAGGTGTGTGCAACTTTTCCTTCAATCATGATAGTGCACACTATGTCAAGTATGATCCTATTTCTCCTTTCTATAATTCCATTCTGTTGAGGGGTTCTAGGTGCACTTAGTTGTCTTTTGATCCCATGTTCTTTACAGTACTCATAAAAATTGTCAGAGGTGAATTCTCCTCCTCTATCAGATCTTAGACACTTTATCTTTAATCTAGACTCATTTTCAACTTTATCTTTGAATATTTTGAACTTCTCAAAAGATTTAGATTTATCTTTCAAGAATGCAACCCACATCATTCTAGAAAAATCATCAAAGAACAAAATAAAATACCTTTCACCATAGTATGATCTTGTTTGAGTAGGTCCACATAAGTCTGTATGCACTAGATCCAATTTGTTCTCTGTGGAGTTCTGTTTACTTCTGAATGAGTTCCTGACATGCTTTCCCATCACACATTCCCTGCACATAGTATCAACTGGTCTTGCAATACTAGGAAGGTCTCTTACTACCTTTACATTTCTTATCTTTACTATGTTGTCAAAATTGATATGACAAAGTATTTTGTGCCATAACCAACTGTCATCCACTTTTGTAACAAAAAAAATTACTTCTGAGTTGAGCTGAAAGACATTACCTTTAGTCTTTGAACCTGATGCAATCATATCTCCTTCTTTGTTATTAATGATGCACTTGTTGTTTTTGAATTCCAACTGATATCCTTTGTCAAGCAACTATCCAACACTCAGTAAGTTATGATGTAAATCATCAACATAAAGAACATCATCAATTTTTTCTTTCCATCTAAAGTGATAGCTCCTCTACCTATGATAGGCTTAAGAGTGTTATCTCCAAATCTAACCATGCCACCTTTGTACTTATCCATATGTATAAATCTATATTTGTCTCCTTTCATGTGATGTGAACACCCACTGTCAATGATCTAGTCTGTTATGATGTCTGCTTGGGAAAGTAATGCCAATTCTTGTGCTTTATTTTCATCTTCATTGTCCATTTCATCAAATATCCTTTCAATATCTTCAATTGCAATGAATCCAATTTCATCTTCTCCTGGATCATCATCTTTCACTCCATCTTCAGCATAGTAACATTCCTTTGTATATTTAGGCTTGTAATCTATTCTGAACTTCTTGACTCTGGTAGGGCACTTGGATGAAAAATGGCCAACTTTGTTACATAAAAAGAATTTGAATGGTAACTGTCCTTCATATTTCCCTTTTCCTTTTCTTTCTTTCTTAGCGATCATAGCAATGATTTCTTCTAGTTCTTTATCCTCTTCTTCTTTATCAAAATTACCAGAAGTGCTCAAATATTTCTTACCATGGACTGAGGCTTTGAAGGCTATTTCAATTTTAGGTTCTGTCATCAATCTTGATATCTCAAATGCTGAGATTTTGCTGATCAAGGTTTCTCTGGAAGTCTTTTGAAAATTTCATAGTCTCATCTAAGATGTTTATCTTTCTCTCATAATCTGCTGTTAGTGTAGTCATCAATTTATCCATTATTTCTTCCTCTGAAATTTCTCCACCATTGTTTCTGATTCCTGAAACGGCTTCATTAATCCTCTGATTGTAAGCTCTGATGTTTTCTTCAGGTAGCATCTCTAAATTATTGTATATCTTCTTCCATGTCTTTCTATGAGCATTCTTTGCTTGGATGTCTCCTTCAAACATGTCTTCTAGGTACTTCCATATTGAATAGGCTTTATTTTCTTTCTTAATCTCAGAAAATTCACTGTCAGATAAGGCACTTATAAGGGCTTCTTTGGCAATTGCATTTTGGGTGAATACTTCCTTTTGTTTAATAGTAGAATCTTCTTCTGCAAGATCTTTCAAAGTA
>MU227805.1:2356846-2374262 GCA_018584345.1 Thuja plicata
GGGGGGGGGTGAATCAATTATCTACAAGATTCAATTCTTTATTCAATTAATTACAAAATAAAATTAACCATAAACATAATAAGATAACACAAATAACAACACCACAATTTTGGTTACGGGGAAACCCAAAATAGGTAAAAACCCTGGTGGGAATTAGCACCCACAAAGAACTATACTAGTGTATAATGATCCTTGTTAGAAGATCTTACAACCCTGTTAGGAGTTGATCTTTACAATGCAGTAAGTACAGAGACCTGGTCAAAGGTCAGACCCTGTTAGGAATCTTTTACAAATAACCCTATTAGGGGTGAGGACACACTATCTGAGAGCACACTGCTCAAATGATGAAGGCTGAAACCTTCTACAAAATAGATATACACTATATCTAATAATTGAACTATTTAAGTAGACCTACTATCTTTATCAGTTTTAGTGAATTTTATACACTCTCTACTTCTTCACATAGATCTTCAATTGATGAATGATGTGGCTTTACTATCCCTAAACATCAAACATTCTGCTATGTTCCTTTTTTTTTATATCTTTTTCTTCTCTTCCCCTTGGCAATCACAAATGAAATGCTATAAGTATCTTCCTCCAAAGATAAGATTACGTCAGTTGTAGGAAAATCTTCAACAACTTCCTTGTCGGCTAAACTAAGAACACAACATAATTAGAACCGCGCAACTTAAGATGAGTAGACACGTCGCTTCACACAGTCGGCTCCACCAAATTAACTCAAACTTCACTCGCATGATAAAAAATGTTAAGCGCTCTTAACCAAACACTATAAAATCTCAATTGAACATAAATACAAACACGCATATCCCAAAGATAGGTGCAACTAAATAAAAAATGAAATTAATTTCAGCTCTTAATAAACAATCTTCTAAAACTTTAACTGGAAAACAGATCAACATAAATCAACTTTAACTGCACAACTGAACCTATGTATACAAACATAGCATAATAAATATGTATACAACATAAAAATAATCACGCAAGGCTTCAACATGTCCATACATAGGATTACATACAGAAATTTGTTGTATACTATATGTTGTCATCAATGACAAACATACAGTCAACTATTTGCACAAAGGCAAATATCCAACAGTCTCCCCCTTTGACATTGATGGAAACATATGATATGAAAACATCATCAATCCAAAACTATCCTCTTTATTTTTACAATCTTCTCAATATCCTCATCACAAACTCCTCTTAACTGCTGCAACTCCTTATACTACATTTGATTTTTCATGACTGTTTACTCCCGCAGACTTTATACTCCCCCTTACTATATAATCCCCCTTTGACATCAATGACAAAGGGTGCCAAATACAAATAAGAACAAGTACTACTCCTGAAGTAGAGTATTCAATAATTCACTAGTCACCAAGGAATGATGCACTTGATGCGAATTCTAATCAGACTCAGGAAGGGGAATTACTCCCAGCTTCTCCCTGAGATACACAAAAGTATCTTTTGATAAAGGCTTCATAAACATGTCTACCAATTGTTCTTTGGTGCTCACATAATCCAAATTCACTTCTTTATTTGCAAATTTTTCTCTTAGAAAATGATATTTTATTTCTATGTGTTTTGTCTTTGCATGCATCACAGGGTTCTTTGACATATTGATAGTGCTAGTGTTGTCACAATGAATAACAATAGGATAATAATCTGAATTCCAAAGTCTTTAATCATCTGCTTGATCCAAACAATTGTGGAACATATTAATGCTACTACTACATACTCAGCTTTTGCTATTGACTAAGAAATATAGTTATGCTTCTTGCTTGTCTAAGTAACCAACCTGTCTCCAAGAAATACTGGTCCTCCTGAGGTACTCTTTCTGTCATCAACACAACTTGCCCAATCTACATCTGTATACACATGAAGTTCTACATTTTATGAGTTAGAATACCATAAACCATAGTCTATACTCCCCTTTAAGTATGTGAATATTATTTTTATAGCCATTAAGTGATTTTATTTAGGTTCAGCTACAAATCTTCCAACAATGCCAACTGCATTACAAATATCAGGTCTAGATTGAGTGAGATATATGAGTTTTCTAATCATAGACTTGTATAGTGTTATGTCAACTATTGTAGAATCATCATCTTTAGAAAGATTTCTTCCTGTTAACATGGGGGTGCTTACTGGCTTGTAATCTTCCATCTTGAATTTCTTCAATATCTCCTTCACATACTTAGACTAATTTATGAATATACCTTTGTCTGTCTATAGTACATTTAATCCCAAAAAGTATTTTATAGGTCCAATCATGATCATTTCAAATTCGCTCTACATCTCTTTAGCAAAGTTTGCATTAAGCTTGTCATTACCACCAAAAATAATGTCATCAACAAAAATAGCAACAAGTAATAATCCTTCAGGAGTCTCTCTTATGAATAATTTACAATCTACTGCTCCTTTCTTGAATCCAATATTAGTTAAGTATCCATCCATTCTTTCATACCATGCTCTAGGGGCTTGCTTGAGTCCATAGAGGGCTTTCTTTAGTCTGCATACCATGTCAGGTTTGTCTGACAAATTAAATCCTTCAGGCTATTCTATGTAGACTTAATTACTCATAGAAAAGGAAATCTTTAATCAAAAAGTGATGAAGGTATATTTCTAGGGTATTTCACCAAAAACAAGGCTTATAAGTGTCTTAACAAGTCATCTAACAAAATCATTAAAAGTGAAAATGTAAAGATAGATGAATTTGTAGAAAAGAATGATAAGGAAAGCAAAAGAGAAATAGAGGACTACACTAGGTTTGTTTATACTGAAGAACCTGACACTCTACCCGAGAAACAATGTATTTCTCTTGAGAAACATAACATTGCACCCGAGCATCAGGCTGCAATTACCAAAAATATGGATAATACTCAAGATAATGTACCAAGTGATGGAGATCAAAACGAAGGTCAAGAAGATGATAAGAATGATGGACAAAGAGATGAACCGAAACTTGCCAAGTATGTCAGAGACATCATCCATAGAATCAAATCATAGGAGACAAGAAGGCTGGAATGAGAACAAGAAGTAAGTCACTAAACAATAGATGTTTACTTTATGATTTTGAGCCTAAATCTGTTAATACTACACTTGAGAATGAAGAATGGGTCAATGCTATGAATGAAGAAATTGAAAAGATTGAGAAGAATAGTACATGGACACTAGTACTGAGACCTGATGACAAGATTGTCATCGGTACCAAATGGATATTCAGAAACAAGCTGAATGAGAATGGAGAAGTCACAAGAAACAAAGCAAGGTTAGTATGCAAGGGCTATGCACAAGAAGAAGGTATTAATTATGGAGAAACCTTTGCACCCATTGCTAGACTAGGAGTAAGAATCTTACTTTCTTACGCTACAAACAAAGGATTCAAGGTATACCAGATGGATGTCAAATCTGCATTCCTAAATGGAATACTGGAAGAAGAGGTATACATTGAAAAACCAGAAGGGTTTGTTGATCTAGACAAGAGAAACATGGTATGTATACTACATAAAGCCTTGTATGGATTGAAACAAGCACCTAGAGCCTGGTATGAAAGACTTCACTCCTATCTCATTAGCATTGAATTTGTAAGAACAAGTGAAAATAACAATCTGTACTTAAAAGAAGATACCGATGGTAATATTATGATTGCTGAAATATTTGTTGATGATATCATTTTTGGGGGAAATGAAATGTTATGCAAATCCTTTGCTAATGAAATGAGCAAAGAATTTGAAATGTCTATGTTTGGGGAGATCAAATTCTTTCTTGGTCTACAAATTCTTCAACAAGATGTAGACATATATATCACTCAGTCCAAATACATCAAGGAAGTGTTGAAGATATTCAAGATAGAAGATTCCAAGCTAGTTGGAACACCTATGGCTAACAGATGTAAGTTGACAAAAGAAGACAAATCAAATGAGGTAAATAAGACCTTGTATAGATCAATGATTGGAAAACTAGTGTATGTTGTTCATACCAGACCAGATATAACACATGAAGTTAGAATAGTTGCAAGATTCTCTGCTAATACCAAAGAATCACATATGACTGATGTCAAGAGAATTCTGAGATATCTGAAGAACACCAAGGACTATGGATTATGGTATAAAAGAGAAGGTAAATTTGAGCTACAAGTCTATACAGATGTTGATTGGGCTAGAAACATTGATGACCAAAAGAGCACAACTCAAGGAACATTCTTCATGGGTGACATACTTGTCACATGGATCAGCAAGAAGTAAGGATGCATCTCTCAGTCTAATGCAGAAGCAAAGTATGTGGACGCTACTACAAATTGCTCCAATATCACAGGGATCAAACAGTTGCTGGAAGGTATGAATATGAAGATCCTTGAACCAGTAATTATCTATTGTGATAATACTAGTGTAATTAACATTTCTAAGAATCCATTCATGCATGCTAAGACTAAGCATATTGATATCAAGTATCACTATTTAAGAGAACAAGTGAAAGAAAAAAAGGTGATACTGGAATATGTTTAATCAAAGGAAAAATTAGCTGATATATTCACCAAGCCATTACCGAAGGATACATTTGAGTACTTGAGATAGAAATTAGGGGTACAACCCTTGTCTATCAGTTAGTAAAGCTGACTAGGAGGCTGCATCAGCCTACACATAATCTCAAGATCACTCATGTTGATGTAAGCACCAAGATAAACAACAAATAGATACATTTGTACACAACAAAGTACAAATCTACACCAAACACCAGAGACAATGTATTGCTGATGGATAGGGAAATTCAAGGAGTATATTATATAAAGGGAAGGAAGATGATATAGAAGAATTGTTTGGCATTGTTGTCAAAGGGAGAGAGATTCTCATTATCATAAGGGAGAGAGATATCATAAGGGAGAGAGATTCTCATTTTTATCAGAAAGATATTATATCATTATCCATGAAGAGAAGTTCATAAGAATCAAAAGGAAGAGTTAATCAATATCCAAAAGGGAGAGATTGATTACATATGAAATATCCATCTAAGGGAGAGAAGTAACAAAGGGAGAGAGTACATACTAAGGAAGAAATGACTCATTGCTGTCAAAGGAAAAATAGATTATCAAGAAGAGGAACAGTCAAGGCATATTACATATCAGAAACAAAGACAGAAGCTACTACATCTATCTAGTAAAGGGATTAAAGATTGAAGAACCCTCTCTGCAAGAAACAAATCTAAGCTATATGAGCTTACCAAGAGCCAGGCATTTGTAATAATTACAATAGGAGAGGTTGATGAAATTGTTATATTTCATATTGTATTAGTAATAATATAATGTGATAATATAGTGTGTTGCCATCGATGCCAAAGCGAGAGATTGATGACATGTAACTGATTGAATGTTTGAAGATGTTAAGTTGATTACCGAAATGCAGAAAGATAATGAAAGACATTAAATCAGTTAATGGATTGCATTTTCATTGATGTCAACTTGATATAATCTAATCGGTTATAATCAAAGTGTCAAAGGCTTCAGAGAATCAGAGAGAGAAATATTATGCTTTAAGTAATGCATAAAATACAAGCATTCACTAAGTGAATTCAAACACCATTAGCTAGTGGAACCTGAGAAAAGAAACCGACGAGAAGAATCACAAGCATTACCGACGGCCAGAATTACAGTCTTAACCGACGAGAAGAACTTTGCAGTGAAGCCCGGAGGACATACAACCCCAACGGACAGACAACCCCGACGGAGAAGCCTGAGGAGAATTGAAGTGTTGACCGAAGCTATCAAAGAGTTAAAACACCACAGCTAACAGAAGTTCAGAAATGAAAAAATACTTAGTTGGTAGAGCTAAAAATAGACTTAACTGGTTGTTATCATTGTTTTCATCGAAAAGATAAAGTCAGAGATAAGTAAAATATTTAAAGCTATTTTATCCCGTTGGAAAGAAGATTTATACAAGATAAAACATGAGTTATTCTTTAAATCAAGATTGGCTAAGATTGCGGATCACGCCAAGAACAAGAAAATCAAGAAGAGAGAAATGCTGATATCATGTCTATAAAGAGACAACTTAATTCATTATGAATTAAGGGGAGTGAATGAAAAAGAGGATGCTGAAGAGAAACTAATGAAGAACAAATTCATACAATCCCAATCAATCAAGCTAAAGATTTCTGTGGACACCAAGCAACAGAGAACAAGATCACTGAGCAAAAATAAAAGTGGAGCAAAGGTATTGAAAATATATATTCATCAGAATGGTTTAATGAGCTTTCAATAGATATGAAAATCTTCAAGTATAAGTTGTATATGTGAATAGATCATTTACTATCTCAGTTTAACCATTGATTCAGAATTTCTCTTAACTGAGCAGGATCTAAAGATCCTTTCCATATTGAGATACATCCCAAGGAGTATCAAAAAGTTTGATCATGAAGATAGCATCAGATGCCAGATACCATTTGACAAAATAGGGTTTGGTCATAGAAGGTAGCATAGAGATGCTCGATATCAAGTGACAAACTAAAATTTTAAATCCTCTAACAAGGTCACACCTAATAGTGTGTTTGTAACCTTTAATAGGGTTGGCTCTTCACCGAGCTCACTTTAGAAGAGTGAAAAATTTGGGCTACCAGTCCCAAGTGGGTTTTCCCTTAACATGGTTTCCACATTAAAAATCCATGTGTCAATGTGTTTATGTGTCATTACTTTAGTGTTTTTCATTACACATAACTAATATGGATTGACCGATATACACTAGAAATTTAACTATTTTTTGATAAATGAAAGACTGTTATTCGGTAAACATAAAGAATAAGGTTTAGAAGGTAACTCTGAGTAGTAGTTATTTGATAAGTATATTTGAAGGAATACATCTTGTAGGAATGAAGATAAATAGAGGCTTAATATTATGGTACTAAGTTTTTGGGTTGATTAATTGGAATATTTTTGAGGCCACAAATTCACCCCCTCCTCTTAGTTATTTCTAACAACCTCTTGGGTCTCAAATTTGGTTCCAGTTAGAAAAAAGAATGGAGAAATAAGATTATGTGTTGATTTTTGTAATTTGAATAGAGCTTCATTGAGGGATAGACATCTTTTGCCTTCAATGGAGTAGATTCTTCAAGTTGTTTCAGGATCAGAATAATTTTCATTACTTGATGGTTTCTCTAGTTATAACCAGATTTTGGTAAGAGAGGAAGATAGATTCAAAACAACATTTACTACCAAATGGGGAACTATGGCTTATTAGAAGATTCCATTTGGTTTTTCTAATGCACATGCAACCTTTTAGAAGGTAATGGATAAAGCTTTCATGAACTTAATGTACAAGTTTGTACTTGTTTACCTTGATGATATTACTATTTTTTTCAAAGAATGCATCAGATCACTTTCAACACTTAAGGGCCATCTTTGAAAGATGCAGAGAAAATGGTATTTATTTAAATCCCAAGAAAAGTGTATTTGTTGTTCATGAAGGTAAATGGTTGGGGTTTATTGTTTCTAAAGGGGGTATTACCATTGAACTTGAAAGAGTAAGTGTCATTCTTGCTTTACCACTTCCATCTCATAAGAAAGGACTTCAAAGTTTCTTAGGTAGGATTAATATTGTGGGGAGATTCATTCATATATTGCTAAATTAGTGTTTCCATTAACAAATATGCTTATAAAAAATATGGTTTTTAGCTGGAATAAAGAAGGAAAACATAGTTTTGAGTTGATAAAAGAAGCATTGGTTGTTTCTCACACTTTATTAAATCCTAATTTTTCTAAAGATTTCATTTTGTATGATTATGGGAACATTGATAGCATTGTTGCTCTGTTAGTTCAGCAAAATGATGAAGGTTTTGATAAACCATTAGCACTTTTTAGTCAAGGACTTAAAGATTATGAGTTACATTATTCATTTGTTGAGAGACATTCTCTTGCTATAATAAGAAGTTTGAAGAAATTCAGGCACAAGCTTTCAAACAATAAGATTAAATTAATGGTTGCACATCCTTCTGTTAAGGATTTCTTGCTGAATAAGGACTTCAATACCAAAAGAGCTGGCTAGATTACCAAACCAATGGAGTATAATATTGAAATCAAAGTCATCAAGTTGGTAAGAGGTATAGGTTTGTGTGAACAACATGCAAGAATGGAGATAATACTCTAAAAGCTTATTTTGATACTGTTTTAGCTTTAATAGATGATGAACAACTTGTTGTTCCAGATTTTTAGAATAATTGGGTGGATGATATGATTATCTTCTTAGAAATATGATGCTGTCCTCTAGGTTTAGAAAGGTCAAAATGAAGGTATTATAGATCATAGTTCATTCCTTACTGTTTATTGGATGATATATTGTTTAAGAAGGATTTGCAAGGTGTTTTACTAAGATGCATTAAACCAAATCAGATTGAGCATATTTTACATCAATTTCATGAAGGGCCAGCTGAAGGCCATTTTTCACCAAGAGATATAGCTTTCAAGGTGATTAAAGCAGGTTATTATTAGCCAAGTGTGTTTAAGGATGCACATTCTTGGGTAAGAAAATGTAAATAATGTGCAATTTTTGCTAGTAAAGAGAAATTAGCAACATAGCCTTTGTATACTATCCAAGTGGACCAACCATTTATGAAATGGGGTCTAGAATTTATTGGTGTCATTAACCCACCTTCAAGTGTAGGACATAAGTGGGTATTGATAGCCACTGATTATTTCACAAAGTGGACTGAAGAAGTTGCTCTAAAAAATGCAAATGAGACTGTTGTTTTAAATTTTTATGATGACTTAATTTGCAGATTTGGTGTACTAGATTCAATCATTTCAGATAATTCACTTGCATTTACAAGAAATAAAGTTGTAGAGTGGGTTGTTAAGAAGGGTGTGTATTTGAATAATTCATCAAATTATTACCCACAGGGTAATGGGCAAGCTAAATCCACTAACAAGAACCTGATTCAGATCATTAAGAAGACTTTGGAAGGTAATCAATGTTCTTGGCATGAAAATTTGAAATCAAAACTTTGAGTTTATAGAATAACTCCAAAAAGGTCAACTAGTATGTCTCCTTACACATTGGTTTATGGTAAGGAAGCTAGATTACTTGTTTCAGTTGAGTTTCCAGCACTTGATTTTATGTTTCAATTGGATATGATTGATGAAGAGCTTATGGAAGCAAGGTTGGCTCAACTAAATGAATTAGAAGAGAAGAGGAGAGAAGCCTTGCAAAAAATTTAGCTTCATCAAGCTCAAATGAAGAGATCATTTGATAAGAAAGCATCTCCCAAGAATTTCCAGCTAGGAGACATTGTTTTGAAGTGGGATGAATTAAAAAGTAAACCTGGGAGGCACTCAAAATTTAATGCTATGTGGGTTGGTTTGTATATCATAACAACCAGTACTCCTCATAATGATTTCCATATATCCACACTTAAAGGAGAGGAGTTATAAATACCAGTGAATGGGATCCACCTCAAGCACTACTTCTAAGGTGAGTTAATCTGAATAAGTGCTTCGCACATAGTTAGTTTGTTTCAGTTAGTTGTTGTTAGTAGTTTTGGAGCAGCAAAGGAGAATATTTCTCTAGCACATTATAATGACATGGATGAGTACCCATAATATAAAGCATGAGTCACAACTCACTGGTCTACATCATAGATGACCACGCATCTCACCATCATAAGCTACAAAATTATTCTTATTTATTGTTCCTATTAGTTTGAGTTTGATTAGACTAAAGAGTATCATTTCTGAGATGCAAAAAGAAGATATGAATAGGCATTCATCAAATAGAGCATGGAATTACTCTGCTACCCTATCTCACAATTACCAGTTCATACACTCTTGGAGGGTAGAAATGGTATTTTTCTAGTCTAGTTTGTTTCCTGTTTCATTTTCCTCCAAGTGCTTTTTGCACATGTTTCAGTTTAGTTTCAATTTTTCAGCTTATTTTCAGTTTTGAGAAGGTTCAGTTTTACTAAGTTGAAGACTCTGTGCCCAATGGATATGCAAAAGGGAACTAGTCTATTTCTATTTAGCAGGTAAACACCCTTAAGAGGTCACCAAAAATGTTACCAATTTTTGCATCATGCTAAAATTGACAAATCCGGGACAAAATTGGTGAAAGTCAATGATTTATTTCTAATATGTTAGCTTCTTGTGTAGATACATGGTGTTTTTGGTTAACAAGTGGGGTAAATGTGGTTCCACAAGGGTTGAGCCCAACTTTTTAATCATAGAAAAAACTATAAGAAAACATGGTGATTAAAAGGGCAGTCAACAAATGCATAGTTCAACCTTATAATACTTTCAAAACTTTTGATTGCGTCGTGTCAATATCCCGAGAGGCATTGGTAGGAGCATGTTGTTAGGACGGTAAAAAATCTTCCATAAATCTAAAGTCCAGATCATCTTTAATGCAATGTTTTAAACCTGGTTCTAAATCCCTAATAATCTTTGTTTCCAACCCTTGATCCATTTCATGTTTAAACCCTAAGTCATTTGTGCGTGTTCTAAAATGTTGTTACTTTATGAAGCCACTTAATTTCTTTCTAACTCATGGGTCTAAGTCATAGAATGGGCCCAAGTGCTTATTATTTCCTAAGCCTAGCGGGATTAGCTTTTAATTTTTCCTAAGTCATATTTCTTAAGTCCCCATGGTCTTTTCTTTATCCCTAGCGGCGAGCAAGTTACTTTTAATCCTTCAGCCAATGCATTCCCTTGATCACAAGATGTGAATTGTTTATTGATCAAGGCATTGTGACGTTGCAGCATGTATCCTTTCTAAGATCATGGGGCCCATCTCCTTTTGGCTTGTGGCGAGTTTAAAGTTAGAAAAAATCTAATGTAGTCCAAAGGTCGGCGCATTTCCACAAAAAACATATGCTCAATGTTTAGTCATTAAGGTATTGCAATAGAGTAACATGTGCCTATAGCAGCACCAAGCTGAGATAAAGGTGAAGATAAAGTAAGATTAGATCTATTTCAATCCAATGGATGGTGCATTTCCTTGAATGAAATATGCATGAAAAAAACTCATTAAGGCATTGCGACAGAGTGACAAGTGTCCTTGGCAGGCTAGGTCTATAGTGGAAGGTGAGGTCAGCAACTATGTAAGAGGAAATGAATCAAATGGTTGTTGTAATGCCTTGAACGTTAGATGATCAACTAGAGATTCTTTGCGACATTGTGACCATATGACACATGGCTATTCTGGGTTGTGGGACCATCTATTTTGAAGGCTAAAGAAAGGAAATGGATGGTTAGATATGATTTTATCTGATGGATGGCATGATGCTGTTGTAATTAAAAATATGTGTTATATTTCATCGTGGGATTGTGCCCAAAGGACACGTAGATAAAGTGGGACCTTCATTTTGAAAGCTCAGGGTAGATAGATCATGGTTAAGTTACTTTTAATCTGATGGTCATCGTGATCCCACAAACATAAGATGCAAGACCTTTAATCTTCAAGGGATTACACCTTCTTGATACCTGTCCCTATGAGATCATGGGTCCAGGTTAAGAAAGAAGATAAAGGTAAAGCAAGTATGTCTTGATCATGAAGTGGGTGTATTTCTTCAAACAGAAAGTAATCGATGATTAATCATTAAGGCATTGCGACAAGGTGATGCATGTCCCTCTGAGATCATGGGTTTAGATTTTTGAGGAGCGATAACATGTGATCAGATGTGTTTTCATTGTGCGGTCGACACATTGCCTTGAACAAGAGATGTGAGGAGGTTAGGCTTTGCAACATTGTGACAAGGTGACACCTGTCTAGGGCTGGTCAGTGATGGTCAAGTGGGACCGAGATGCTATATAGGGATGCCATGTGTCCTATTTTGGTGGCTTGTAAATTGATTTAAGTGATGATTGACGACCATGTTTTAAAATTGAATAAAAGGTTTGATCTCGACCGTCGATAGGGTATTTCACACCAGTTGTGATCATTGGAGCCAATATTTGAATATTTAAATTCATTTCTCACAATTTTTGCATGATTTTAGAGGACTTAACACAGTTTGGGGCAGTTTTGAGCAGCACTTCAGTTTAGCTCTTGATTTGGTGGAGTTTGAGGATCATTTAGACTTCAGTTTTTTGGTAGTTTTCTTTTCTCATGCATCCCAATCTTCAGATCTATGACCTATATTATTGTATTTGCACCTCATTTTTGGGTTCTTCTTTTTGGCTCACATGTTTTGCACATTGCATACTTGTGAGTAGATTGTAAGAACACTTTTTAGTAGAGATTTTTTTAGCATTGTTTATACAGATATAGTGGTTCCTTCTCATTGATTCAGGTGTAATATTGTGGGTTATTTATTTCTATGTTATTTTTATCCTTCATTTAAACCACAGTCCTTATTGCATGTTTGAATCTAGATGCTTGTGATTACCTATCTTTGTTTGTGTCCTTGTTCCTTTGCAGAAAATTGGTAAAGCCTAGGTTTTCTTTTAAAAGAAAAAGATTTGAGGTCCTTACATAGAAACACTTTTGTAATTGCATGCTTGTCTAAGTATTGAGAATCATTAGTGTCTTCAATAATTCATGTTGATCTAATTGAAGTTGCATACAAATCATTTGGTGCATCACCTCATTTAGTTTTTAGGTATTCATATTTCTCTCATCCCTTTTCCCTACATACAAATTTAGTTTTAGGTGAGCACTATTTAGGAACTGGCCTATCTTCCAGAGATTCTTCTCTCATTTTAGGATAACCCACCACCTAAGAGAGTTTCCATGTTTCAACAGGATAGCTAGATCTCACATCAAGCTATAGGCATAATCTTGATTGACAACAATACTCATAGAGGAAGGATTTAGGAATTTCAAAGGAAAACAATGCAATCTAAGAGGAGTTGAGAAGAGGGTTTAAACTAATAAGAGGAGATGAAAGTGAAGATGAAGATGTTACATAGAGGAAGTTGATGCAAAATTAACAGATAATGAAGATGAACTTGAACAAGTTATCTTGTTAAAATCTATATACAGGCATACCTCTTCCCTCTCTTGAACCTCTGTTACAACAGGTGCATTCATCAATTATGTAAATCCCAATTGTTGTTGTATATAGAAGAGACAAAAAAGACTTTATCAATATACATGTACATGTTTAATCATAATACATTTGAACAAATAAATTCTTGATCGTGCTTGAATAAATCATTTAACATTTGCAAACAATTGTGTGAATTAAAATTGTGCTCAATTACCGTTTGGCATTCAAGATTCTACAAGGATGCCTTTTAACATTTAAGTGTTCTAGAAGATGGCTTTCGCCCACAAGATATCCTAGACACAGGTGGGGTACCCTAAGAGAAACAAAATTAAAATAAGAGATATCAATATATAATACTAAATATAAGTTAACAAATCTAATTTTAAATGGCTCGCATAAATTCAATAAAAATGTAAATAAGTGGTGTGCAAAATATGATACCACATAGCTTTCTAGGCCAAAGTCAATGCATGACAATGTGACATCATCTATCTAGGAAATCTAATCCACTAACAACCCCTATCAAACACCAAATAAATATACATTAGAGAGTTAGTATATATTATCAAAAAATATTTTCAAATCAAGGTGTTATTCTATTTTAACATATTATAATTTTTTTACCTCTAGCGTCGAAGTTATAGGTGCACCAAAAGTGGAAGGAATATGTCGTGATGTACTGGCACCAACTATTGCATCTTTAAATGTGTATTGTTCATGCATAAGTTTAAATTGATCTATAAATAAAAAATTATTTATATTTATAATTTTTAAGTGATTAATAAATAAAATCTTCTAAATACAAATAAATGCACCTACACTTGCTCTCCATCAGAAAACAACATACTCATCAAGTCATCCATGAGGCTCATATCTGCTGCGGTGGAAACCTGACATTTACTACTGTTATGTGTACATGAATGGGATGTGGAATAATCCTCATGCACATCAGTATATATGATGGCAGTTGGGACACATATGATAGAAGGGCTCACCAGAGCCAGGTGGTGCAACTAATGATGAGCTAGGTGGTGTGGGTGTCAGATCATCCTATGGTCCAAGAGGCTCCACTAACTATTTGCAGTTTTGAATAGTTACATGAATCCATTACGTAGCCGCCTAAGGGTGTGTAACTCCATAGACTCCTTTAGGGTTACTAGGACTGTGATGTGATCCCTAGGTTTAATAGCTAGATAAACTCAATTTTGGGGGTCTACCACCCTCTAAGCCCTTGGTTTATCCTGAGTAGAGCCTCTACCTCTACCTTGGAACTCTATCATGTCAAAGTAGTTCAATTTCTCACTGAGGATAAACTCAAAATATAATTTACTCAAATAATACAATGAAACCTCATAATTCTCCCAAGGTGGTTGGTCAAAGACCATACACTAGTACATTCAGGGCATATTTTTGATAACCTCTCATCAAAATTCTGACCAGATTTCGTCAGAATAATGACAAACTTCACTATAAAAAACTTGTCATTGGAATGTCTGACAAGAATCTCAAGCATAGGAATTCTAACAGTAACGTGTCAAATTTTTGACAAGAATTTGCATATGAGGATATTGTTTCTCCCATGACATCCTCATTGGTAGAACTTGACCTTTCATTTGAAATATGACGACCTCAGGGGATACACATCCAAAAAGGATGCTATTAGACAAATAGCTTCCTTGTCGATGGAAATTGATAGGTCATTAGAATTATTATGACCCAAAGGATTGCACATCTGATGAGGATGCTATCAGACATACAATATCCTCATCAGTAGAAATTGGCAGGTCGTCAGAGTTCTGATGACAAATTATTTAAAAAAAAGTAATACAATATAAAATCCACACCAAATAAGAGACTAAGATATATATTTGAATGTTCAACATTAGAATATCATTGATATATAAATGTGTTCAAATAAATATGTTGTTGGATATGCATGTAGTATGTGGAGCCATAGAAAATAAATTGTCAAGCTTATGCAATTAGCAGATATGAAGCTAATTCAAGACCCTCTTTAGAGACTTCCAAGGAAAGGAAAAAGGAAACATATGAATTGATATCTATTGATATAATTCTACAACCTCGATCATCTCCTGACATAGTTAGAAGAACCACCAAAGTGTCGATGTGCTTATGTACAAAATAATTTGAACACTAGTAGAATTTGAGCAATAAATGACCAGGTGACTAAAAATTTTAGTCACGTGACTAAAAATGATCATGTTCTATGCATTTTTCACAATTCACAAATATAAATGACTAAATAAATGACCAATTTGGTCATCGAGTAAAATCACAACTAAAATGACTAAATAAATGACCAATTTGGTCATCGGTTAAAATGACCAAATAAATGACTAAATAATTAGTCACCCTAATAATAAAAATGACTAAATGAATGATTAATACTCCTTTACACATTAACATTTGATAATATCATATACTTATATTCTTAGAAGTTGTATTTCACCAATAATGTGTGTTCGCCAATAGACTTATTGTGCGAACATTATTCAGTATGCTCTAATATTCTGTTCGTCAATAGACTTATTGTTGCATTTCACATTAGCTATTCTATGCGCTCTATAATTTTTATATGTTTCATTATTTTGTTTGTATCCCAAGGTGAACTTTAGTAGTTATGTCATTATTCAAAAAATATTGTTGATACATATGTTTAATTTTCAGGCAAGGTCGAGCCAACCAAAAGATTATTCATGGTCAGAATGTGCCAAGCGTGGCTATTCATGTGTTATCGCTAAAAATTTGAATTTAATTATCTAGTGTTATATTCAGATACATTTATCAAATGTGCTCAATGTTCTCTTCTCTTCTCAAACCTCTTTTTTATATGTAGTGAATCCCAACAAATGGGATGCCTTACTGTTCTTCAACCTACACCCAGATGCTACAATTGATGACACCAGTTTGCATGGTAGTTTTGACAAATGATCTGAAAAGTATGTAAATCTTAAAAAATTTCTACAATTATATATTTTAACATTACATCAAATTGCATCTGCTTTGAAATTTTGGTGAGATAATCATTGTATATGTGCTCATGCCCAAAATGTAAATGATCTCTAGTATAGGTAGTGTAGGTACATGTTATGATAGATTGGAGAGTTGAACACATTAATTCCAAGACCTTAAACATATTGTTCATCAAGTATTCAAATCACCATTTAGGTGGTTTTTTATTAAATCACCATTTTGTTGTGACTAGTTGTCTTCCATTCCTTATGTTTATAGAATAGATGTTTACATGCTACATCACACTATTACATAAAATAGCAATTTAAGACATTTTTAAAAGATGAAATTAACATTTCTTTTGTAACACTTAAATAATTATTTTAATAATTTTAAATTAAAAACTAAAACTATTTTTATTGTTTGGGGTGACACTACCTTAGTGACATCTTTTAATTCACTTCATAGATTTGTGGAAAAACAAATTACAATAAATTAAACTTATTATGATTACTAGATATAAAATTAAATATAATGTTAATTGATTTTAGAATTTAATTAACACACAAACTTCATTATAACAGTTAAGTTTTATGGGCCTTAGGAAGGCTTCACATCATATCTAGATTACTGACACATATTACAATAGAGTAAGCACTCGGCTAAGATATTTAAAGTAGGTCTGTTAGAACCACTCTGTTAAGAGATTTCACCTAATACACCTGTTAGAATTTTTCAAGTAGTGATCCTTCATTATGCACTCAGATGCTGATAATGGATCTTCTCTTTCTAATATCTTATGTGATCTCACAATCTGATATGTCTTTTCTCTGCTATTCACTGCTCTATCACTCTGCTTGATCTAAGCTTCTTCTCAAAGTAACTCACTGTTCATCTCTCATGAACACACAACCCTTCTCTCTATGTATCTCTTCCCCTCTCAATAATAATAGGGTTAGAAGAAATCTTATATGTCTTTATGGATCTGTTGGCGAGATCTAGATCAACGATCAAGATATAATATTTATGCCTCCAAGGAATTCTAATTTCCTGATTGGCTCCATGCCATGCATGGGATAAAATAATTAAATGCGCAAATGACTCTGTATATAAATATTAAATGCGTACATATGTCAGCCCAAAGCTCATATAAGTCGGCTTGAACACTTTACCTCAAAGTTTCAATCAATCCTGACATGTATGCAAAAACTGTTCTGCTCGACACTTAACATCTCTGTTGCTCGACATTTAAATATTTTACTTGGCTTGACATGATGTAACTCAGCAACCTGTATTCCTGCTCGGCAATGTTACTCGACCTTGAATAGTTTTAGCTCGGCCACAATGATAACCAACTAAAACTGCCTAAGTAAATGACTAAGTGTTGGTCACTAATCATCAACAAAACTTAGGGATTAACAATCTCCCCCTTTGATATTAGTGGCAAAAACACACT
>MU227805.1:2374312-2401617 GCA_018584345.1 Thuja plicata
CTACATACAAAAAATTTACATAGTATACATGCCTTAAAAAAATATTTACAATTATACCTGTATTGTTCCTCTTACGCTATATCCTTGACATATTCCCCCTTGTTTGTCACTGATTGCAGGTGGGGTTAAGTTGTACTTATCCAAAAACTATTTATGAAGTTGTAAGGTGGAAGCAAATGCAGCATCCCAACTGTCCTTAACAAACTTCATAACCTCTAATTTGACTTCTAGTTCGGAAGTTAGACTCACTAAACTTTTTGCAGTAGAGAGATCTGCATTTCTCTTAACCAATTCTTTTGCAGTTGAAAGTTCTTTCTGAATTACCTCCAGATGAGGTATTAGGTTGGTCTGAATAGTAATCAAATTGGCCCTTATCCGACCATCTTCAACCATAAGCTTAACTATTCTCCTTTGTGCATTAGTCAATTGGTTAAAATGTAAGGAGATAGTGCTAGCATCCATACTCAGTGAACTCCTAGTTGACTTTAAGTCTAATTGCAATTTCTCTATAGCCTGTAGATTATCCTTTGTGAAGAATTTGACATCACATAACTTCTTATACAAAGAATAAACATTAGTTGCAACTTCTTCCAAAGTTTCTACAAGAGAAGAAAGTTCAACCTGCTTTATCACAATCTCTCCTAAGATTTTGGCCAGTACTTTGTTCTCAAATTTCCTTTCGGACCATTGCAATAACTTCTTATTAGACTCAATGTTGTCATCATTTACCTTCTACACAATATGAACTAACTGTTCAAGAATAGGAGCTTGAGGATTTTCATCTTCCATGTCAAAAGCTTTTACAAATATATCCTTAATATCATGTAACACCTACTTTTGCTTCTTCTCTCTTTTCATTTCTTCCTGCCTTTTCTTCCTCTTGAGTAATTCTTGAAGAGTCTCAATCTATTCATAAGATAAAACATTGGGCTCCCATGGTGGAATCACAATCACTTCATGGAATGTGACATCAAGAGTGGGAGACTTCTTCTTCATAATTTTCCTCCTCTTAAATTCAGGTGAGCTACTGCTCGGCTTCGTTTCCTTAATACCTTTTCTTGTTTCAGTAGTAGTTACCATTGCATCTTTCAATTTAGTCAAAATCGCCCGTTGATCAGGCATACTTCCTGTTTTAGGTCTAGTGGGAGTGGATGATGAAGAGTGTGGTAAATCAACCAACACTTGCACTACCTCTTGTTGCTTAGGCTCATTGTCAGTATCTCTCATCTCCTCTCCACTATCTAAGACTATTTTCACAACCTCTAAAATAGGTGAATTTTGTATATTTACCTCTTGTTCATCTGCCTTCTCCTTCTCTGCTTCCTTTTGTTCAATTTTATCTGCAGGTTCCTCTATACTCTTCTCTCCTTTAGTGTCAGTAGCCTTAATAAGAGATTCTCTACTTGTATCTCTCATCTCATCCTAACCCTCGACATCCAAATTACTAGAGTCATCAATTGTGATGTCAATTGGACTGTCTACTGTCATATCAACAGTGTTTGTTGTATCTGTTTGTTCTTTTGGTTCTGCTTCAGTCTTGTCAAGCTCAGTAGTAATTTGTTCTTTTGTTTTCTATGATGCAAAGGTGGTTTCCACTTCTTTATCCTTCTGCTCAGATGTTCCTTCATTAGTTTTCTCCTTTTGTGGAGCTACCAATCCAAAGATTTCCTTCCATATTCTTGTACTTTCCTGTACTACACTTTCAATATCATTTTTCAAAACAACATATCCTCTGAGTTTAGGTTTGAATTTATGCTTGTACTCCTCAATAAATTTAGCTCTTTGTTTCTTAGTCAGCTCAGGGATAACCTTAGCTAATGTACCTTCTCTAATCTGTCTCTCAGTAGTAAGTGCAAATTCCCATTTGCTAGATAGAAACTCATATAGTTCAGTCGGCACATTGTTTCCTATCTCTATAGGAGTTAACTTGAAATTTCTCATCATATCTAGTAGAGCTTCCTAAACTTCATGCTTATCTTCTACCTTCAGTTTCTCATACTTGATAAACTTAAAACTAGATAACCCTGAAAACTTCCTCAAATTCTCACATACCTCATTAATATCAGTGGGTCTTTTGAATGGTGCAGTTGGGTTCTTTAGTTTTAGTCTTTTCTTCATCACTTTCTGGATCCAAATGCAGTTTCCTTCTTGGTCTCTTTACTTGTAGGTTCGGCATAACCTTTGTTGCAAATTTACTCTTTGATCCATAACTACTCTCTCCAACTTTCTTTGCATATACTTTTGTTTTCACTACTAGAGATGTAGCAACAGATGCCCTTGTCCTTGGACAATTGGCAATCGGAGGGGTAACTTTAGGTCTTACTTGGATAGGCATAGTTACCTTAGCTACTACTGGTTTCTTTCCTTTTGCCTTAACAAAAATCTCTTCCTCAGATTCACTTATTCTTTCTTCTTCTTCTTCTAATATATCTTCTCCTTGTCTAATAGATATGCCTAGAGGTGCATCCTCTGGCTCCTCATCACTCAAAAATCCAACCATTTTCCTTAGATTCTTCACATTATTTTTCCTCTTTCTCTCCATGGTTCCTGCCTCAAGATTCATAAATATCTTTGCCTTAGCTTCATCATAATTTCCAAATCTCTTTGCTTTTGTATCAATCTCCTCTGCTAGGAGTATTGTGATGGCTGCTGATATTTCATCAATGTTAACTTAATAGGGAAATGGCTCTAGCCATGATACCCTAGGTGTCACAACCTGAATGTATGTGTAATCTGTGTCGACTAGAAAACATATCTCCTCATAGTTTTTTTCCACAAGTGAACTAGGAATTCTAGATCTCAACCTCATTCTCTTTTTGAATTCCACAAAGTAGTTTCCTATAATACTATTGAAATTATTGCCTAATTGCTGAATACATTCACTAATCTTTATAGTAATAGGTCTATCCTTTTTCCAAACAATATTTCCCAATGTAGGAAATGACTTCTATATATAGAAGAATATGAAAACTAGTAAAGAACCAAACTTACATGATGAGCTCTTAGCTTTTCTGATCGATAATAGGTTCTCAGCTAGTTGTGTCAACTGCATCTCAGCAAGGTCATAGGTGTGATTTTTCTTAACTATCTTCCATGCTTGGTCCACAGATGTGTAGCAAACACTATCAAGTCAAATCGACTGATAGAACTTATGTGCAATCACTCTCACTCCAAAGTCAAGTTCTAAATCTTCAATTGTAGAGATAGTCACACCTTTGTTGTTCTAGACTGCTCCTGTGTTAGCTACTATTTCTTCTTTACTTTGATCTCTCATCGTTCACTTTCCACTGACAACAAGATATCTATTTACTCGATGAATAATGTCTTTAGCGATCCTAACTGGTCCATTGTCCAACCACATATGCATATAATGAACTCGGCTTAGAACAATCTTAATCCCTTCATCTTTGAAGTCTGGTGGAAAATCTAGGGCACAAGTTAACCCTTTGTTGGCTAAATGCTTAAATTTGTCCTTTAGAACTCTATTTACACACAAATTGTTGTAGGATTCTCTCAATTCATTATCACCTACTTCTCCAATCTTAACCATGTAACAAGATCTAACATCATGGATCATAATTACCTTTGGTGGAATGGATGAGAGAACTCCATTTAGATCACCTAAAATTGCACTTTCAGGAATGGCTCAAAAGTTAGGCGGTGCACACGCATCACTACTCACTAGATTAGCTTGCTTCAACTCCTCCTCCATACCTTTGACTGGTGCAAAAGAGCTAGCAACTATAATCTCTAAAATTAGGGTTCAAAAAGGAAGAATAGGGTACCTCAGAAAATAACACTTTATACTGTTCATGTTAGGGTTGCCGACGACACGCAGGTAAGATTTTCAATACAAACTTTGCTAAGATCAATTCTACAATTTCTTCAATCGCTCTATGAATACTGAAAATCACAAGGTAAAATGAAGAATAAACAATTCATCCTTATATAGACTCGAAAGGTCAAGGTAGGTAAGCAATAAATGCTCTGTCTGTTAGGTTAGTGCAAACCAGCTGTCATTGGCCAACTAACATAACTTGCATACCACTCAGCTTACCATACTCGACCATCATAAAACTTACTCGGCCAACTAACTCGACACCTATAGTGCAGTTAACTCTTCTTGGAATTCGTCACAAACATGTCCTGGTGCATCTCAACATATGCAAATATGGACTTTGGTACATTTACATATTAGGAACTGATGTAAGATTTTAAATTTAAATGCAGTTCCTTACATACCTCTATTTCTTAGTTAGGGATGGTGTGATCACCGGATCCATTGGATTGGGTGACCTCAGCTTCAGTAGTTTCACTACTGCTCAGCTATGTTTTCCTTACCCATGTCTGGTTCATCTGTGCTCTTATTTCCTCAACAGTAGAAGCAGTTACTCTTGTCCTACACTCTCTCTTAGTGTGCCGAATATTTAAACAACTAAAGCAAACTAGGCTTTCATTCATCCAACTCTTAGATTTTCCTCTGAAATGTGTCTTTAAGAAATCTTCAGATGCATGTCCATATTCTTCATAGTAATGACAACTCTACCTTGTGTTATAATCCCATTTGTAAGTGTTGCCTTTCCTGGGTGCTTTTGTTTGTGTCTTAGATGTCCATTGCTGTTTAGCATTGGATCTACAATCTTGTGCTTTATGACCATATTTCTGACACTTGTAACAATAACCATTGAATCTTGGTTTGGGAGGTGCATCATTTGCTTCAGCCCAACATTCATGCGCTTTATGTCCAAACTTCTTGCAATCAAAACAATAACCATTGAACTTAGGTTTAGGATTGGACTTACCTTTCTTGCTTCGACAAATGTTTATTGTATGACTTGGTTTTCTATAGTGGTGGCAAACAGGTTTATTTTTCTTTGTCTTTGCATTCCTCCTTTCACCATTCTTAGACGATTCTCCTTTTTTAGTAGATGTCTTTGGTTCAGTGGGACCTAATCCAGAAGAATCTTTTGATCTCCTTGATGCTTCCATCAGATTCTCAAAATGAGTCAAGGCTTCATTAGGTTTGTTCAACCTTTCATTCAGTTCCTTCTCAGATCTCAAATCATCTTCGAATTGATTGTTCTCAGATCTCAGATTCATTATTTCCATATCTTTCGTACTAATCTCTTGATTTGCAAGTAGCAGTTGACTTTCCATGTCAACCTGATTGATTGTCATCATTTGCACATCATGTGTCCTTTCATCAAGTCTGATAGTTATCACTCTTTTATCTTCTTCTACCATAGCTTTGTCATCTCCAGCTTTCTTCTTTAGTTCCACTACTTCACATAGTCTTACTGTCTGCATTTCTTATTCTGTTTCTAGGTTTCTGACTTCTTCACATAGTACATTGTTCTTTTCCAGTAGATCTGCAATTCCTGCATCGATCTCAGTAGAATCTCCATTCTGAAATAGATTTGGAGTGTCATCTTCTTGATAATGAGTATCATTCATTTGTTTGGCCAAATCTCTCCTAGCTGTCAATGATTTATTCAATTCCTATCTTGCTATATCAAGTTGATGTAATGCTAGCTGAATCTCAACCTTCTAATTTTCAATGAATTTACCCAACTTGTAAACCTCCATCTCAAGATCTGTACTCACAAGCTGATTAAAAACTTTTATAGGAGAACTGCGCTCTGATACCAATTGTTGGAAGTACAATATTGGGAAAGCAAGATACTGAGAGGGGGGGTGAATCAGATCTTAAAACTTAATCCAATAAAACAAATTGATCCACATTCATACATATATGAATTTAACCTAATATCAGATGGCATCCACAACATGAAGTATATAACCCATAACACAAAATTTTGGTAACCCAGAAACCCAAATAGGTAAAACTGGGGTGGGGATGACACCCAAAAAATCTTCACTACTGCAACAATAAAGTGTGCCTATTAGGGCTACAAGAGTTTGATTACAAAATGCAATCTACCTGGTTAAAGGTCTATTTGGTTAAGAACTAAAGATCATTACAATCTACCTTGTGAAAGGATTTCAACTTACAATAAAGTAAGCACTCAGCTAAGAGATTTAAAGTAGGTCTGCTAGAACCAATCTGTTAAGAGATTTCACCTGATACACCTGTTAGAATGTTTCAAGTAGTGATCCTTCGTTATGCACTCAGATGTTGATGACAGATCTTCTCTTTCTAATACCTTTTGTGATCTCACAATCTGATATGTCTTTTCTCTGCTATTCACTGCTCTGTCACTCTGCTTGATCTAAGCTTCTTCTCAAAGTAACTCACTATTCATCTCTCATGAACACACAACCCTTCTCTCTATGTATCTCTTCCTCTCTCAATAATAATAGGGTTAGAAGCAATCTTATATGTCTTTACAGATCTATTGGTGAGATCTAGATCAACGATCAAGATCTAATATTTATGCCTCCAAGGAATTCTAATTTCTTGATTGGCTCCATGCCATGCATAGGATACAATAATTAAATGCATAAATGAATATGTAGATAAATATTAAATGCGTACATATGTCGGCCCAAAGCTCATATAAGTCGGCCTTAACACTTTACCTCAAAGTTTGAATCAATCCTGACATGTATGCAAAAATTGTTCTGCTCGACACTTAACATCTCTATCACTTGACATTTAAATATTCTACTCGGCTCGGCATGATGTAACTCGACAATGTTTCTAGGCCTTGAATAGCTTTAGCTCAGCCACAATGATAACCAACTAAAACTGCCTAAGTAAATGACTAAGTGTTGGTCACTAATCATCAACAAAACTTAGGGATTAATAGGTTCAAGCCTCTAAAATTGATAGTGTTGATGGGTGTATGAATTTGAAATCTTTCATGTTCACAATGTTTGATAACCCAGTTGAATTCCCTATTATATATGTATTTGCAAGCTCAATGTTTTCATGTGCTCCATATAGATTTTTTTTAAAAGATGTATTAAGATAAATTGGTGCAAAGGAACTGGCAATTCAGGCCTCAATTATCTTTATATATATGTGAGAAAATATAATGCAAGGAAATATAATGCTTTTAAGGCTCTGGGATTTGTGTTCATTTAATAGAAAAGTATGAAAAAATACTTTAAATTAGTCATGCAGGATTGAATTGACTGTTTTAAGCAGGTATTTATACTTTTACAGTTAGGGTTTTGTAGGAGATGTGAATAGCATAACAGTTGGTTCTGGCACAAATATACAAGACAATACTCTTGTGCATGTTGCAAAATCAAATCTTGCTAGAAAGGTTATTCCCACAATTATTGGGAGTAAAGTTACAATTGGTATGTAATTATATTACAATTACTTTTCATGAATTTATAAATGTAATTATATTACAGTTGCTTTTCCTTAGTTGCTCTTTATTTTTTCCATGAGATGCATTATAGTATTTTCTCCTACTCTGCTATATGTATTCTCCCTCTTATAACACTTTGTATGTTTCCCCCTGCATTTCTCTATGTTCCTCTCTATCTTTCATGCCTTCTCTCCTCTATATATTTTCCCTCACCATTGCTTTGTAACTTTCTCCTTGCAGTGCTCTGTATATTATTGTAGTATGTTTATATTATTGCAATGCTCTGTATGATAGTGCCTTGCCATTGATTATGGATTAGGATTTTATACTCCTTGTAGCATCAATACCTGAGAATGGTGATTCATGCATTTGGAGAGCCATCAAATGACTCTCTTGAGGCTAATAGACATCACACCAACTTGGAACCTTAAACACATGTCTATCTTGATCTAAGTTTAGATCTTGATCTAAGTTTAGACTTCTTTGAAAAGATCCCTCTTGGGACAATGAAAAGATGTAAATTGTGAACATCAAAGAGTCCATGAGTAATGAATACAACTAGAAGATAGCTAAGAGATCCTGGAACAAAGATGGATATAATCCATGAAAAAGTTATTATCTTTACCTTGATAACATTTTAATATTTAACACTCATAATAGTCTTTGACATACTTTGTTTTGAATGATTGTCATAACCATCTACTATCATAACCCTTGAACTATAGATGGAAAAACTTGAAATCATGTTTTAATGGAAAGTAATAGTATACATGGTATGATTATTATTTAAAGGATATTAGCTCAATGGAAGAGCACCTAATTTACAAGTAGGAGGATGGTGGTTCGATTCCATTGTGCCTTAATATGACTAAATTAATGACTAAATAAACAATTAAATATATAAATAAATAAATGACTAAATATACGACTAAATAAATGACTAATTCAATGACCAAATCAATGACCAAATAACTGACTAAATAAATGACCAAATAAATGACTAATTCAATGACCAAATAAATGACCAAATAAATGACTAAATTAATGACCAAATAAATGACCAAATAAATGACTAAATAAATGACCAAATAAATAACTAAAATAGTTTAGTCATAAATTTGGTCGCGAGATAAATGACCAGCAATAAACTACCACTGATCACATGACCAAATTTCATCATTTATCTACAATTTTTGGTAGTTTATTTGGTCATATATTGCTGTTTTTGTACTAGAGTGGTAACAAAGAGTTCTAAAAGTACTATCTAGGGCGTTGACATGGTTCAAAGTTCAAGGTTCAACAGGTTCAAAGGTGCAGGTTCACCGCCAAGAGTTTAGAAGTCCATATTGCCTAGGTTCAAAGTTCAAATGTTCATCATTCAAATTTGCAAGGAGTAGAGTGTTGAACCATTGAAATTGAACCTTTACGAAAGTTCAAGGTTCAAAGTTTAGAAAGTTCAATAGTTTAGATTCATGGTTCAAAGGTTCAAAGTTTAGAAAGTTCAATAGTTTAGATTCATGGTTCAAAGGTTCAAGTTAGCAAACATTGAACTTGAACCATCATATTTATTTTTGGTTCAAAGTTCAAGGTTCAACACAGCGTAATTTTTAGTGGCGAATATTCACCTTTTGGTGAATTCTGGGAAATATTTTTGGCAGAATTGGCAAATCACGCATAGTATACGGTGGCCCAAATGGCCCAATCTTGACACGGTAATGGTTAAATATTCATTGGAATCACCAATAAGATTTTCTGTTTGACGAGGTTGACCAACATATTCACCTTTAACCAATTTGACGTGGATCTTTTAATGATCTCTTATTCGCCAAGGGTATTAATTATGAATTACATATAAAATCTAAAATAGCCAAATGGTTTATATTGTTATCTTAACCACGACCTGTTTCACCACCTGTTCATTAATTGTTATATAGACCACGACCTATTTTTCCAACCATTAATTAATTGTTTTATTGACCATGACCTATTTCACCAACCGCTTGTTAATTCCTACATTCAGGTTGGCACATTTTCGCCAAAATCCTGGGAATTAAAAAAATGGAAATTTGAATCATGGATTGATATAAATTAATATGAGATTTGTTAGTGTTTTAGTTTTCGTGTCCTGTTACAAAATTTTGGAGGGCTAGATTTACAAATAGCAATCTTGCAACAACAAACATAGGATTCAACATTTCAGAGAATCAGAATTATGAGGAAGCTAGACCAAGGTAAGCAATTGTTTGTTCACGTTTAAAAGTATTGCTATTAATTTCCTAGTGACTAGTGAGAGGTCAAGATATCGGATAAGGGTGACTATCATAAGTATCCTTAGGTTGCTGAAGGGATTGAGATGTTAGGGGAGGTTGAACTTGAGACTCAGAGTTCCAATTGTGCTCAGGGAAGTGAAGGGATTGGAAATCTAGACAAGGGTAAGACTCTTGATCGTCAGGGTAGTGAAGGGCAGGGTAAGACTCCTCGGGGAAGTGAAGGGTCTGGGAGGCCATCAAAGCACCCAAAAATTAAACATACTACCATAAAGACTTTCTTTGGAGTTGGAAATATTTTTTCTCCATCAACTTCTGCAATTGCAAGTGCAAAAGCCAATCATAGTAGCTCACCAGTACCACTACCACAAGTTGGGGTTATCATTGAGTTAAATGAAAATCAAAATGCATCAAATGAGGATAAAAATGGTGGCATGAAAAAAGATGTTATAAGGGATACACAGAACTAGTTGGATGAAAATGCTAGCAATGAAGATAATAATGATGTTGGTAGGAAGAAAATAAAAAAGGAAGAAAAAATGGGGCGGGAGTGGGGAATGACAAGAAATTTTAAGTTTGATTGGATAGAAAAGTACTGGTTCATTGAACCAATCCTAAACAATAATGAACAACCAACAGAATGCAGGTGTAATATTTGTACTTGGAAAAATAAAAGAGAGAAGAAGTTGTAGCTAAAGTTTGACACTATAGAAAAGCATATTGGTAAGGTTTATGAAAAATAGATCATAGACGGACAAGAAATATCAATAGTGAGATGGAAATCAAAGGAATAATTTCTTCATGTTAAGTATGCCATAGAATATGAAGAGAATAACAAGAGAATGGCAGCAATTTCTAGTACTGAAAATCCAATCAAGGTTGGGTTTAAACATACAACCAATGAAGAAAACCTGGCAAAGACCGTTAAGATGAGTGTTGTTTTTCATATTATGTCCAGAGGGCATCCTATGAGATACTTCTCAGAATATGGTAATTTATTATCCTTTTTGAGAATTCCTCACTATCCTATGTCACATTGGTCAACAAACGTTGGATGGGAAATGACAAACTGTCTTTCTGAGGTGGAAAAGAAAAATTTACAGGAGAAAGTAAAACAATCCGGATTCATTTCATTATCCATAGATGAAGTTACTACAGTAGATAACACTATTTGGGTGTGTATGCATGTGTATACAATAAAAGAACATGTCCTCCAAGCTCATCTAGTGTGTGTTCATAAAATGAGGGGCAATTCAACAGCAGAAAATTTATATTTTGAAGTGAAGAATGCTTTGAATGAAGTTGCTGGTATGGATGATTTGACAATTGGCAAGAATTTAGTGTGTGTTGGAGCTAATGGAGCTACAGTAATGCAAGGCCCAAGTAATGGTCTTTGTACAAGATTATAAACTAGTATTGCACCTTACATGCTTGGCATACATTGCATGGCCCATCAAATAAATTTAGCATATAAAATTGTAAGCGATTTTCCTACAGTGTCAAAAGTTGAAGATCTAGTTCTTGAGCTATATTCTTACTTCTACAGAAGTTCTAAATGTTTTGCAGAATTTAAGATTTTTTCAGAGGGAGTAACACCAGGAAATAAGCTTTTCAAGGATATTGAGACCAGATGGATCTCTTTGCATGGACCAGTAGAAAGAGTTCTAATAGAATATCAATCCTTGATCAGACTAATATATGAGAAACACCTCATAGTAGATAAAGCTCCTAATTTGTTACATAAGTTAAGTGATATAGAGACTATTAACTTTAGCAAGTCTTATCCCCATGCTGGATTTAATGAACAAACTTGTTAAGAAATCCCATGACAAAACTATGTATATCCATGAGTATAGCAGTTTACGTAGAATGACATGCATTGCTCTGGATTGTTTGTACTTAGATATGACAACAATTCAATGCCCAAATTTTTTTAGGTGGCAGACAATTACAGATTTGAATCATGTTGATAATTTCTTACAATTTAATTAAAAAAATGATTTACGTGTCTTTGTGAAAGGATATGAAATACCAATGCACCAATCTAAGACGGGCAAGCGAGGAAGACTAATTCTAGTTAAAAGGGATGATTTTGACAAGATTGTTAAATCTGCTAGTGCTAATTTGAAGTCAATTTCCTACCAACTTTCAAGTGAGATTCATGAAAGATTCCCTTGAGAAGAAATTCTTGAAGCCATGGGTTGTGTGTTTCCTCATTTTTGGAAAAAACTTCAGAGATAAACAAACTGATGCACATATCTTTCATAAAAAAATTGATGAATTGATCAGAGAGTTTTTAAAATATGTAGATTGCAAGGGACAACCAATTGAAGGAATTTTAGATTTAGTTAATCTTAAAAAACAATGTAGACAATTTGCATCATGTATGAAAATGCAGATAAAAAAATTGGAGAATACATTTGAACCTGGTGCAATAACTAGGCTTTGGAAAAGGATAGAGCAGAGTGAAATATTGTGTGATTCAATATCAAAATATTTCAAACTTGCTGATTTATGTCAAACAATGATATTGGGGTTGGTGGAAGATGAAAGAGTTTTCAGTGCATTGGGGTTTTTGAAATAAAAGATAAAAAATGAACTAGACAGAAATTTGGAAAATTGCTTGAGGTTGTTTGTAACTCAGTACAATGTTAGAGACTTTCCTTATGATAGGGGATTGGAAATTTGGAATTCCATGCGTGAAAGACAAGGGCTTTTGAACACTTCAAAACCTAGTGGTACTGGTGCTACTTCTAGTTCTAAGACAAATGATGGATCTTGGTCCCAGACTCAGAATGAAGATGAAGAATTTTTTATTTTGAATACCCAACTTAGAATGAAGAAGAAGCTCTTGCTACTAGTCAATTTCAGGAGCTGGATTCCATGTGGGATATAGAAGCTGCAGACTGCTCACTGAGTGAGTGAAGTGAATTAGAATTTAGCATTCCAATTTTGGTTAATAGGTATTTATACACTGTATACTTATTACTTTTTAGTTATTACTGTACTTTTTGGACTTGAATATTGACAATTTGACTCATATTACAAGTAATAAGTATTGTTCATGATTTTTGTAATCTGAATTTTGATTATTGTAATTTTTAATTTGAATTCATGATTTTTGTAATGTAGAATGTTCATGAAATTTGAAGTATATACTATAATCATATAATTATTAATGTCCTTTTTCCTCACTGTAACGCCCAACACTAACGGCCAACAAACCCTTGCGAAGCTCCGTAACCACTTGATCATTACTATTGTAGGTTCAGAACTGTTCCTGACAAAGTGAAAAATATTAGTCTGACTGTTGACACATGTCACAATCATTCCTTGATGCTTTCCATGTGGCATGCAACTAACTGTCACTTTCAACACTGTTACACACTTTCACGTAAACACTTTTAACTAACTGTCACTTTAATTCTGAAGTTACGCACATCGTTAGTCGGGAGTCCCTCAAAAGTTCAAAACCCATTGGGCCATCACCATCCTAACCACTTAACCTTTGAGAAGTTACAAAACAACCCGATGTTACTTCGGAACATTGCCGGTGGTCAAAGCTTTCTAGTTTCCTAGAAATTGTCTATTTATTATTTGTCATACTCATTAATCATTTATGAATCCTAATTTCCTCATACTAAGCATTTACTTAATTCCTTAATTCCTTGAAGCAAAAGCATTTACTTAATTTAATAATTCCTAAAGTCCTAATTTCTTAAAAGTAAATATTAATATAATAATATGACATTATACATTATTACATTCAATTTTAAACAAATTGCAACTGCAATCTTGAACTCTTTACAAAATTACACAGGTACAAAAAATTACAAAATATCCTTGTATTAACTTCCTTGAAATTTATACATCAATGATCATAGTACCAGATACTTCTATCACAAAATTACAAAATATCCTTGTATTAACTTCCTTGAAATTTATACATCAAATTCAATGATCAATGATCATAGTACTAGAGACTTCTATCAGAAAATTACAAAATATCCTTTTATAATTGTATTAACTTCCTTGAAATTTATACATCAATGTCAATGATTAATGATCATAGTATCAGAGACTTCTACCAGAAAAGGGTAAAAGTACGAAGCTGTGTCGCACTTGAGGACCATTTACGTAGTTCCGGCCAAAATTATTTTGGCCAAAATATTTTTGGCTGTACATACGTGGTGCAAACATGGAACCATGTGGCATCGATGTGGCAAATGAGTTATGGCCGAAACAGGTTCAGCCGGACCAGTTTCGGTCAAAAATTCATGAGTAAATATAAGCCAACTATGTTCGATCAATGAAGAATTGGCACATATTTATATAGGGGGTTTCGGTTGGAACTGGTTCGGCCAAACCAGTTCTGGCCGAAACTGCCTATGTGGTAGCCAAATAGGCAAAAATTTCAAAATTGCAGAACTTATCACTTATATAACTGATTTCTTCATCAAAACTCAACTTGTTTTAAAATCTAAAAATACCCTTTTGTAGAGCTTAAAGTCTAGATTATGGTCATATAATTTTTATAGTGTTTTGACTGCATATAATATATTATAAGTTGAAAAAACTCCAAGTAGGTATTTTAACATTGAAGAACACGTTTGTTCAAAAAAAGAAAAAAAATAGCAAATCATGTCAAAAAAATTTAAAACTTATATTTAACACTAGATGAGAGAGTCATCTTCAAGAATATATAATTTTTTTTTGTATTTGGTGTATATTTGCTAGGGAAAATTAGATGGGAGACAAAAACTGTTAATTTTGGGTAACTCCGACTTTGAATAGTTATAACAGACAAAATATATACCGAAAACCAATCTTTCTTTTTTCTGTATTAGCTGTACATGTCATCTAAAACATATTATGAAATCAGAGGAAAACAAGATTATTTACATATGTTTTGTTGGTGGGAACTAGACCCTAGATTTTTAGCATTTTTCAGCAATTAAAAAATGGAATTCAAAAATTAAAAAACTATGTCAATTCTTATTCAATTTTTTTTTTAAAAATTATAGACATAAACTACATCCAACTTTATATATTTCATTAGTTTACATCATTTTCAAATTACAAACATAAATGCCACTTTTATGTCGTTAAAGTTTAACAATTTTGCATGTTGTGGTCCTCTTCCTTTGTAAAAGTGTGACACAGGTTTATACTTTTACCCAAAATAAAAACTAATATTGGTTAACAAGCCTGGAAATAGTTATAAGAGCGATAGCTGGCAGCTCAGATTCTTAAGAATCAATCATGGTTTGTACCAAAGGTGTATCCACAGTAGGTGAACTACAAAGATAAGATGCCCTGTTTGAATTAACTGACCTCCCTCTATTGGCTCTTCATCTAATACCATAACTATCTCAACTACTTCCATCATCCATGGCAATGTGACAAGGCTTGAATCTCTCTAATGTTTTCCCACACCATAATTTCCCTCTTTGATGGCCAAGTTATCGCTCTAACTCTATCCAAGTCTTCAAGGCATTTGTTCCACTTGGCATCCTTTATGGATCAAGATTCAGAAACAAACTTATTCATGTCAATCTCCTACTTGTACAATTCATCCACAACTTCAAAAAAATTTGAAATGTCAGCATCACCAACAAAATAAGAAGCCACCATGCTAGCATCCAAAATTTGGTTGAAAGAATCAATCCGCTTCTGCCAGTCCTTCAACTGTCCCTCTGTGTCCACAATAGCAGGGATATATCCTTTAGACTCTTCAGTAAAAAACTTTAGCTTTTCCTAAATTTTTTTTTACCTTGCCAGTGAAAAATGCATACAAATGCTTTACTAATAACACCATTTCCTTAACATCAATTATTTTGTCACGTAACTCTGTTTTTTTTTCCATTAGTAAAATTAACCTCTCAAAGAATTGCAAGTATGGGCCCCAAGTATTAAATAATGGGGTTAGTATAGACAAGGCATTAGAACATTGATATTATGCCCCTGCAAAGAAATGAATGTGCTATGAATGATTTGAGAATTCCCTTTTAAAACATTTACTCTGTGCATTAGCACCTTCTTCAACGTCTCCTTTTCAGAAATTCCAGTATCAGCAAGCTGATCAACGTCCATTATTATGTTTTCTGTTGCAAGTTCTGGAGCTAAGCCCCCCTCTGTAAATGCCCTGGACTGGTTTTTTAGACTATTTATTTCATCTTTTAGCTCCTTCATTGTCTTATCCAGGACAAAATTCTTCTTCAGTTTCTCTTCAAACTTTTTCCTTGTTGACACATAATCTCTGAATGTCCTTGCTAACCTATTCTCTAAGTCCTCAACCATTGCCTTATTCATGGAGGATGCATGATGTAGGAGATTTTCTATCTCTGATTTTGTAGTGTCCCGCAACCTCCATATTAATTGGCTACCCTGTGTTTTGTCTTAGATTTCAACCAATCTAGGCTTATTAGATTCAGGGGCCACACACCATACTGCTAGTGTCTTACTGTCCATATTGAATCCAGAACCCCTTTGTAGTCCATTAGGGCCAAAATATTCATAAGCTACAACTTTATCTTACATCTTAATTTGGTCAATTAAAAATGAGGACTCCAAGTCCCATCTAGGGGTCAGTAACATGCCACTTCTCTTCACAAGATCTCTTGCCTCCTCCATAGTTAATGTTTCAATTTTGGGATGATAGGCTTGTAATTTTTCAATCATTTCAACAATCTTTTCATGTGATTCCCCTGGTTTCAAAGACAATGTTAATTTATTTTGCTTAACTCTAAAGAGAAAATTTTTAAACTCATCAGACTTGATGAATTCATCAACATTTATAAACTCTTTAGCTTGGATGACCCTGTCATCCAATCTAGCTGCAACCAATTCTAACTCATCTAGGGCCTTTTCTCCCTCTTCGGCCTGTGATGTCAATTTTTTTTTTTTGTCTTAAGTCAGCAAAGTAATTGCAATTATATGGCAGGATTTTTAGTGCCTTTTGCCTTGCCTTTTGTGGTACATTCATCAACTTTTTTTTTTGGATGGCCCGTGCTTAGATGTGGATGGATCAGCTTGTTCTATTTCTACCATAAACACCACATCAAGTTCAACTTCCTCAGGGTTTATTTTTTCCTCCTCCTCCTCAGGGATGTCTGGAAATTTAGACATAACATCTTCGTAATTCTCTATACACATATCAATTCTCGGTATGTATTTGAGATCAGGAAAGAACCCAGGGAAGGTAGGGTCTGCCTTTTTCAATTCTTCCTCTACCCTTATAATATTTTTCCATTTAAGGGTTCTCTCCTCACAGATATCTTCATTGAGCACATTTCTAATAACATCCTCATTTTCCATAGGCTGATTTTAAGCCAAATTGTGATTCCGCATTTCTCTCAATGCTCCTCTAATGAAGTCTTCAGGGTCATACATCCTTGCTTTAGCACAGGGCAATCTGAATTGTCTTAGGAATTCATGGATTTGGTCCACAACATCTTTACCTATAGAGAAATCCCCTATTTGGAACCTCCTTACTAGAAAGGTTCCCTTATGTCTTTTAGGGCCTAAGTGTTCTTTATCCATCATGATAAGATGCCACAGGAATTCTATTATTGCCAATATTTTTGGGACATATTTTTGTAGTAAGTGTGGAGGTTGAGGGCAAGCATACACTCTTATAACATAAAAATTATTAAAAAAAAACATATCACCCCAATTGTGGTTAATTTCATTGTCAATTTTAAATGCTAGGGGTCTAACCAACTTTCTAAATAGTAAAGGAAATCTATTCCTCACAATACCTAACATGTTCATTATTGGATCCACAAAATTACTATAAAAAGTAATGAAATTAGAGAAATGGTGACTTCTATCCCATAACCTGGTCTAGAGCTGAAGCAGAATAGTTCCTCCTGCATTCTTGGTCTCATTGATGAACTCTGGGTTGATGTAGCCAATATTGCAGTAGAGGATCAGGTGCATCAGCATGGAATAGTGATTGAACTTGAAGCTTTTCAAATCATTCTTTACTATCATCAACTCAGTGTGCATTACATTGATTATGTGCCCCACATTATCAAACTCCTTGTTGGTGTATAGGTCCTGAACATCTGTAGCCATGACATAAATGTCGGGAGTCACTGTCAAACCTCCATCTATTCCAATAACTTTGTGTAGACCATAGATGGTATTATGGAAATAGGGAAAGAAAGCTCAATATCAAATGAATCTGCAACCTTCTTTGGCAACAACTCTGCCTCTTTATTTTGTCTAGAATATGCTTCCTCATAACCCTTCCAGTGTAGTAACTACAAGGCCTCCTCTTCTGCTAGGTCAATATCCATGCTCATAAGTCCCTGAAGGTCAAAATCTTGAATAAAAGTTTCTTTGTCTAACATGCAGAGTATAGACTTGTCCTGCCTATGGAAAGCTTGTGTCACTGGATTGTATGCTTCAATTAGCGCTTTCATGAGGTCTACATCCAAAAATACCTCAGGTACTATCAACTTTCCCAAGTTCCCATCCCATGGGTTTGAAACAGGAGGGCCTCTCAATCTATTGTTATAAAAATACATGAAGAGCTCATACCCAGTTGTGTTTGGGCAGACAACATCCCTACATAATGCATAAGGGTCCCTCCATTCATAAGCATTAGCTGATTGCAAATTTGAGGATCCAGGCAACAGTTTCATCCATTCTTCAATGTATATGTTTGGCCTCTTTGTTCTTGAAGGCAAACTCTTTTCCAGTGCTAAAACAACATCACGAGATCCTCATTTTGCCATTCTTTATGTATACTAAACTCTAAGCAGTAAGCTCCTTTTCTACACTTAAAGATTTCAAATCTCTATTTCTCTTTGTCTCTAAAAATTATGGATGCTCTGTGAAGTGTGAACTATCTTTAATAACAAATAAGCAACTCACAACCAGCCACCAGGCCACCTAATCTATTAAAAATTAAAATCTCATCAAGCGCACACGCATGAAATTAGTAATTACCTTTTTCAGAAAAGTGTCACTGTCAACGTTCACTTCCAGCATAGATTTGGCGGCGATTTGAGAGAAAATAATTGGCATGTTGTCGAAGTTACGCTAATGGTAAATATAACCCTAGGTCCCTATCTCAACTTTTCTAAATTGCTACCTATAAATTAGGGGCCTTGGCCCTTGGCCATTTGAATTTAAAATCCTAAAACTTTGAGACTTGCAAAGTCATGCAACACCTTTTCAAAAGTTTGGGACTGTTAAAATGACCAGGGAAATGAAACCTTGAGATGTTATGACATAGCCTGGCATGACACTTGTACTTTGTAATTTGTAGCCACCATCACAAATGGCCAAGAAACCCTACTGAAGCTCTGCAAACATTCCATTCTTTGACACTTTCCCTGTGGCATGCAACTTACTCTCACTTTTCAACACCTTACAAAGTTATGAACGAAGTTAGTCAGGACTTTGGAACCCCTAACAATCATAAAAATTTAACCATTTAGAAGTTATGAAACAGCCAGGCGTAACTTTGGAACCCATCAACATCATAAAAACTTAACCATTGAGAACAATGAGAAGTTAGGAAACAACCAGGCATAACTTCAGAACCCATCACCATCATAATAAATTAATCGTTGAGAAGTTACGAAATAGCCATGCGTAACTTCAGAGCTTGGAGTGGGTTCCAAATTTCCATGTGCCATGTGGGATTTAGATTTCAGAAGCGTCAAAATTCTCATTCAGTCAGTGAAGTGAATCGTTATTTAGCATTCTAAATCAGTTAATAGGTATTTATAATTTTATACAAAATCATAGTTCACACTCACAGATACTTCAAAGTTCAAGTTAATTAATAATTACAATTTACATATTTTTAAATTTATAAAACTATTGTTCAATTTCATGATTCACGTAGCATGTTACTGTATTGACTATTTAGTATTGAAATTTGAAGTATTATCAAATAACACATAAAACTAGAAATAGTAACACTATTTGAAAAAGAGTCTTCTAGTTCTCATATGTATATAATATTACTATTAAATTCAAAAATTGGTATTAGGTATACATAATACTGGTATCTGAATCATTGATTGAGATTCACTGAGTGACTGAATTTCTAAACGGTTGTGGTTTCCCCAGAAGGAGACGCGACAAGCTTCCAACCGTTTCCAAAACCAAAATGAAAAGTACATTCAAATTTCGTATTTAAAAATTACAAGTAACAAAATTTTTCCTAAGATCCATTGACCTGTCAGAGGAAATTACAAAATCCTAGTCCAACAGTCTGACAGTCGACTTCTACATATCCTAATACTAATAGACTAATAGTAATTTGTTAATATGTTATAGTATAAACTATAATATAATAATACTATCCATAAAGAAAAAAAAGATCAGTCGATGCGCAGACTATAAAATAACCGGATAATCTCATCCTAGAACCCCTCCTGGTTGAAGCCATGATTTTCAAAAATGGCACGCATCTCTACCTTGTCATGTTCTACTTTGAGTTCGAACATGTCACTTTGGTATCTGACATAACTGGTTGCATGATCCCATGCTGCAGACATAAGATGACTGAGGACATCCTGTCGAATCTCCTCCTCCATATCCAAATTTGGTTGGATAACAGGTTCTGGGTTCTCATTTTATGATCCCTTAGTTATTGGAAGACCCATTCAGTCATCCAAGATTCCAAGTTTAGAAATTTAGAAAGTGTCCTATGTTCTACAGTTTCACAACCGAGGAGTATATAAAGAAAATAATCATCAACTTGTCAGCCACAATAAATTTTGAAGGAATGTTTCACGTAAGGTGGCTTGCCTTGGAAAAGGAAATTAATGAATATCGATAAACAAAAATTGCAGACATTTGTATCTTGTGTAACTTGGCTCCAAAGTCGAAAAGAAAAATAATGAATGTTGATGAATCACAACTCATATCCCGTAAAATTATCCTTTTTAATGTCTAATCAAAATATTGGCCTGGATTATGTACTACTCAAGTTACGCAGACTTCCGGCGTGTCCTCGAAACCACCATATCCTAGCTGTGATTTTAAATTTTGAACTGACAACTTGGCAGCCACATTAAATTTTGAAGGAATGTTTCACGTAAGGTGACTTGACTCCAAAAAGAAAAATAATGAATGTTTACGAATCACAGCTCATATCTCCTAAAAATTATCCTTTTTAATGTCTAATCAAAATCTTGGCATCGATAAGTCTCATTAATTGCACTTTAGTGTTCAATGTCACTGTAACTTCATGACGAAGTTACGCAGACTGCCAGCGTGGCCTCGGAACCCCCATATCCTACCTGCGATCATAACTTCTGAAGTCACGCACACTGTCAACCTGTCCTTTGCGTATCTTCATGGCCTTCAACTCCTACTTCCAACATAACTGCCAAAGTCATGCATGCCATCAACCTGACCATTACGTATATTCGTAACTGTCAGCATCGACCCTCCTTTTAGCCTGTCGAAGCTATGCACACTATCACTAGTCACCACAAACTGTGCCAAAGCTACGCAAATGCTAAATTGTCAACCAAAAAATTACTTGACCTTTGCGTATCTTCATGACCTACAACTCTAAACCACCAACATAACAACCAAAGTTATGCACACCATCAACATGACCATTGCGTATCTTTATAACCGTTATCCATCGACCCTCCTTTTATCCTGCCGAAGCTACGCAAATAGTCCTCACAAAATGGTCATCAGTAAATGACACGTAGCACCCAACTTTAAACATAGTCCTCACAAAATGGTCATCAGTAAATGACACGTAGCACCCAACTTTAAACATAGTCCTTGTTGAATATATATCTGGTTTATGAGTGTATCTATTTTTTTTGGTTCCTAGTGTGAATTTTCCTAAAAGTGTCAAGTCTTTTCTAGGGTAATGCCAAAATTCCCTATAGATTGTCATGTCCAAGCTTTGAAATGGTGGAAATTGAGAAAACCCTAAGTCTAGGGTCATAACCTATTTTAAAAAAAAACCTAAGTGTTCTTGGCTTGTTCTAATTTTATGTTACTTTATTCATTCACTTAAATGACCATAACCCATGTGTTCTTTTTAAACAGGGCCGCGTTCAATTTATCCTAAGTCTTTAGCACTTTAATAATCCCTAATTTTGAAAGCTCACAAGTTTTTTATTTAAGATCATGTGTCATGCAATTTTGTTTTGGTTCAATGATTCACTTAATCTCTTATAATTAAGATGCGCACAATCTAACATGTAAGTCATTAAGCGGTGCTGTCACGTGTCTTGGCGGGCCCAAGATTTGTGAAATATATTTGATAAACTGTAGTCAGATTCCCTTTAATCCAATGGTGGACTTAATGAATTCATCCAAAGATGCACAATATCTATCTTTCAATCCATTAAGCCATGCTTACGCGTGTCCTAGAGATGACGTGGGCTCCACTAACACGAAGCTGACTGCAGATTAAAGTGCTAAAAATTCTAAAAGGATCCAACGGTTGACTTGATAGATTAATATCAAGATGCATGTAATCTAGCATACAAGACATTAAGTCATGATGTCATGTGTCCCAGTGGGTTTGGATGAGGTCGTAAGAAAGGAGTTAGAGGTTTAGCATTTAAAGGTTGATCTGACAGTTGACTTAAATGCTAGGTGATAAAGTGATCAAGATCTAAAGTATAAGCGATTAAGTCATGTTGACATGTGGCAGTTGGCGGGCCTAGTAAAACACAAGGATAAAATAAAGAGGATGCAGTTTGAAAAGGATCCAATGGCTCACTTAATGACTTAAGGTAAAGATGAGGAAGATCTAGCGTATAAGCCATTAAGTGGTGTTGACGCGTGGCTTCTTTGATAAATTTATATTTGAAGTTAGTAAAGTCTGGGGTAAAGTAATTGGTGGTCAGGTTAGAAAAAATTAGATGACTAACTTAAAGGCTTATGGTGGAGATGCATGAGATCTAATGCTTAAGAAATCAATTCGTGCTGACGCATGTCCAAGATGAATAGTGTTTTCATAAAGTGATGAGAGCCACACAATAGATGGGACGCTATTAAGATCTACGATTCAGATTTAAAATTTTAAGAATGGTTTCAACGAACCATTGAGCTGTGAATGTTCAAAAAAGATGAATTTATTACAGAGCGTGTGGAAACCTCAGATAAAATTCAATGCGAGAGATTGATTTGATTGAGCATATAATTCATTACTTGAGTTTGAAGTTTCCATAACCATTGAAGTGATTGAAGCGAAACTGAAAGCTGCAGTAATATTGCGCTTTGTGTTACAAATTGCAGAACAGGTAAGTTTTCTGTTGTCATACTTTTGAAACATTAAAATTCATACTTGCAGTAGGGTTTCAAATTCTGAAGAATAAACAATGTGTTGATAAAATCTGATACTGTTACTATAAGAAACCCTAAATTCAGAAATGGCCCCTAGAATTGAGTTCATTGGTAAAATTGATTACAAGGATAAGAATGTGCGTGATGATCTTTTACAATAGTTGAATGGATCCACCAATGACTCTACTAAAATCAAACAGATGGTGCCAGTAAGTCCTCATTTTAGAGTTGGGGAGGGTTTAGATGATCTGGGTAGATGGGCTAAGGATGCCAAGGTTAGTATAAATGGTCTTAGTTTGTGCAGAATTGCTTTCAGCCAAAGGAATGCTCCTATCCTAGACTGTAATATATAGGATTTGGATGTCAGAAAATTGATAGTTCATGGAGTGTTTATGGACACAGATTTGTTGATCACAATTTCCAAAACTTATGATAAGGTGTCTAGGGTTTTGAGAGATACAGATGGGAACATATTAATGAGTGTCACAGCTGATGAGATAAGAAATTTTTTCAAGTTGAGTGACCTTTCTATTCAGATGGATGACATTTATTTTGAGTATTTCAAAGAAGTGTACAAGATTCAAAGGGAGTACTTCAGAAATGTGCCTTTGAAAGATTGTTTCAATAAAATAGTGGGTTTAATTGTAGTAGGCCCTAACACACTAGAGCCTTTCAAATTAGATTATTTTAATGGCATGGCTAGAGGGATGTATAGTGCCCTGTGTCATGTTCTGGGAGAAGATGAGGAGAAAACAATGCCCATTCACTTTATGCTTATGATGGTTCAGATTTTGCATCCACATTTGTCTGTTGTTTTTGACTTTGCTACTCACATTGCTGATCTAATGCATCAAGGTCTAGTAGGCATAAAAGAGGCTAAGATAGTTAAGCCGTTTGGATGGTACTCTATGATGATGCATATGATCTTGTATAATAATGCTGACTATTTTGAACAAGAAATGGATCTTATCAAATTTCAAGATGATGAAGAGTTGCCAGTTCAGTTATGGAGTACAAATTTGTCTTGGAATAGGAAAGAGGCCAGTTTTATCAACTATGATAGATGTTTTTCCTCTAGGCTCAGAGTGCTTCTATGCACAGATAACCCAAGAATTCACATAGATGTGTTAAGACTTTTGAGAACAATGGAGTATGTTAAAGAGTTTCAGATTGTTCACAATTGGGGTGACTTCATTCTATACCCTGTTTCAATAATTATTAGGGTTTACGATTTCAGAGGAACTCCAAATGTCCTCCCTTATAGGGTTCCACTCAAGATAGGTCTGGAAGAAATCCTTAGACAACTGGGTGGGTTACAAGAGGAAGCATTGACTGGAAAAATGAAAGGTAGCATCTTCCCCACCATCACAACAACACACCAGCTCATTATCACTAAAGGAGGATCGACCCAATTTCACAAATACTTGGATCCTTATCAGTTGGCAACATCAGTGGTAAGATGTGCAGGTAATGAGGGATTCATTATTGAGATGTTCAGAAAAAGAACTAAGTGTTTAGCTCTAGATCATCAGTTTAATTTTCCAGAGGATATAATTAGAAATGAATTTGATTTTATGGAGCAATAGATCAAGAAGGAAAAGTGGTTAGTATATAAGAAATCATTATATTTTGTCCACCATTTTGATAAAGCATATGATCCCTTGAAAGAATTTATGCCCTGGGCAAAGAAGGTAGAATCCTTGATGAGTATGTTTGAAGACATTATGCAAGCCTTAGACAACAAGAAGAAAAAGGTAATGGAAACATAGCTAGAAAATGCCAAGGCTATTTTGAGAAAAAGCTACACAGGGAAGGGTTGTTCCACCAAGGAAATATGTTGTATACCAACAGAGAGGATATAGTACAATCCTGCCAAGATTTGAAAAGACCTTCGATCCAAAAGGGAAAAGGCCATTAGACTCCAGTACCCAATCATTGCCATCTCCAAAAAGGAAAAGGGTGGAAGGAAGAGATCAACAACAAGATAATATTTATTCCCCTTCCCAATCTCCCCTGCACATGGATAAACAGGCCATTGCTGAGCAATTAGTGCAAATGGGAAATACATGACATATCTTTGTTACAGCTCAAGAATTGAAAGGAGTGCCAGAGGCACCCAAACATGCTGAAATGGACTTAACAATAGCCGATTTTGATGAGAAGGAGTTCGATCCTATCACTAAGCAAGTTAGTGATGAATTCTTGTTAGATGATCAATTTGTTAAAGCAATGTCTTTTATTCAATTCCTTTGGAGAATTCACATTAATGAGTTAAGAGAGAAATGTCAGAAGTTGCAAAATGATCAACTTGATAGAGATAAAGATGAAATTGAAAAGGAAATAAAGCAGGAGATGGTAGCTAATTTTGACAAAATCACTCCTGAAGAAGACATAGAATTGGTAAAGAAAGAAGGAGTTCTCATTTTGCCACAGTGGGATCTTTTTGATGCTACTATATTTGATGTTGTTAGAAAAGAGACCAAACCAATGCACAGTAGTGGAGTATCTACTGGTGTTAGATTTAGTGAACACCATGCAGGACTGGTAATGTAGTCTATAAAGAAGAAAGACAATAAGAGAATTGGTGAAGATGACCACACTGAACATTCAGGCAGCCTGTTAGTAAAGAGAGTTGCAGACACTTCAGGAGTAGAGGCAACTAGCCTCACATTAGAATTTTCTAAATTCAATATGAAATTAGCCCAGAGGAAGGATGAAGAGATGAAAAGTTTAAGGACACGGGTTGAAGTAATCATGAAAGCATTTAATGATGAAAGGGAAAAATCCATTGAAAAAGATAAGAAAATTGCTATCCTAGAGGGAAAACAAATATCTCAATTTTCTCCTCAAAGGATGATAACACAAGATCCACAACAACCTACTACATCCAACCCAATTGTAACTTTCCCTCCTTCCCCTATGCCATCAAGTCCTATTACACAAGCAGACTTGGAATTAGAAAGAGAAATACTAATTGCTGAAAAGACCAAGTTAGAAGAATCAAGGAAGAAATGGGTTGAAGATTCTGTAATGTTTTAAGAAGCAGAGGCATGGGTACCACAAAGGTATGTTGATAAAATACATACCACTCTCATGCAGTGTACTAAGGATTTAAGTCCTGCTGCCATTTATTTCCAAGGAAAGAAAGTTATTAGCATAATGAATGAGTATGATAGAGATAAGGATAAGTGGGACCTAATCATGGATAGGTGGAAAGGAAAGAGGGCTGAATTAAAATTTTTCTACTCCACATCAAAGGAAGAAAACAATATTGATATTGTACTGACCAAAACTTATAAATGCTTCAAATTACTAATGGACATGGACATAAAGAGAAGCATCATCATTAGGAATGTAGAAACTTTGAGGAAAGAATATTCAAAGGATTTTTATGAGATGTTTCCTAATCTTTTCAAGAAGAGTGGTGAGATAAAGAGTGAAGCATTGTGGCTAAGACAAATGAATGAGGCATTGGCAACTAGGACCAACAATATTATTACTTTGGAAAGAATGCTTTTTCTTATCCAAACTGTGGAAATCATTAGCAAAGCCAAGTCATTTTTTGAATTCTGGAGAGAGGAAATTGAGAAGGAAAGTGTCAGTTGGAATGAGATTAACAACAAAAAAGATGAAGTCATTGGTTTCTCTTAGTTGAGTGATGAGGTCTATACCTTGTGGAAGGACATATACAATGCAGTTGATCAAGGAGAAGATGATAATGTGTAAAAGGAAACAAATGACAATGCTTCCCAATAGTTTGAATGAGACAGGTAAAGGTAAAAGATTCTACATCAACAAGATCAAGGACAAAAAATTTCAGATGGTTATTTCTGAACAAGTTTAAAGCAAGTACAATAACTAGGCGGTCAGAGGACAAACTACTTTGAATATCTTGTAACAAAAGTGGTTATCATCTCACCTATTATTTTGTCTTATACATGGGTCGTAGGTTTTGTCTTTTAGCTTAGTCATCTGAAGCTTGTTGTATCCTTGATTTTTAAGGATGCCAAGATGACTAAGGAAAACTATATATTGAAAGTTAAAAGACTTTTTAAAGGATGGTGAATTTACAACTGCAAAGCAAACTTGATATTTTGTTTAGTTTTTTGAGCTTTGGTCTGTCTGAATGTATTGAAGCAGAAGGATACTAATAAAATACATTGGAATCTCCTATTTCATATCTATGGTGTCTTTTGTACTTTTGTTCATGCTCTTGTATATTTATTTTGTAAGGCATCTTAAACATACTGGTTATAAAGTAACTGTGCAATTACTTGTGAGTTTCCTTCAAGGAGGGAGTCAGTCTTGTGAGTAATTCTAGAGGGCTAGGTATTAGTGTGTGTGTGTATTTGGGTACCTGTCAGATCAACACAAACACTTCAATAGATCATTATATTAGCAACATGGGGTTAGTGAAAAACATGAAAAACATAGGAAACCCACTAAAATCGATCTATTGCCT
>MU227805.1:2402208-2413965 GCA_018584345.1 Thuja plicata
GGTAGAAGTGGTTGAGATGGGTTAGGTTAGGGTTTAGGGGAATATTAATAAATGAAATAAACTTATTTAATTCATTTAGAAATATAGGAATTAATTATTTAAACAAGTAAATTGCTTTTTAATAATTTTAGAGGACTATAGCCATTTTAATTAAATTAATAGGCTAGGGGAATGGGTTGGGTTGCAAGTGATATTTGGTTTAGGGATTATTTAATTCCTTTATAATTAAATACTATAGCCATGTTTGATTTTGATTTGATTTGATTGGTCAAAATTGATTTGAATTGTATGGCTATAATAGTTAATATAAATCAGTGATAAAAATCACCTAGGATATTAAATTGATTAAAAGAATTATGCCAAGCAGTAACAGGGTCGTTTGGACATAAATCAAGGGTATGATCACACTTAGGGCAAATAGGGTCCATAGTTTCAACAGACCAAATTCAGGTGGTTACAATTAGTATGAAAATTTGATACATGGATGTGAGAATGAGTGGATAGTTTGTAAGTCACTCTATCTGGGATTTTATTTGTGCTCTTATTAAATGGATTTCTATGGATTTACATCTCATTAGACTCCTTGCCTGGGATTAGGCACTGGTCTAAGTTCTGATAAGTAGTTATCATCATCAATCATAAATAAAATTAATATTTAGATTTCTGTTACTGAGAATATTCATGTTTGATTGTATTCAAAAGGTACAATTCCTTTTACTGGTTCCTTGAAGAGTGAATCATAAGGTTAGCCTTCCTAAGTCCAAGAACTTTAAAAAGAAGAAGCATGAAAATCCTTGTTTCACAGTCATCTGCTATTATCATGATTATATTTAGGCTTGCTAAGTCCTGTATCAAGTTGATTACAACCATCTGTAAGGTGTTAAATGTTTCATCAGTTGATGCAGTAAATGATAATTGGAGAATTAGTGTAAACCCCAATCCATTGATAAGTTTACTGTTAGGCAGTAACTTGTATAAGGTGCACCCACCTGAGTTTGTGGATCTCAAAGTGTAGAAGGATTACATCCTTGTTAATTGGCCTTTTCCCTGTATGAATCAAGAATTGGGAATCTGAGAGTCAAGCTTGATAAGCTATATTGTGATTCTACAAGAAAAAGTGCTAACTGTCCTATCACTATGTTTTGAATATTTGCCAATATATATTTTTTCTAGTATAAATACTATTTTTTATTTGCCAATATATATTTTTATACTATAAATACTATTTTTAATTCACCAATATATGTTTTGGTAGTTCTGAAACAAAAACACAATTCGCCAAATGAGATTTTTTTCTGTGAAAAGAAAAAAAATTCGCAAATAAAATTAATAATTTCATATGTAGTTTTCTAAATTTTGCCAATTTTTTACACATTTTTCAAAGGGGGGGTTTCTTAAATATTACCCTGGTTCAACAGGTTTGACGGTGCAGGTTCAACACTAAGAGTTCATAAGTCTAGATTGCCTAGGTTCAAAGTTCAAATGTTCAACATTCAAATCTGCAAGGAGTAAAGTATTGAACCATTGAACTCGAACCTTTACACAAGTTCAAGGTTCAAATTTTAGAAATTTCAACAGTTCAGAATGATGATTCAAAGGTTCAGGTTAGCAGACATTGAACTTGAACCATCATACCTATTTTTGGTTCAAAGTTTAAGCTTCAACATGTTTGAAGGTGCAGGTTCAACACCAAGAGTTCAAAAGTCTAAATTTCCTAGGTTCAAAGTTCAAATGTTCAACATTCAAATCTGCAAGGATTAAAGTGTTAAACCATTGAACTTGAACCTTTATGAAATTTCAAGGTTCAAAGGTTTGAAAGTTCAATTTCAAATTCAAAGGTCAAAAGGCAAAGAATTTCAATGGTTCAAAGTACAAACACCACACCGACATAGATCAAAGCATCATAAAAGGAGGTTGGGAACATGTTTGAGCTACATCCTTTTCCTCTTTAGTCATTTTTCATGAGAAAATGTAATGGAAATTTTTAAGAGTTCATCGATTAAAAAGTCATCCTTTTCCCCAATAATCACCATCTCATATGTTAGATTTTAGACCAATCATGGTGGATGGAGCCAATGAAATACTATTTGAAAGGGCATATGCAGGGAATACATCTTTTCAGTTCCTACAACTCAAATGTGAGAAAAAATGATTTGATTGGAATATCACAAACTCCACAACTTCACTCATCCACTCCATCCACCTTCTCTAAACGTGCCCACAACTTGCATTGGTGAAGGTCTCCCAAAGTCCCCATGACCAACATGAATCTATATCTATCAAACATAATTTAAAAATCGTGCCTATTTTTGGTTCAAAGTTCAAGGCTCAACATGTTCGAAGGTACAGGTTCAACACCAAGAATTTAGAAGTCCAGATCGCCTAGGTTCAAAGTTCAAATGATGAGCATTAAAATTTTCAAGGAGTAAAGTATTGAACCTTTATGAAAGTTCAAGGTTCAAATTTTAGAAAGTTCAATAGTTCAGAATCATGGTTCAAAGGTTTAGGTTAGCAGACATTGAACTTGAACCATCAAACCTATTTTTGGTTCAAAGTTCAAGGTTCAATAGGTTGGAAGGTGCAGGTTCAACACCAAGAGTTCAAAAGTCCAGATTGCCTAGGTTTAAAGTTCAAATGTTCAACATTCAAATCTGCAAAGAGTAAAGTGTTGAACCATTGAACTTGAACCTTTATGCAAGTTCAAGGTTCAAAGTTCAGAAAGTTTAACAGTTTAAAATCATTGTTCAAAGGTTAAGGTTAGCAGACATTGAACTTGAACCATCGTACCTATTTTTGGTTCATAGTTCAAGGTTCAATAGGCTTAAAGGTGCAAGTTCAACACTAAGAGTTTAGAAATCCAGGTTACCTAGGTTTAAAGTTCAAATGAACAACATTCAAATATGCAAGGAGTAAAGTGTTGAACCATTGAACTTGAACCTTTACGAAAGTTCAAGGTTCAAAGTTTAGAAAGTTCAACACTTCAGAATCACGGTTCAAAGGTTCAGGTTAGTAGACATTGAACTTGAACCATCGAATCTATTTTGTCTTCAAAGTTCAAGGTTCAACAGGTTGGAAGGTGTAGGTTCAACACCAAGAGTTCAGAAGTCCAGATTGCCTAGGTTCAAAGTTAAAATGTTTACCATTCAAATTTGCAAGGAGTAAAGTGTTGAACCATTGAATTTGAACCATTATGAAAGTTCAAGGTTCAAAGTTCAGAAATTTCAACAGTTCAAAACCATGGTTCAAAGGTTCAGGTTAGCAGACATTGAACTTGAACCATCAAACCTATTTTTGGTTCAAAGTTCAAGGTTCAACAGGTTGGAAGGTGCAGGTTCAACACCAAGCGTTCAGAAGTATAGATTGGCTAGGTTCAAAGTTCAAATGTTCAAGGTTCAAATCTGCAAGGAGTAAAGTGTTGAACCATTCAACTTGAACATTTATGAAAGTTAAAGGTTCAAGTTTCAAAGTTCAGAAAGTTCAACAGTTCAGAATCATGGTTCAAAAGTTAAGGTTAGCAGACATTGAACTTGAACCATTGTACCTATTTTTGGTTCAAATTTCAAGGTTCAATAGGTTCAACACCAAGATTTCAAATTTCTAGATTGCCTAGGTTCATAGTTAAAATATTCAACATTCAAATCTGCAAGGAGTAAAGTTTTGAACCATTAAACTTGAACCTTTACGAAAGTTCAAGGTTCAAAGGTTAGAATATTGAATTTAAATTTCAAAGGTCAAAAGGTAAAATGTTTCAATGGTTTAAAGTACAAAGACCACACTGAAACACATCAAACCATCACAAAAAGAGGTTGGGAATAGGTTCGAGCTATATCCTTTTTTGCTTTATTCATTTTCCATGAGACAATATGATGGAAAGTTTTAAGAGGCCACAGATGGAAAGCAGTATGTGGAATAGAAGTAGAAATGAACTATTTAAATTACAAGGATGACACATTTAAAGATAGTAAATAAATAGCACAAAGTTCTTAATCCACATTAAAATGGCTTGATCAACCATGTAAAATGTAAATGCATATGCAAAAAATGTTGGAATAGTAGTCACTGACCATGGCGTGTTTTTCATACAAGATATATTAAAAAAGTCTTGAAACATAATACATTGTTTTGACATTTATGCTTAGCAAACTGAGTGGGGTAAAGATAAGTTCCAATGGAAAGAAGATGTAAAGATAAGAAGTCACACCTTAAACCAACAAGTAGAGAGGATTTATTTGCAGAAATTGTTAGCCTGAGACAAGTGCATCCTATAGATAGGCAAAAAAGTTTTACAAAAAAATAGTGAGAGGGGAAAACAACTAAATATATAGATTAATGAAGTTGGTTCAGATAATTATATGATCACCATTTCTTAGTAAATTTAAAACTCTCCATCAAAGAAAGTGTCATTTAATTACCTAAGAGTGAGAACTCAATAAAAAAATGTATGTACAATTGTAATGATACATAATGTAGAGATGATCTAATTGTCGAGTAGGAGCCAACATAAAGTAGGTTGGAAGCAAAAAATGTAATAAATAATGGTTACAAGTATAGATCGTGGAACGTGTTACAATTATACAATTTTGTTGAACCATATGTTTGAAGTGATCTGCAACAAATAATTTGGGTTTAATTTAAATCATCAGCACTTGGTAACACCAAAAATGTATATTTGTATTCCACATAAGAAAGGGAAAAAGCGAGAATGAAAATGTGACAATGTGACAAACATAGAGATAAAATTTTATAATTAGTACAATTTTTTTAGAAACATGCGTTCTAAATAAATGCAAATAAATGTTGGGAGTGCAATTTAGACAATATGTAGTGCAGAAAGAAATGTAATGTCTATTTTCAAAACCAACAAAAGAGAGGTTTGAATCAAGTATATAAATCCATAGGTGGTGCAAGTATACATCGTGCATTTGTATTGCTAGTAGAACAAAATTTGTACAAAGTTCACTTATATCATTAGTTGGGAGAACATAAGAGGAAGAAGTAGAAGATTTTGTTGATTAAAAGAGCCCAAAAACTCCAAAATATCTCTTTCTATAAGAGGGGTTAAGTTCAAACATAGGTAAAATATGAAGGGAGCCAAATCTATATATAATGTACTATGTTTAGTTCAGATAGGCTAGGAATGCATGGTGAATAGTAGGAGAATTTCCTTCTCCATAATATTCATTTGGATATATTTCCCTTAGGAAAGTTCAATAGCCTGCAAATTTCATGTATTCTGCATGCATTTCTTGTAGAGTTTCTTCCATCGCCATCACTTCAAATTATTTGATATCATAAGTTCGAGCAATGGCTAGTTTTAGTTGCTCAACATTCTGTTGACAAGGGAAACACTACCTGTGATATTCTAAATTTTTGTTTGATGATACCCATTCCATTTTACAGATGCATTTGAACCAGTTGATGGTATTGGAATTCTCATTTTTGAACTACTGCTTGAAATATCAATAATCTAGTTTGGTTGTTGTGGATTTTCCATGACCTAAAAAATAAAGGAAAATGTTAATTCTATGGAAGAAACTTGCAAACAGTAGTTATAGTCATTGTTTGGTAGTGAGAAGAGGGTTTATTTAATACCACCTCTTGTAATGGCTGTTATTTTTTAAAATAATTCAATCCAAAAAATGTTATCTCACTTCAGTATGTCTGAGAGCATACAAAATTCCTATGTTGAGTGGAGTTTAAAGGATGGAACCAACAGGGGATGGCAGGACATGTTTCTTCTTAGGCATTCAACTATACCTCATATCCACCACATTAATGGTTTATTTAGCTTATTAGAATCAAACAATAATACCAAATGCACCCAACTAAAAATAGGCTCCTTCAAAAAGAAAGTGAGGTTCATTAAAGAACAAGAATTTTTGAACAAAAGAATGGAAAATTTAATTTGTGATGACAAATCCAATGAGTTTCCAATTATGAACAAAAATTTAGTAAAAGGGAAGACACATTTGATGAGAAGAAACAATTAAATAGAATATGTCAAAAGTGGAAGCTTGAGTTTCAATCAAGCCAGTAGCATTTAAAAAAAAAATAGTAGTTCATTCTCGTAAGCGACATATTTCATCAATAAAGAGCAGAAAATTCAAGTCAAAATGAGGAGAAATAATCATTGAGAGGGAAGAAGAGTAAAGGTGAAAGGTAGGGTTTTAAAGACCCTTACCTTACTCTTTAGGAGCCGTGAGTTTCATTATCATTTATTGAATGAATTTGTTGTTCTTAAATTTTTAGAAATTATGGAAAATAGAAGGTACAAAGATAAAATTATTCATATAAGATTTGAAAATACAATAATAAAAACATGTCTTGATAATGCTCTCATTGTAACTAATGAATCAGAGACTAATGGTCTTTATTATAGAAGAGATTATTAGGGTCAATGACATGTTAGAGGAGGGCAAAACAATACAAAAAAATCAACAGCCCTATATTGTCACAAACAAGAAGAAAACAAACTTTCAAGGAATGATTTGACTTGGGTACATGTTCAGGGAATACTCACCACAGAAATTGTAACAAAAAAAAAACATAATTGTGAACTCTAGCAAAGATGAGAGAGATGTAAGCATAGTGGAAGGGACATTCCTTATGAAAATGGAAGTGTGAGATATCTAATACAAATCATTGGAAAGAGAATGCTTATAGAGATCTTGAACACATTGTAGAAAATAAGAACTACATCAATGGTGAACAATGAAGACTATAATATTGAGAAGGTAAGATCCTCAAAATATTACCCATGAAAAATAAACCAAGCTAGTGATTTCACAAATGCAAACCGAAGATATTTCAAAACTATGATCAAGAACAGGGTCATCATCAACTGTTATTGAAGAGAAGTGTTTAGGATAGTCAACATGGCTAATAACATCCATTAAGATAATATTGATCAAAATTTCAAGTCATGGTTTTTATCATAAATTATTTATAGAGGAAAATTGTTCACATACAAAATAGAGCATAGAATGAAAGTGGTATCCAATAATTGTCAAAATAGTGGGTGCAAATGGTATTATGGTAAGCATTATCATGTGAGAAAAGTACAAGCACATGATTTTCATTGTTAAGATCAATGATTATGGAGAATGGAGATGAATCATGTAAATACAGAAGTAAGGACAGTCATGTTGACGATATTTTATCAAACCATATCATACCAGAGACAAAAATTAGTGCTTATATTCCTCAGGAATTTTGTCAAACATATCGTGTGGAACCTTGACTCTTCCATCTTTTCCTTCACAACTAGCAGACAGCTGAAGTTGAAATGTCTATAAAAAATCATCTATCTTTTATGCTTAAAATAGTGCTCTTACCCTACACAAAGCTCCCAGGTCTCGTTGGCTTGGGAGAATGCTAGATGAGGTGTGGAAATGGGGTTTTACCTTTCCATTATATTAGCTAAAATTGAGATTTTTTTTGTGACTTAATTTAAAAAAACCACACAACACATGCAAAATAAGAAGATGGGAGCTAAAAAAGTTGCAAATATGTCAAGATAACCCATTAAACCAATAGTGGGAATTTGAATAATAGAGATGAGGGGATGGAACCGAACAAACCTAAAGAGAAGATGGGAAAAGTTGAATAGGAAAAGAAGTTGAGGCATAAAATAATAGAATGGTTATGCAGTTTCAATAGTAAAATGCTAACTCAAATAGCCAGGCATCAAAACGTACTAATTTATCACTTCCCTAGAACTCCTGGTAGTTAGTATTGAGTGACAAGGAATCTTTCTCCTTGGATCTTAGGACAATGAAAAAAAAAACAAAGCTAAAAGTCAGAGGCAAACACATTGCAATTTGAAGAAAACCAACCAAAAGAGAAGAGCATACCTATTCTGAACTTGTGAATGTTGCCCACATGAAGAATTGCTCCATGTTGAAAGTATTTATGGGTGCTAGCATGAGGGCCCATATTAATTAAAAGGTTTTTGAAAATGTCTAAATGCAGTTGGAAACTAAATGTGGGTAGGTGAACTAAACCAAGTCACCATTAAAAACTTAAGGAAAGTTAGTCCTAGACTCCTAGTTAGTTTATGCATAGGTTGTAAGATAATGAATAGTGCAAATTCATGTGATTTGTTCAATCTTTAGTAGACATGTGCAATAAATCACAAAATAATATGTAAGTGCCAGATCAATGTCATCTTCAAACTTTTCTAACCCCATATACTTTAATGAATAATAAGACATCGAAACTAATCTATATAACTGTGAGTGCAAATTTTATCTAACAACCATACCTTGTATTCAAATGCTTCACTTTCCATATAGACAGATGGAATCCACTCATGCCAGGAATGTGTAACTGGAAGAGGATGACCTTTAGAAAAAAACATCTTAATCTAGTTACAACATGAGATTAAAGGAGATTATGGAAAGAAGATATATGTTATAAGAGATGTCTAATATTAAGTAACTATAAAAGAAAGTTCCAGTATGAGAAGATAATGAAAAGCTACACAACCGTGCAACTTGTGGTGTTTTTGTTCATGTTGGCTCAATTGGAACCTGCAATTAAGATTCAATATAAATTATTCAATAATATTAACCATGCAACACAATGGAATATTGAAAAGTGTATTATCTTATTAGGCTTCGCTTTGTTTCGAGAATAGTTTAATATTATCTACTTAATAGGGCCAACCACGTGAAGGTGGAAGCTCATTTGGGCCCTCCCCCCTAACATCACTCTAAATTCCCCATGAACATAATTTGTTAATATAAATAATATTAATGGTACATGACTCACCCTTTATTAACTATAATGACATACCTTAACATACACAAGATTTTTATGTTGGATAAACCATTCATAACCTTCAAGTTCACCAACAAAAATACAACGAAGAGAAGAGTTGTTTGGGAGCCTTCGTAAAGGGTCTCATATGCCTTCTCAAGTAGAGGTAAATCATGAACAACATCAAGGTAATCTTGATCATCATGATCAGCTGTGCCAGTACTAAATATGTCATGGATCAATGTATTTGTACCATCATCTTCAATTGTGTTTTCTGGTGCATGATTTTCATCTTCCATGGGATCATTTTCTTCAGCTTCTATATTCACACCTCCATGTTCCTCCACTTTGAAAGCCATTTTCTCCTGGTTGTGGTGGTTTGTATCGTGTTCCCTGAGGTGCTCGACCTATATAAAAATGATCAACATAAATAAACCATGATGATCATGATCTCATCATCAAGTGATTTATTATGTATATAAATTATTAAAATGATATAATAAAAAAATTACCAATGGATGATAATCATGTCCCCCTTTAGCCTTACCATGGTCCCTACAATGTTTCTTAGTTGTTTTGATTATAATTCTTCTAGTCTTTAAGCCCTTACAAAATTTGTAGGGACAATAGCATTTTCCATCACCTTTTCTTTTCAAGTTAGACCATGATCTAGCAATTGTTTCCTTATTTTGTCCCTTATTGATATTATCTGACATGGTCTTTCTTCACAGGAAAAAAAATTGGACTATGGAAACTTCGGTCTATAACCTTCAAAACTACACAAAATGATATCGCAAGTACGAAAGTCTTCTTAGAACTAGTTATATAGAAGTTGAAATGTTAGTTATGAAATAATGTTTAAGAATAATATACTAAATTAAATAATTAAACATAGAAAAATTGTAAATCAAACCAGAACCATTTAACATTCAACATACTAACATAGTACTCAGGTACTCCAACTACCTGGTGGAGGGACGTCCTAGGGATGGGTACTTAGTGGTTTTGTGGAGATCAACATAACACCAATTTTAAAGTATAACTTAGTGGTAACAATTACTTAGAATAAGTCTAAAATAGTTGGGTCTCAGCCACATTTTAGGTTGGTTTCATCATTAGCCTGATACTTGAGAAAGCATTGAATCCACCAGAATAAAATCAACATTAATCCTCTCATCAATAAGAGTAATGAGATTAAGGACATCATTTGAAAAGAATATTACAAACAAATAAGAGCTAGACTGAGAAAGATACCATAAAGAAAAGTATATCTTTACAAAGAAAAGCCTCTTAAGCTCATCAATTAATAGGTAGGAGATATTTAATTAAGGATTAAACTATGTAGTTTTTTTAGTTAAAATCATTACCCATGTTTCATGATTAGTGGTGTGGACCATGTAATGAAGGATCTTGGTTGTGCTTGAGTAGCTGAGAGTGATTATTTGCAAGTAGCAATCCCCATTGTGGGATTTGAGACTCCAATGAGGTCACCATCAGGTATCTAAGGTGATGATCCCATGGAGGGACCTAGGACACTAGCTGTAAAATGGTCCCATGAAACATAAGTACATTTTACTAGTTAATTGCACATTTAAAAATATCACAATACAAGCCATCAAACATAAGGAAATTTTACTATTTAATTCTACATTTATAATATTACAGTACAAGTGGATTCCTCATACCTTATTATCATCTCATACACAAGCAATTAATTTCTTAGAATCTCATTCTGGACCACTCTTAGCTATTATAGTTACTAATCTAATTGTTTGCTACTTCAGGGAAGACATGGAAGATGCATATACACTGCACTAAAAGTTATAATGCATTCTCTTTAATTCCAAAGAAAAGAAGGCATTAGGCCTAAACAATTATAAGAAGATCATGGATCATAAAAATACCTTTATCTCAAGACAAAGAGGCTTCCAAAAATGCCCTAACAACCCTCTCACTTTACCTAGCAGAATAAAAAATAAGAAACATATTTTAAAGAGAGAAGGGGATGAGACATAAAATTTAGATTCTAAAATGTTGAGGTTCATTCATTTCCTATAAATAATTATAATCCCTTATAGAAGGAAATATAAATAGTGTAGTAACTTTCATGGAAGGTGGAGGACAACCATATAGGGATAGGAGAGCCCACTATACAATTCACCAAAGAAAGAAATTATTCTATTAATAACTTGCATACATAGTGTTGGATAAAAGATTTACTTAATTTAATTTTTGTATCTTTCATAATTTCCATTGTCATCCAAAATATCAAAATTGATTGATTGCCTATGCATACAAAATATTTGTAGACATTAAAAATCAAAATATAGCATGTGGGTATTAATGGGTCTTTAGTTTGTTGCGCCACTTTTCATCTTGTACCCATGCTGTCAAAGTGGAGGATTTTGGAGTCATTTCTGGTCGGTCTGGTCAGTCTGAGTCTAAGTCTAAGTCTTTCTTAAGTAGGCTATCTTTGCCGGGTTTCCCTGCCATTGCCTTCTTGCTCCATGCCGGGTGGGTTGCTCTCAAAGTCTCTTCATTCTGGGTAGGTTGTAGATCCCAACCCGGCAAAGATAATGTGCTCCAATTGTTGTTCTTTCTCAGGCAGAGATTGAAAACTGGTATGGATCGATTCTGCAGGCCTCAACGATCCTAATGCAACAAACGGCGAGCAATTTGGTTAAGAAATGAGCGAGAACGAGCTCGGCGAGATTTCAAGAATCATCTTCTCCATGGCGGAATTCTACCTAAGAAAGTGATTTTTCGAAAAGGCAGGACTTTACACTTTGCGGGAATCGCACCTCCCAGGTGATTTTCCGCAAAGAAGAACTTTGCACTTTGCGGGAATCGCACCCCTCAGGTGATTTTTCGCAAAGCTTAGTTATAACATGGTGGGCCCAATTGATGAAAAAGGAATATTATATTATTGTTTTGAGAGATCAAGTAAAGCATGTGCTTTAAGTGGAGAAGCCCTTTTCTCATTTTCCGCCAAGGAGA
>MU227805.1:2422994-2445927 GCA_018584345.1 Thuja plicata
TCATTCCTGTGTTTTGAGGATGTGAATGAACCTCAGTAGGATGTGCTGTGGGATATTCGGAGAAGGAGTCATTAGAAGCTTTCATCATTGCATTTATATCTCTGTAGGTAGTTGCTGAGCATAAGAAATCATAGGATTTGTGAGCCTTATTGCTGAGTTTTAGATTAAGAATGCTTTTTCCTGCCTGAGCTAAGTTCTAGCTAGTCTTAGTTCGGTTTGCCTCTTCTGCTCTCGGGCTAAGAGCATACCTGAATTAGATTTAGGAATCAAGACATAATTCATTGCATATCATTTCAAAGGGGAGCTGTACCTACCAATTCAAAGAAAAGCCAGTAATCAGAACACGGCTTTTCAACTGTTGTAAGCGGAATTTGTTCATCATTCGGGCATCAAGAGTCATATTGTCATAAGGTACAAGAAAGGACAAATCTGTTTACCAACATAGTTGTCAGCTTTTTGGTTTCTTTAAAGTTAGTAATCAGGAGGTTGGGTAAGAAAAGAGTGAACAATAATTGGAACAAGGGTGACCAATGATGATTTTCCCTTAAATTCCACATAATTAAATACATAAGGATCCAATCAATGGTTTGATATTTCTCCTACATGCACACCCCTTACATAATTCAAAATCCTTGGGTACTCATAATTGAGTGGTATAACCCAAATGATGCAAAGAACCTTCTGCAGAAGTGAGGGCGCAGAAGAACGTTATTTGCACTATTTGGGTATACCACTCAATTTTGCAGATCATTACTATATTGGCCTCTCATTTTGTCTATGGCAGCCTGAACCTGATTCACAATTTGATAGGTTTGAAGCATCTAACATGATTGAATTCCAAGATTTATCATATTTTCATCAACTTATCAAACTTATTAGTGAATGATATACTTACTCCTATTACCTTTCAAATTGGAAGAACACTTCTTTCAAGTAATTTCACACTTCTTTATATTTTGGCCCTATGACAGAGGATCCCCTGCCCAATATTCAAACAATTAGTCATCATAGTTTATACAAATACTGAAATGAATGGTAAATAGTATTCTTGAAGAACATAAAAGATCAATCATTTAATTTCACATCTTTCTAAAATCTGAACCCCTACCCTCAAAGAAAAAGCTCATCTATATAGCCCATGGAGCCAAATTTGAAAATAATTCTCCCTCTAAAAGCCCTCCAAAATAGCATGTCACTAATCATAAGGCTTAATTAATGCCCAAAATTAACCCCTCTCTAAAGTTGGTGCCTAAAGATTTACATCTTTTTACATATTTTACCAACTTACAATACAAAACCCATCAAAATTTAACCCAAAGCATAAACCTGATCCACATTTGCACAAAACCCTAACTCCATAACATAAACCCAACACCATAGCTTAAAAAACCCTAACTCATGGCAAATCCGACACCATAGTCAAGCTAACTCTAACTCCATAACATAAACCCGATGCCATAGCTAAGCTCACTAACTCAACTCGATCACAACTCATGACTGATATGACCACACCCACTGTAAAATATCCCACTGTCTTCGTGGCACCTTGGGGGTACTATCATGGCACTGCAACTAACAGGGCATTAACTTCCATTGTCAGTGGACTTGAAAATTTGCAAAAAACACTGCATAGTGTATTTTTTCATTCCATTTGCATTTGGTTTTGGAGGTAAAGTTTAGGGTTTTTCTCTACCCCGCTATGCTTGTGGTTGAATCTGGAGTTTGAAGCCATGATGTATGGCACTGTTTGTGGATCTTGCTAAGAAGCTCGGGATTCTTACTTTAAACTTGGGCTCTTTGTGTTGCACTGTGATTTAAAAAAATGTATGCCATTACACATGGCATTCTTTGTGGATTTCTTTGAATGGTTGTCGGGGTTTTGGGCATCTTGTTCGAACTGGAGTGATGGAAAGCTCGGTTTCTTGGAGAAGTAGGAGTCTTGACCGCAGCTTTCACTGGAGTTGTAACTTCTATAGCTTTCTTTGAATCTCAAGCCATTATGTATGGCGCCTTCTCTGCATTCTATTGAACTCGGCCTTCATCCTTTTGAACTAGTCTGCAACCTGTGTCTTTGTGCCATAACACATGGTGTCTCTTCTACATTTTTTGAACTCCACCATGCTCGATATGCAACACCCAGATAAGTAACACTTTTACTCATTTATGATTTGCAACTTTACTTGAGATAGCTTGTTTTTTGTAGTCGACATGCTATAATCTTTGCAATACTAGTTAAGATTTTAGTTTTAAAAGCCTCCACCTTTCTGGGTTTTAAGGATTTACATATTTCTGGCAGCAAATTTGGGTTTTCATTTACTTTTGAATCCCCTCTTTTGTAGCATGAAATCCGTAGCTTCACTTTGAGTTCTATTTTGTTGGTTGTTGAATAGCATTATACATGAATACCCACATGGATTTTTCTCACATCCAGATGTAAACTATAAAACATATGCAAGCTGTCAGTGTTTGATTGGAGATGAACTCCAGATGTAAACTTAAGAACACACCCGCAAGCTGTCATTCTGTTGTTGTGAAATGAACTCAATTTTGTCTTCTGTCAGCTCCATTCAATGTTTTCTTTAAAAGAACAACAATATTGTCATAAAACATAACACATCTTCTTTCTATTGAGACCATGAGCATTTTTACTGAACTAAACACATTATATGTTTTTAATATGCATAATTATGTAGCTCATGTTTGATAGTTGCTTCATCATTGAGTAACTTGTGCTTTGTTTCCATCCATTACTGTCTGAACACTTTTAAATATGCAGTTTCTCTGTGCAAGAAATAGTGTATAAATACACTGTTATTCAATTTTATATAAAACATCACCCACGGGATTCGAGCACGGGTTCGTGACTCCCATGGGCAACATTCAAAACATGAAACTCATCCAATTATGCAATCTCCTTTCACTGTATCTGCTCGACTCCATCCCTTGCATGCACTGAACTTTCCAATTTTATTCAAACATGAATACTAAAATAATAACAACATGTTTAGTTGATGGATACATAATGCCACTGTCATTTCAACACACCAGAATAAAATTGTTTTTCTTAATACCCTACATAGAACATTACTTCAAATTCACATTAGGCACATGGATACTGTACTTGTTCTCTTGATCTTCTTTTTTCAAAACATGAACCACCACAGTATCATTGACTTTCATAGTTGTTTTAGAACAATAACATAGATACACATTGTTTTTCTCAAATCTTATGAACATATGCATACATAGATATCAATGATTTATATGCACACTCTCTTTTACTTGTTTTGCAGAAATAGATGTCAATGTAGACTGATTTCTTCTCATTCAAGGATAACAGTACCCAAACAACATTGATATGATATATTTGTTTAATGACAACAGTTTATGATACTATGCATATGATTTTCTCATCTTGACACAATGTAGTTGGTCATTTTCTATAAATGCACATTTTATGACAACATATAAATACATTGTTTACTCCGATTGTTGCACATTGTTTCGTTTAGTAGATCATATGCAGATTGTAAATCATTGTTATTTATCTTCCCTCTTTGCAAATAATACTGTTAGGTAAATATAAACAACAACATTTGGATGTACTATAGACTGATGATAACATGATTGACTGTAAGCTTGCATTTTCCATAATTGAATCCAATTCAAATGTCTTTTCTACATTTGCATACTTACTATAACAACATCATTTAGTTGATCCTTCTTGAATGATGATAGTAAACATTTTTACCTCCACTTCTGCATATCTCTTCTCAGGAACCCTTCATTGCCCATGTGTCTCCTACAACATTATTGCACCATCCTTCATGAACTGTAACCTCTTCTTCTGCATCTTTCATGTATGTAATGCATCATGTGAAGTTTGAGCACGGGCTAGTGACACTCACCGCATTTCTTTTGTTATCTGCATTTAGTTAATCTATAATCAGCTAGTGCACACACATCACAAATCAACCTGTTAGGTCAACAAACAAGATGAGACAATTAATGTTTGTGTGTGAGTGCCTTATGAGATGACACTCATGCATGAATGTTGGTTGGTTTGTTTGTGTTTGTTAACCTAACATGCTGAAACATATTAAGAAGATTGATAAATTTTATAGTAAGATTGATAAATTTTAGGAAGATGTGAAACATATTAAGGAGTTACAAAAGAAGGATAAATTGACCTTGTAATAAGATTTGAAACAAATTAAGGAGTTCAAAATGAATAACATATTAAGAAATAACCTTGGAATAGTGAGAAAGTTTGGACCAAAATCAACCCATGATCAATAAAAGTTAGTGTTTCCTACATATTTCCATATCATGTCAGTTTTAATAGTTGTTTGCAGTGTTCTTTTTATAGTTAAGATGTCAACTCTTTGAAGATCCATTGGTGGGGCATGTAAGAGCATTGATTGAGATTTATTTTAGTCTTTGTGGTGTTTATTTTGTTCAATATTGACAGAGATATAAAAGGTTTTGTGTAACTGTCAAACCCTCTGTCTAGGGTATCCAATGAACACATTAAAATGTAGAATCAATGGAATATACGTGTGATGAACCCTCAAAATCTGTTGGATGATAAGAGGGGATATGTACACTATGTCCAAAATGTTTTTTGGGATCCATGCTACTAGTTGCACATGTTTTGAATGGAGGAGAATGGTAATTTTCTATCTCAAACTGAGAAAGGACAATGACATGATGGTTTGACTATGTTTTATTCATACAGTGAGTTTGAAGAGGATTTGAGGGTCTTATTAATGTGTAGGGGGATAAGTCTTTATGTTTCCTAGTGTTTGGAAGGTAAGGGTCACCCTATGGTATTTGCATTTGTGACTCTCCCAGAGGATAAGAGAGTGATCGTCATAGTTTCATAGTGAATGTATATTGGGTAACTTGATGAAACATTGGAGATTGGTTGAGTATATTGATTGTCTAGGGAAGTGAGATAAGAGTGTCCTATATGAGGGTGAAGTTAAGAGTCCAATGTGTGAAGGGTTGATCCAAGTCAAGGATCTGTAGAAGGGGCATTGAAGTTTTGTCGAGAGGGGACAGTCACAATCAATGAAATATATTGTAATGAAGGAGTTGCAGTCATGGTTGAGAGTTTTTTTCATGTTACAAGGGATTGTTGAGAGTCCTCATAGACCTTAGAATGTCTAGGGACAAATTTTAATTTGTTTTCTATCAAGAGGTGTTGAGGTGTAATGGTTTTCATAGAGTATGAGTGATCTGTCATGAAGACTGTATTTAGTGTTTGATTCCTAAATGCTAGGTGGATTTTAATGGAATTACTATGATGCAACCTAAATGATGAATTAGATTAAACTAATGGATGAGAGTGCAAAAAATAAACTAAATATGCCATGATTAACTAGAATACGAGAATAATATTATTCATTGCTCTCTTTTTTTTTTCTGGAAAAGGTCTATTCATTTCTCTTTCAAAGATTAGATGGAGACATTGTAATAAGGTAGTGATAGACTATTGAAAAAATACCGAGAGTCACAACTATACATAGTGAAGGAAAATAAATTGTCATGAAAAGATAAATAAAGACAAGGTAAGAACATAGCATTATGAGATGCAATGAGAAATTGTGTTACACTAGTTTGTAGAAGAAGAGAAAAGGTTTGCAATCCAATGAAAATATAGCATGACTATGATATAAAATAATTGTCAAAATATAGTAGAGGAGAATAAATATCTAAGAAGTAGATCCAAACATGAGTGTTGTGAATAATGATACTAAGTACATAAAATAACAATAGTTAAGAATGCAACAAAATAGATGATCTATTGATAGAATATCAGTAATTTGTTATCAATGTTATTAAGGATAGTCATATACTGTCAAAAGGGGCCATCATGGCCAAGAGAAAAAAATGCACTATCATGGTGGATAGGGGAGGTTAATGAATTGATGATAGTAGTATTTAAGGTCAATAACAATGAAACAATGGTCACTAAAGAAGGATTCAACTATTTGACAGAGGTATGCTATGTTGTTATAATAGTCAAATGACATATATGATAGAAGTAGTAACATCTTCTTGATTTGTAACAACAAAACAATGGGTTTCACTATTATAGGGGTAGTCTACAATGAAAAGAGTAGCATTTTGAATAACTTTGAATCATAAAATATAGTGATTTATAAGGTTAAACCAATGCTTTAGGAAAGAACAGAAATGAAATCCACATATTAATGTAGAGGGTACTATGAAAGAAATAATGACACAGTGGGGAAATATATGTGATTGAGGTATCATAATAATTCTGCGAAAGATGCTTGAAAATAATAATGTAGAGTTGCTACAAGGAATATCGTGAAGACATGCATTTTGAAGTTTACAAATAGTTTTCCCTACTTGTCATCATGCTTGTGTGCTCTGCATTTGCATTGTGCCTTGTTGATTGTGTTAGTGTGCTTCCTCGTAACTTTTCACATATCAACATTTCATAAAATTATATGAGAACAAATTGTCTCATCCAAATATTGAATATCTGATCTACCTTGAAATGGAGATTAGCTAGAATATTAATCTCATTTAATGGTACAACCAAGAACTCAATGTGACCACCTAGGCATTTGAAATTTGTGCATTCTCTCTTCCAACAAAAATTTGATGGTAGCTTACTCTATTTGATGATGATCTCGGGAGCATATTATACTACTCTGTGTTGATTTGGAGACATTTGAATATCAAAATAGACAATGTTTCCTATCACAAGTAAAATGGTATGCATGTTATCTCTCACTAAGAAACTAATTCCTTAAGCAACCTTTCCTCAACAAGAAGTCATTTTTCATGTCTACTCCCTTAGTTCCATTACGGGGCCCTCGAAGCACCCAATCTCTTCCTCCATATCTAAATTTTGGATTTTGTAGACAACTACCCATGGAATGCAACCAATGTGCACTCATACACATTTCAATTCCCTTAAAAACATTGAATTACATTATTTATGCTCATTCATGGCCACATTGTGTCCTGGCTTATCTAGGTGTAGGGTATGCTAAATCTATTAGGCACACTAAAATCAAATCCATCCAAAAACTTAAAAATACTTGCATTATGACTATCTTTCAAGTTTTAACTACCATTTGGGTATGTGCTTGTATTAGAAAATGCAAAGGCATTCTCTTAAATTGAATAAGGCCTGGACAAGGACAAAAAAAATTGGCTTGATCAAACTCAATAAGATCATCCATTTCCATGATCTTCTATTTTTCCATTATATACTCATAACAAATCTTTAGCAAAGAAGACATATTCTTGATTGTTATTGCTGACAACCCGTGTGAGATTAGAGAGTTGCATCTTTTGCCAAGATGAATTGTGGGAACATAAACTTCTTGCACTGCTAAATATTCATAAACTTCATCATGGCAAACATTTTCTTTAAGTGAGAGATCATTAGAAAACATAAATATTTATTAATGAATCTTTACCTACAATAGCAAATGTGGATTCTCTTTACTCTTGCGTAACTTTATTGAAAATATATTTCCACTTTTGTTTTCTTTCTCAAGTAGATTATGCTCAAGTACATACGTCACAATCTTATCTAGAGTCATTTTGAAGTGAATTTTTCATGCATTTTTGTTACAAGTATGGTCATTTTTAATTATACCATCTTCTATGGTTTTTGTTTAGTGTTGTGTTGTCATTGTTGTTTGTTTTGATGGCTAGGGTTTCCAAAACCCACTACTGTGTGTGGTATGGCTTGGGACAGACCCATGAACAAGGGTTTTGAATGAAATAAAAACAAAAATGGAAAGGATCTAAGAAAATACCTTCTAACGTCGATAAGATCCTGACCTCATTCATGACACTGTCAACAATTCGAGCGCTAAATTGGGATGTGTATGAATAATTTTGTAGGGTGATATGTTTGGTAACATATTGCGATTGGAAAACCAAGAAATCTTCTGCCCTCTTACTTTTTTCCTTGCGACATCTCTGGTCTTGATCTAATTACAAGGGCACCCGCGGGAAACTAAGGAAACATTACCACTTTTTATATATATAAGTAATGCCCATGTTCATCAGAGTTTCGATGCCCTCAACTATCATTAGAATTCTGACGAACATGGGAAATGTTAAAAAAAAATTAAATTTCCCTTTGTAAGATCCGACGGAGCAAAAGAAATACCATAGCCGTCGAAAATGGTAGTCAAAAATTTGCCCCAAATGCATTAGTGATATACCACCTATCCCAAAAAATATTTTTGAGCCTGGCGTGATTACACCAATGTATAGGAAACCTCTTTGGAAACCTCATGATCGAAGGTGTTCAACCTATTCACCATTTGAGAAATTTGGTTGTATTTTGTGATAGTCAATTTAATAAATCCTCCTCTGTGGTTTGTACAGGGTCTATTAGAGGAGTTGGAGGGTTTTGTGGCTCTTGTTGTTGTTGAGGGGTAACATTTTGAGGGTCTTGTCATTGTTGAGGGGCAACCTTTTGAAGGTTTTGTTGTTGTTGAGGAGATGGAGGGTTTCTCTCTTCAAGGACTTGTTATTGTTGTGTGTTTTATTGGGGTGTAGTCTTTTGAGAATCTCCCATGACTTTATTATAAAAAAAAACAATAAAAAAATTGCTATTACAACTAAATTTCAAACAAAAAAAAATGCAATACTTACCTGTGCGACAATGTGGCATAGTGGAGATTTGTTGGAAATGATAGAAATTTTCTATATTCAACAAAAAATGATCGGGTTCTATCAATTGGAGCTCTCCCTATTGTTCTTAGTCTGCGACCAAGGGTTTTGAATGCCTTTTTGGCAACAACAAAAATATATTTTATATTTTATAAAACCTGATTGGGTTTTTGTTATAATAAAAACTTGTTTGGGTTTATGTTGTGATAAAAGCCTGATTGAGTTTTTAAAGTTTAGGCTTGGTAATTTTACCAAGCCATAACCCAATCGAGTTATTTCAAATTTAAAAAACTCGATCAGGTTATTATTGATTTGGTCATTTTTTCCCTAAGGCGACCACTTTTTTGCATACCATCTTAGTGCACTTACGCACCACCAATCACTTTCAAATTAGGACACATTTGCCTCGACCATGCTCTTATCCTACAATAGAGTCAACATGTCTAAGTATTCATAGAAGAAAAAGTAATCATTAGTCGTGGTTAGTACCAAAATATAAGAAAATCAATAATTAATCTTTTTCTCACAATTCAAAATAACATTACATTTAAATTATTTCTTGGTTTGTCACAACAAAATTTAATCTTAAGAATAATAATTTAGTGCATACTAAAATCACAGACCAGCTAAAGTCTATGAGTTAATTACAAATCCAATTTAAAAAAAACTTAGAATTTGAATTTGAAGGTGGACTTTAAGCTCATTCTCATGTACCTTGAGACTTAACCATGTTCATCCCTAATAATTGAAAAATAAACAAGAGAAAAAGGTGTTGATCGTAAACAATGATGTACATAAAATACATATAGATAGGGGTGAAATAGGGACAAATAAATGACAAATGTATACAAATAAATGTAAATAGACATAAAATAAAGACCAAATCAAAATTATTTTACAAATATATACCTATTCATGTAGAATTAATTACATATCTATCAAAATAAACACAAAATTAAATAGAAAATACTATCAATATAAATTTTACTATGACAAATATCCTTTTAGTATTGATTGCTTTAGCATTTATATGACTCTCAAGAGTGTACTAGTAATGTTCTCTAAAAGAAGAATATTGAAAAACTATCTTGACTAAAATAACCATTACTATAAATTTTACCACTACAAATATATTTTCATATCAATTATTTTAACATTTATATAAATATCCTGAAAAAGGTACTACTAATATTCTCTTAAAAAATATATATTAAAAAACCCTCTCCTACTTATCAATTGAAAAACTATCTTGACTAAAATAACCCTTCACGGTCGTCATATCCGAAACCGACCACGGTTGTAAAGCAAATAGACCAAAAAATTCCTCGAAAAAATCGTCATGGCAGATTACTTCTACTTCAATACACAAGAGTTTCTAGAAGGGCGTGAGAAACCATGCAAGAGTGGCACGCGAGCAGACGACTTTTAAACCATGCGTAAAATATCAAAATCGACGTAAGCCCAAAGAAAAGAATCGTATTAGGTAGTCCATCCACAATGTGATATCCCTGGAAAGGAAAAGAAAATATCCTTGAAAAATGTCCTCCTCTGAACAATTCCAAAACTTCTTCCCACAGCCAAACCAATTTTCGACGACCTAATCAAAATAGTTAGCATTGAGAATCAAAATAGCTACGTATAAGACATAAGAAAAGGGCGATCTAAACTTCCATGCCGCGACATCTAACTTTGACAATGTAAAGCCGTGTTCGAAAAGAAGAATAATATCCCACCTTCCACACCACCCAAACGTCATCGAAAAAACAAAAACAAAAAACAGCTAAACGTCTAGGGAAAGAGCATCAGTAAAGATGCTCATGCTCAGTAACTATTATGGTTAATTTCATATATCTATAGGGAAGTTTTATGATAGATAGGGATAGATAGGGAAGTGTACTAGCTGTAGAATCTAAATTAACATGGGATTTTAACCATTTTTTGTGTTATCTCTCTAACTGACTTAGCTACTTCAATTTTTTTTTTTGACTTTTCGAGATTTAACAAAAATCTCTATAGAATTCGTTAAGTATTAAAGGGTAAAAAGTGTCTAGTTCAAAGTGTCGCTCGATACCTACTTAAAGACGCTCCGTACTTAGAATTGCTAGTACTCATGGACAAATGTCCTAGTAGTCATGCACAAATGTTCTAATAGTGGTGCACAAATAGACCAATTATGAATTAGAAAAGCTAAAAAATGATTGGCTATTGGTACATATGAAACTTATCAATGAACCAATTATGAACCAAAAAAGCTAAAAAATGATCAAATATTGGTACATGTGAAACTTATTAATGGACTTTTAGTTATCATTTTTTGGCTCTTGCATAGCTATTGGAACACACTCATCTACTAGAGCTCTTGCTTTATATGTGCAAGGCTCACAAAGTGATCATTTGAAAGTGAAAACATATTCCCTAGTGTCTCATTATCCATTCCTTTGAAAACAAAAAAAAAATGTACAATTGATCGAAGACTTATTAACAAATGCTCCAATAATTAAACGGTACTGGTCTTCATTTTTTGTTTAAAAAATGTCAATTAAAAAACTTGTTCTCAATCTCAAATATTTACATCTGATAATTGATCTAATTACCATTTTAAAAAAAAATACTATTAGATAGTTATTTTAATAGCTTTAAATTAATGAAATCCAAATGAACCTTGAAACACCTCAAGAATATTGCGCTTCCCCTACAAGACGTGTATTTTATGAAAACAAAGGGAACGAAAAGACAAAACAGCCAAACGTCTACAAGACGTGTATTATATTCCGTGTAGCGTCGAACACGGCGAGCGATGGGTAACCGTTTCCACACGGTCGAGAGAAAAAATCATCGCGGCTGGTGAGAACACGGAGCAATTTCCCAGGTGAAGACATAGTCGTGTAGAATCATGCAAACCACTTTCACGTGGCATTTTTCTGTCCAGTCAACATCAACAGGCGCGCACGCGCCTGACTTTTTCTCATCCGAGTTTTCCGGCAGCCGGGTCATCCGTCCACCTGCCTGGATTTATACCCACATTCACAACACAATTCATTCACTCCCCACACAGCTCGACTCTCACCGCCTGGTCGAACAGAAAGCAGGAACATTGTTTTTTTTCTTGTAATTACAGTCATGGCGGATCATCAACGAATTTATCCGGCGAACGAGGACGTAGAGAAGGCGGCGGCGGCGGCACACGAGGATGCATACAAGAGCCCGCCGCCAAGCGCTCCTCTGGCGCCGAGATCAAGCCTGGTGTCGGAAAAAGGCGACCCTGGAACTCCTCCAGGCAAAGTAATGCATGTCCATTATCCCAAGGACCAAGTGATTCCCCCACGTAGCGCCCCCAGATATTACTCACGCCCACCCAAGCGCCGCCGCAGTTTCTGCTGCCGCTGCGTCAAATGGATATGTTGCACGCTGTTTATCTTAATCGTTGCCATTATCATTGCCGCCGCCATTCTGTACGCCGTCTTTCTGCCCAGGATACCCAAATTTTCAGTCGACAATCTTCAGATCACCGACTTCAATGTCAGCACAGATGCCACTATTTCTTCCCGCCTTGCGGTCGATGTGACGGCGCGGAATCCGAATAAAAAGATCGGCATATATTACTTAGACGACAGTTATCTCGCGGTTTTCTACACCGGCACGGAACTCTGCAATGGCACAATTCCGGCGTTTTACCAGGGCCACAAGAATACGACGAATTTGGCCGTTACTCTTACGGGAACTAACGTGCAGATTACCAATGATATGGTTTCGTCTCTGAGTGCACAGCAGCAAGAGGGTAGTATTCCTCTGCGCTTGAAGGCGAATGTTCCAGTTAAGATCAAGTTTGGGAAATTGAAAACGATGAAGATTACTTTCCGCGTGCGTTGCAATCTTGTGGTCGACAGGTTGGCTGCCAATACCAGTGTCAATCTCAAGGAGAAAAATTGTAAGGTGAGGGTGAAGCTTTGAGGAGACCCACTGGTTTTCTACATTTAGGGTTGATTTTAGACTACGACCAGGTGGAGGAGAGTCTTTTGTTTAGGTTAGAGCGTGATACTTTTCCTGATTTTATTATCTATACCGCCATTGTTACATTTATTTTTTATTGCCGTGCATATTTATATACATTGATATAGATATTAGTTGATTCTTTCTACATTCTTTCATGTCTCTTGTATTTTCACTTTTTTTTAAAAATAAAGTGAGGTCAGTTGCCCTCAACGTTCTCTCCGAGGCTGGGAGAACATCTTTTACCACAGGCAGGAAAATCTTCATAATAAACAGATTGTAGACTATGATAACATAGCAGTTTAGATATTACCGGTTTTGGATTCAATCGTGTTATGTTATTTTTTCTCAGACTTTTCGAATCAATTGTGTTAACTTTTTAAATCACATTCAATAATTTTATAATTAGAAAGAAGATAGTTAAAGAATTGATTGCAAACAACAAGGTCTGAATATTATAAGTGATGAGGTCTGAGATGAAATTTGGCAAACTTTCGGTCACTAAAAGTTCATTGTGGATGATATAAAATCCTCTATTACTGTAGATAAAATCATAAAATTATTGTTTATGATTTTGTTTGGAAGCTGTTCTTTCACTCTCCTTTTCTTGATAATGAATCATATGTGTGACCTGACACATCTTGAAAAATTAACAAACTTGAATCTAGAGAGAATGTCATCCGATCTAAATACACTGGAAAACCTATGCCAATTAATACAACAGTGATCTATAGACTGAAAAACTTGTGTCATGAGCTCTTAGTCTGTTGGTGAAGGTGAAAGGTTCTTAATGTATCCACTAAGAATTAAGTCTTGTTGAGTGGAAGGCTCCAACATCATAAGAAATGAGGTTGGAATTGTGCTCCATATGAATTTGGTGGAATAGATACCCCCAATTCCTAACTCAATAGTTTCAACCTAAGACAACGACTCTTATAATAAAAACTTAGTATAAAAATATATAATTAATTTAATTTAAATAAAATGTGAGATCACAATAAACAAGATCTCACCTACTACAATGCACCCACATTTGAAGCTCTCTTTATGAAGAAGATAGGAAATCTTCTCTTTTGCAGGCTAACTACCGTTGAAGAAATCTTTTATGTCCAATGGTACCTATTTCCTTAGTTAAATTGTCTAACAACATTATAAATATTCAACGAAGTCGGTTTAAGGAACGTTTGACTTCGGAACTCTAATTACAGTTAACAATTAATAACAACTAAAAAGGAGTGATGCGTTTTGGACGTATTCTAATGGATTGTGTGACTAAAATAGATCGCTAACTGCTACAAAGAAGCATATGATAAATGACGTATGCCATATGCATTGATTGGTGGTTGACATTTCTTTAATATGATAATGACAAAGGATAATGTAATTCGACAAATGAAGAGGAATAAGGCCCTCTTGGACATTTTGGGGGTGAGTACGACTTAACGAGCCCACCGATGTCAAATCGGCTTTCACATCCAATAAGGCTTTCCCACCACCCTCAATCAAAGGAAAGACTAGATCGAAGCGTAATTATTATAATAATAATAGGTCTACCTAAATTCAAAAATATGGAAAATGAAAAAAATTCAATATGAAATTGTTATGAGTTTATTGTGACATAGTAATGATCTAATACGATCGATCTATTTCTTAAGTCTTTGTCCAATTTAACTTATATATGTTTAAACATATTAAATTTTATTTTATCTATTTTTTACATACATTTATATATTTATTATGATGATTTATTTAATATTCTTATTTTTGTCCATATTCTTATATATGCATTTTTCTCTCGTACATATACACTTATTTCTTCTAAATAAGTTCTTCATATTCTTATATATGCATTTTTTTCTCGTTTATATACACTTATTTCTTCTAAATAAGTTCTTCATGATATACAATTGACCCTTAAGTTTTTAAAATTTTAAATTAAACTCACGTGAACTCTTACATATTCTAATAAACAATGTAAGTTGATTTAGTACATATTTACACAATTAATTGTTACATCTTGGTATTTAAGTGTACTCCACATGTATTAGTTCATACTAAAAAAATATTGATATTGGAGTTGATTCATCAGCCTAAAAAATCACTTGCAATCAAACACCTATCTTAAAAAGAAAGAACAAACAATGGATTTGATATAATAGCTTGAAAGTTTTATTTATGTAAAAAAATGTTGAATAACTATAGGACAAGGAAACCTTATATAAGGATTAAATTAGATCATGAAATGTGTCTTAACCCTGTGTCTTGCGACCAAAAATGAAATGACCTAAGTAATCTTAAGTATGCTAGTGTAAGAAAGACCTAATAACTAAATAATTAATTAGGAAAATGTATTTTTACTCTAATACCTCCTCTTAATGGCAACTTAGGGAAAGGGTAAACTAATTCATAAAAGAAATAAATGGGCCCCAATAACTAGACCTGGTGAGGGTACTATAGTAAAAAAGGAAAAAAATAATCTTTTGCAACTAGGGAAAAGGAGAAAACCTCATGGAAAAAAACTCTTATCTAAAAATTATAGGTAAAATATAAAGGAAGGACTTATGTAGACCCCTAAAGGAGAACTTCTTTCACTACAAGTATCAATCACAACTAGATATAAATGAGGTGATGTCAGAGGATTAGTAAAGATTTTCACAACCTAATCCTTGATAATAAAATATTCTATCAAATTGAATGCATGTGTATCTTCATGTGATTCTGATGCAGGAGCAACCTGGGGTAGTTGGCAATCCCGTGTCACCAAAAACATGTTTTGGTTTGATGTTGATTTGTTGCTTGGGAGCTCGGTAATATGGTCAGTAACTACCTTGGAGTTCCTTGTTGGGGTGCTCGGTTACATATTGGCTCTGTTACTAATGGCTTGGTCTCGGTGAGTGTTTGCTCAATCTCAGTTACCAAGTACATGTTTTGTGTTGTCGTTCAGTGGTGTCTGTTCGGTGGAGCTCAACTCAGTTGTGCCTCTCACCGAGTGGTCTATTTTTGGTGTTCTTGATCACGAATGAGATTTATGCTATCTGTTGGGTTGGCCGACTGGAGCATTTAGTTTGTTGTTGTGTGTGGGCGATGTGAGGACCTATATCTTGTTCGGTTCACTCTCCTATGTAGATTTAATGACCGTTGGATGTTGACTGATGGATAACACGTTGGTTGTGTGTTCTTGATGTCGACTTGTGTTTTATTATGTTATTTCATTTGTAATGATGACTTGTGGAAAGATTGTATAAAAGAGAGTATAGGTTGATGTTAGAGGAGCAGAGACATGAGGAGATTGATAGTGAATAGTAAGCTATAAGTTGAAGACTATAAGTTCTTACAGATAGTAGTAAGTGGGTAGATAGAAATTGCATATTGCTTGGAGGCTTGCGAGTACAAGTTTAGATCTGGTTTCTTCCACTTAGCTATATAGAGTAGACTAGGAGTGTTGGATCCTGCAAGATCTTGTTGATGCATTTATTGTTTTGGCCCTAACCGGGAAGGCCTTACAGCCCAACATGTTGCATGTAATTGAATCTGAAAATGAATATGAATTGATATGAGTTGTTATATCTCTGTGTTGTTGAGTTTGTGTTGTTGTCTTGTTGTTGGCTGCAAGTTTGGACAATCCTTTATTGGATCCTCCGAGCTTGACTGCATCAAGTGGTATTAGATCTGGTTCGTTTCTTATGGAGCTTAGGGTTTTTGAAGATTTGGAGAGATGTCTCCGAAAAGATTGGACCCTAGGGCGATTGCAGATCTTTCTAAGGAGGTGGAAGTGAGGATAACATAAAGATTTAGATCAGAGATGGTGGCAATGAAGAATGAAATCATAGAAGGTATCAGAAATTGGATAACATAGAGGTCCAAGATTGGATGCTGGTTATGAAGAAGCTACTGAAGACTTTGAAGCTGCTGGATCTAGTGGAGATGACAAATCCAATCATATGGAGAGATCTAGAGGAGACAGATATGATCGGTTGCAGAGATCTAGAGCTCGGTTGAGTACAAGTTACCGAATGGAGGTGTCCAATTTTTTAGGTACATTGAGACCCGAGGATCTGATTGATTGGATCGGTGAGTTAGAAGACTACTTTGAGTTAGAAGACATTGAAGATCTGCTTAGAGTGAGGTTAGCACATAATACATTGAAAGGACATGTTGTTTTATGGTGGAAAGAGTTGCGAAGGGACATCTAGAAGAAGAAGGTGAGATGAAGATCAATCAGTGGAGGTTGATGGTGACAAAGCTAAAGGCTAAGTTCATTCCTGTAGACTATGAATTTGAGTTGTTTAAGAAGTTGTAGAATTTGAAACAAAAGGAGATGACTGTGGAAGATTATACCAAAGAGTTCTACAAGTTGACTATTCAGTCTGGGCATATATAACTTTCTAAAGAAAAGGTGGCAAGGTATGTTAATGGTCTGAGATTCAATATCCAGGATGAGTTTGGTATGTTGAAGATTGACTTGGTAGAGGATGCTTGTCAATATGCATTAAAGGCAGAAGATAGGTTGAAAAGAAGACATCATGGTAATTCTCGAGGGAGAGAGAAGCTAGAACAGTCGGTAAAAGTTAAATCAAAAGTTGAAGATGAACCAAAACCTGTTGAACCAAGGAGAAGGACAAGTAGAGGTGTGTTCATAGGTACTTTTTATAACTGTGGTGAAGGACATCAGTCATTGAAATGCTGTGGTAAATGAGGTTACTAAGAATGAACCTGAGGTGGAAGGTGTGACTCTCTTGCTTAGGAGAACTTTGCTACTCTCAAAGCAAGCTAGTTCTTGTCAGAGGAAGAATTTGTTCAGGACTGTGTGCAAGTCTGGTGGTAATGTTGTAAGGTGATTGTTGATGGAGGAAGTAGTGACAACCTAGTTGCTAAGGAGATGGTTCATAAACTTGGTTTGAAAAGACTGAGTCATCCTTGTCCTTATAGGATAATTTGGTTGCAGGATGGTCATGCAATAGAAGTGAAGGAGCAGTGCATGTATGATAGAGAGGTTATTCATGACTGTAAAATAAATTTTTTTACTATCTTGAAAGATGGGCAGAAGTCTACTGTGATTCCTTTGAAGGATGAAGACAAAGGAAGGAGGAACTTGAGCATTGGAAGCAGATCTGAGATGGTTACAGGGGTTGGTGCAGACATTTGGATTCACAAATCTAAAGGTACATCAGAGAGCACTAGCAGGAAGAGGAAGCAGAAGAAGAATCGAGGGAAGAGTGTGTTGGTTGAGGACTTGGAGGACATGTAAATCAAGAACTAGTTTGGGATCTATGTGTTCAATCCCAACAGATGTTTGTCCATCTGCTGAGAAAATCTTTTCGCACCTGGGGTGTCTAATGCAAGAGCATCTTGGGTTAGTTGGCAATCTTGTGTCACCAAAAACATGTTTTGGTTTGATGTTGATTTGTTACTTGGGAGCTCGGTAATCTGGTCGGTAACTACCTTGGAGTTCCTTCTCGGGGTTCTCAGTTACCTATTGGCTCAGTTATTTATGGCTCAGTCTTGGTGACTGGTTGCTTTATCTCGGTTATTGAGTAGGTGTTTTGTGTTGTCTCTCGGTGGAGCCCGACTCGGTTGTGCCTCTCATCGAGTGGTTTATTTTTGGTGTTCTTGATCACCAATGGGGTTTATGCTATATGTTAGGTTGGCTGACTGGTGCATTTAATTTGTGGTTGCGTGTGGGAAATGTGAGGACCTGGGTAAGTGCACAAAGATGGGGGACCAAAAAGGGGGTATAAGATGCCACTTTTTTTTTTTTTCTGGAATCAGCAAACTCTGAACTTTAACGATAAATTGAGGATACTTACACTCAAAATTTTAAAATGTGACAAAAACAAGAGTTGTTCTACTCTGAATCTAGTTTCTAAAATACTAATATTTTTTAGAAATGGTGGAGATTAAGGCCCTAAAAAAGGGGGAGCACAAAAAGTGGTCCTATTTTTTGTGAAAAAACATAACATAGCATCTGGTGTGCTCCCCCTAAAATGTTAACTTTAAAAGAAAAAAAAAATTAATTGGTTCGGTGAGAAATTAGCTAACACCACCTAGTTTATCCTAGATTTTTCTGCTAACTTTTGATGAAAGTGTGATTTTTTGCCATTTTCTGAAGTGGAGACATCCTGAAAATGTGAAATTTGTGTGTGCTCCCCCTAGAAATCATTGAAAACTAATTGAAAATCAAAAATTCTTTTTTTAAAGTGTGTAGAATGGAGTCTAGTTTCTGAAAATGTAATTTTTTTCAAAATTTGATCAATGAGTCAAAATCTAAGCCCAAATGAATACACGTTGGTTTTTGACAAAAATTGGACATACTTAGAAAAGAAATTAGAGATGAAATGTTTAACATAATGAGAATTCAAAATAAATTACATGGTTAGATAGCTATCAGAGAGATCTATAATATTATGTTGTCTGATTTTATCGTTATTGAACCATGTGCAAACCTGACGGGGAGCACATAAGAAAAAATGTTATTTTTTAGTAGGTTTGCTGGAAAACACGTCTTAGGCCTGTTTGAATCCTCCAAGCCTTTGGGTTGGAACTCCAAGAAAAATCCAAGCCTTAGGCTTGGTAAACTTCAATGTCATTAAAAGGGCGCACGCCCTATACTCACTATAGGGCATATGCCCTATATGGAATTTGTACTATAGGGTGTACACCCTATATTAGACATAAAATCACAAAAGGAAGGATAGAGAGAGAGATCAATTTGATTAGTCATGCTAACCAAGGTTTGCTTTTGCAGGGATTGAATGAAAGACTAAACAATCACAATGAAACCCATCACAAGAAACCATTTCAGAAGATAAACTTGGAATGAAGTATGTCTTTCAAAGGTTTGTCTTTAGAAGATTATATGAATTTTTGTTTACCATGCCATGTTAAAGGATTGGTTGGATTTGGAGTTCCAAGTCACCCTATCGATCGACTGCTGAAGCTTAAAAAGTTTGTGAAAGGACCCCCCTATTTTTATTTTGAAAATGTGTTTAATATAATAAGGGGTACACATGGGAAAAAATATTATGATATCTCCATAATATTGAACCAGAATTTGTGGATTCTAAGTACTTTTCAGTTTCTAGTAGAAAACATGGCTACGTGCATAACCTTCCTATTGATAATCATTTTCAGATTTTACCTTTGCCACTGATGACAATTGAAGTGGCATTTCCTGAATATCAAAAGAATTGTCAGATTTTACCTTTTCCACACACGTATCTATTCTTCCAAAATAGATTGTATATGATCCCTTGGAAATGCTTTCCAGGTAGAAACGATAAGATACCACCTTTTTGTTTTGAAGCCTACTTATCCAAAGGGGATAAATGTCCTTTCTCTGTTATCTGGAATTGGGGGTGTAGAAGTTGCTTTGCATCGTTTTGGTATTCTACTCAATTATGTTGTATCTACAAAAATTTGCAAACAAAATAGGCTTATTCTCAGAAGCTGGTGGGAAAAATCATATCGAAAGGGTAAACTAATTGAGGTGGGGGATGTGAAGGATCTAACAGTAGAAAGACTTGATGAAATGATTAACTCAATTGGAGGTTTTGATCTCATAATAGGTGGAAGCCCCTGTAATAATCTGTCAGGCAGTGATAGATGCACTAGGCATGGACTGGGTGGAAATCAATCTTCTATTTTCTATGAATTCCCAAGGATTCTAAATTATGTAAAGGGTGTACAATGCATTCGAGCCTAACTTGAAACAATATTTTTGGTATGCACAATATGATTATTACATGTAGATTCTGTGTGAAGTGACCTTTCTTACTACCCTAGGTGTCATGACATGTTTGTCCAATTTTCTCTTTTTCATTTCTCTAACTCAGAGCTGGAGAGCTAAGCAGGATTGCAACATGAAGTCATGGCAAACAATGGAAAACAACCAAGGAATTTGGGAAGACTATTTGTAGAATTCTCGGAGAGAGAGAGAGAGAGAGAGAGAGAGAGAGAGAGAGATGAAACAATGTTTGAATACTTGTTTCCCTTCTAGTATTTGACATTATCTTGTTTCATTTCTAGTATTTGGCATTATCTGTAACAATCTTTGAAAATTTGTTTCACCTCTAGTGTTTGGCATTATATATTAATCTAGTGGATGTCACATGTGAAAATCTCATCGCTAGAGAGAGAGAGATGAAACAGTGTTTGAATACTTGTTTCCCTTCTAGTATTTGACATTATCTTGTTTCACTTTTAGTATTTAGCATTATCTGTAACAATCTTTGAATATTTGTTTCACCTCTAGTGTTTGGCATTATATATTAATCTGGTGGATCTCACATGTGAAAATCTCATTGCTAGACCTTGTTGCAAAATGAAACCTTGGTTAGCATGACTAATCAAATCTCTCTCTCTCTTCTCATTGCTAGACCTTGTTGCAAGATACTTATATTCTCTTCCTCTCTCCTTATATTCTTCTCACTCTCTTACTCTCTCTTTCTTTCCCTACCCCACCTTACGACCCCTAATATGTACTCTTAGGCTTCCTAATGGGTTGTACAGTGCCATAAGGGGTTGTAGTACTTATTAATAGGTCTTAAGACCCCTTAAGGTGTCATAAGGGGTTGTAGGAACTATTAATGGGTCTTAGGACCCCTTAAGACACCTTATGACCCCTAAGATGCACTCTTAGGCTTCCTAACGGATCGTAACATGTCATAAGGGGTCGTAGAACCCATTGATAGGTCCTAAGACCCCTTAAGACACCTTAGGAACCCTAAGATGTACTCTTAGGCTTCCTAATGGTTCTTAAGGTGTCATAAGGGGTTGTAGGAACCATTAATGGGTCTTAGGACCCCTTAAGACACCTTACGAACCTTAAGATGTGCTCTTAGGCTTCGTAATAGGTCATAACATGTCATAAGGGGTCATAGGACTCATTAATAGGTCCTAAGTCCCCTTAAGACACCTTACTAGCCCTAAGATGTACTCTTAGGCTTCCTAATGGGTCTTAAGGTGTCATAAGGGGTTGTAGGACTTATTAATAGGTCTTAGGACCCCTTAAGGTGTCATAAGGGGTTGTAGGAACCATTAATGGGTCTTAGGACCCCTTAAGACACCTTACTACCCCTAAGATGCACTCTTAGGCTTCCTAATGCGTCGTAACATGTCATAAGGGGTCGTAGAACCCATTGATAAATCCTAAGACACCTTAGGACCCCTAAGATGTACTCTTAGGCTTTCTAATGGGTCTTAAGGTGTCATAAGGGGTTGTAGGAACCATTAATGGGTCTTAGAACCCCTTAAGACACCTTACGACCCCTAAGATATACTCTTAGGCTTCGTAATGGGTTGTAACATGTCATAAGGGGTTGTAGGACCCATTAATAGGTCCTAAGTCCACTTAAGAAACCTTAGGACCCCTAAGATGTACTCTTAGGCTTCCTAATGGGTCTTAAGGTGTCATAAGAGGTTGTAGGAACCATTAATGGGTCAGAGGACCCCTTAAGATACCTTACAACCCCTAAGATGTACTCTTAGGCTTCCTAATGGGTCGTAACATGTCATAAGGTGTCGTAGAACTCATTGAAAGGTTTGAAGACCCCTTAAGACACCTTAGGACCCCTAAGATTTACTCTTGGGCTTCCTAATGGGTCTTAAGCTGTCATAAGGGGTTGTAGGAACCATTAATGGGTCTTAGGATCCCTTAAGACACCTTACGACCCCTAATATGTGCTCTTAGGCTTCATAAGGGGTCGTAACATGTCATAAGGGGTCGTAGGATCCATTAATAGGTCCTAAGTCCCCTTACAATGCCTTTGGACCCCTAAGATGTACTCTTAAACTTCCTAATGGGTCTTAAGGGGTCATAAGGGGTTGTAGGAACCATTAATGGGTCTTAGGACCCATTAAGACACCTTATGACCCCTAAGATGCACTCTTAGGCTTCCTAACGGGTCGTAACATGTCATAAGGGGTCGTAGAACCCATTGATAGGTCCTAAGTCCCCTTAAGACACCTTAGGATCCCTAAGATGTACTCTTAGGATTTCTAATGGGTCTTAAGGTGTCATAAGGGGTTGTAGGAACCATTAATGGGTCTTAGAACCCCATAAGACACCTTACGACCCCTAAGATGTACTCTTAGGCTTTGTAATGGGTTGTAACATGTCATAAGGGGTTGTAGGAACCATTAATGGGTCTTTAGACTCATTAAGACACCTTACGACCCCTAAGATGCACTCTTAGGCTTCCTAACAGGTCGTAACATGTCATAAGGGGTCGTGGAACCCATTGATAGGTCCTAAGTCCCCTTAAGA
>MU227805.1:2457287-2470475 GCA_018584345.1 Thuja plicata
CAATTGGTGAGGGCGGTTGGGGTTCATTTTCTTGGTTATTTTCAACATCCATTTGTTCATGAGGAGAAGATGGAGGGTTTGGTTGAGGATTTTCTGTGGGGATATCATTCCTTCCTGGCAATTAAAAGAAAATCTATTTATTTAAACTCTAATTAAACATAAAATTTAAGACAAGAGACTTTCACAATCAAATTTGAAGAAAAACTAAAAATTAAACCTAAATTTCAAAACAAATAGCATTCATGGTTGTAGAATCACCTACCTCTTCTTCCGGTTCGACCTTGTAGACATCGTGGAGCCATTTTTTGCTTCACTTTGATAGAGTAAACCTCACAATGAATTGCGCACGTGCTGTTATGAAGAGGAAAACAAGCTGCGACTTTGGAGAAGAAAAATAAGCCACAAAGTGGCTGCCCAAACACTTTATAAAATAAATTAGGGCGCACACCCTATAGGGTGCGCGCCCTATGGTTTGAATTGCCCAAACCATAGGGCGTGCGCCCTATGGCTTGGGTACTCCAAGCCATAGGGCGTGCACCCTATAGAGCGTGCGTTCTATGCGTGGATGGGGGCCAAAAAGGTATTTGGCACCTTTTTGGTCCCCCATCTTGGTGCACATACCCACCTATATCTTGTTTGGTTCACTCTCCTATGCAGATTTAATGACTGTTGGAGGCCGACTGATGGATAACATGTTGTTTGTGTGTTTTTGATGTCGACTTGTGTTTTATTATGTTATTTCATTTGTAATGTCGACTTGTGGCAAGATTGTATAAAAGAGAGTCTAGGTTGATGTTAGAGGAGTAGAAACATGAGGAGATAGATAGTGAATAGTAATCTATAAGCTGAAGACTGGGTATGTGCACCAAGTTGTGGACCAAAAAGGGGGGTATAAGTGGACACATTTTTTCTGAAATCAGGTAAACCTGAACTTGGAACAGGCATTTGAGGGTCATGCACTCAAAATAACATGTGTAAAAAATAAAAATTATAGAACTCTGAATCTAGTTTCTAAAATACTATTTTTAAAAAAAAATCGATAAGATTAAGAGGGTCAAACCTTGCGCGGACGAAAACATGTTCCTAATTTTTTTGGAAAAACGTAACATAGTTATTTCCGTGCGTAGTACAAAAGATATGGTTATATTCAATATTTTTTAAATCCCTTTGGTAGGATGATAGGTAAGTGTGATCTAGAAGTTGTATATTTTTTTGTAATTTTTCGATGAGTATTGTTTTTTCTGTGATGTTTTGAAGTGATCGCATCCTGAAAAATTTGGTACTTGTTCGTGCACTGGGCATAACTTGCATCAAAATAATCAAAAATGATGTTTTTAAAAAAAAATAGTGCATAGAATCAAGTGTAGAACAATAATATGTAATTTATTTGTAATTTGATTAAGTATATAAAAAGTTATTAAAAAAATGGTAGACATATGTCTATGGGGACAATCAAGACACTGGTAAAGAAAATTAAAGTTTACTGTGCTAATGTGTCCAAAAAAAGAAAAAAATATATGGTTAGAAAGATAAGAAGATGTATGAGATTATGGTGAAAATTATAGAGCTACCCTGTTGAAAAATTGCAAACCTAATGAAGATAAAGTTGAGAATTCATCTGACAAGATGAAAAAACGTCTAAAAGAATAAAAATGTAGGGAAAATGAGCCTCCAAGCCTTTGAGTCATTTTTCAAAGCTCTTCCCAAGTCATAACCCGATCGGGTTTGTAAATTTCAAATAACCCGATCGGGTTCTGAAGAAGTAAAAATTATGCATTTTATTCTCCATAACCCGACCGGGTTTTGAAGAAACTAAAATAGGCTTTGCTCTGAAAGCCATAAATTCCACATACGGAGTCTGATTGACCCCGTTCAAAAAGTGTAGGAAAGATCTTCAGACGATTTAACACAAGATTAATCTACAATCATCTTTAGGCATCAAAATTTTTTCTTCCATCTATTTGAATCAAGTAAGGTATAAAATAGGTACTCATTATTGCCCATACATGCAACATATAGAAAAATTAGTATGCTGTCTCTCTCTCTCTCCCCTTATCATATTATCTCCCACTCCCCAACCTCTCTCTCTCTCTCTCTAGAGAGAGGTTGGGGAGTCTCTCTCTCTCTCTCTCTCTCTCTCTCTCTCTCGGTTGGGGAGTGGAAGATAATATGATGAGCGCGCGTGAGAGAGAGAGAGAGAGAGAGAGAGAGAGAGAGAGAGAATACTGGTTTTCTTATACGTTGCATGTATGGGCAATACTGAGTACCTATTTTATACCTTACTTGATTCAAATGGATGGTAGAAAAAATGTTGATGACAAAAGATGACCGTAGGTTAATCATGTGTTAGATCGTCTCAAGATCTTTCCTACGCTTTTTGAATGGAGTCAATTGGACTCCGTATTTGGAAGTTATGGCTTCCAGAGCAAAGCCTATTTTAACTTCTTCATAACCCAATCGAGTTATGGAGAATAAATGCATAATTTTTACTTCTTCAAAACCCAATCGGGTTTTGAAGTATTTTTTTATTTTTAGAACTCGATCGGGTTATTTGAAATTTAGAAACCCGATCAGGTTCTGAGACAGATTGAGTTACCAAGCCCAGAACAATTTTGAATTTTCAATAACCCGATCGGGTTATATGAAATTTGAATTTTTTTTTAAAGATGTGTCCACTTTTTTGGTTCACAACTTGGTGCACATACCCGACTGTAAGATGTTGCAGATAGTTGTAAGTGGGTAGATAGAAATTGCAGATTGCTTGGAGGCTTGCGAGTACAAGTTTAGATCTGGTTTCTTCCACTTAGATATAGAGTAGACTGGGAGTGTTGGATCCTGCGAGATCTTATTGATGCTTTTGTTGTTTTGGCTCTAACAGAGAAGACCTTACAGCTTGACATGTTGCATGTAATTGAATCTGAAAATGAATATGAATTGATATGAGTTGTTATATCTCTGTGTTGTTGAGTTTTCGTTGTTGTCTTGTTATTGGTTGCAAGTTTGGGCAGTCCTTTATTGGATCCTATGAGCTTGACTGCATCAGATTCATCCTTTCATGCTCGACTAGGTTCTATGCTTGATGTGAAATGATACTTTAGTTATCAGACCAAAGAAGTGAAGGACTATCAGGTAGACTAAAATTTAATAGATTCTACCAAAGCCACAAAATCTTCTGAATGAAAAGAAATGCAGCTTGATACTTAGGCTCGTAGAGAAGAATACAAAATTTATTTTCTTCTTAGAAGACCAAGCAACTAGACCCAACCCAAGGAAAAAATTTCACTTGGAAAATATCAAAATTCAATACACTTATCATCTTTAACCCCTAGATTGGAATGTTCTTGTAAAAAACATTGGTGTGTTATAAATGCATGGAAAAGATTTTTACTCAGGAAAAATGTTGCTGCAAAAACTTGCCACCGAGGACAAAAAAAAAGAGTGATGGACAGTTTCAACGATAATAATAAAGATGGCAAAAAATCAAGAAAATCCCAATGGTTGGAGAAGCTTGAATCATTTTGCAGACCTTTTTCTCTAATGCACATCGTCATATTAAACTGGGGAGTTAAAAAGTGGAAAAAACACCGAAAACAGTGATGGTGACCTGCCCATCGACGGTCGTGATGTACACGACCCCTATGTTACTAGGCGCTCTTTTGAACTGCGAAAATACAACAAAACGAAATATTGGACAACCATGATATTTTCAATGGTAGTTCACACTCCTAGATAAACATGAACCATTGATTTTACTTTTAAGCTTCTTCATTTCATATGGGCCCGTTTGGTTGCTGGAATACCAAATGCTAGATAACTTCAATTCTGGAAGATGCTGAAATTATGGAAGATACTTATCCGGAAAATGATTTCCAGAATATGGGCCGAACCCGTTTGGTTCACCCAGAAGATGACTTAGAAGATGCATTTTCTGCGTTTGGGTGCCACAATATGGAATTGGAATACGAAATGAATAAGGATTTTTTTTAATGTTTATTTCTTAATTTCTTTGAATACAATTAATTTTTGAATTTTTTTTAAATATAATTATGTTTTTAACATTTTGTAGGAGTTTTTAAATATTTGTTTTATTTTTCTATGACATCACTATAAACAAGTAGTTTTTTTATTTTTTATTTTTTATTTTTTAATTTGTTTGAATAAAGTTAATTTTATAGTTTTTTAAAATAAAATATGTTTATAATTTTTTTAAAATTTTAACATTTTGTACAACGTTTTTTAATATTTTTTAAATTTTTCTATACAAATTTTATAAAATAAAAAACTCCAAAATACACATGTCGATGATCCTGCAAACCGTGCTGCCAAATGAAAATGTTTCCTCATGCCCACAGACCCGATGAGAATATTTAACTTGGTTTGGAGAAGCCACGGACCCGACGACATATTAAATTTGGTTTTATAAAAATTGGAATTGGAATTCGAAATTCCAATTTCACCTATTTGGGTGAAAGATGCATATGCCCATTTTAGAGCAAAATTGGAATTTCAAAATTCCAATTCCAAATCCAATTCCAATTTTGTTTTGGATGGACACTAACATGAAAGAAACAAAATTGAGAATTAGATAATGCCAATTTGAGGCATATTCCAGCTACCAAACATAAGAATAACAAGATCCAACTAGATAAATCTGATAAAATCTGACCATCCAACAATTCCATGTCTAAAAGACAAGGAAAAAGAGAAAAAGAATATGAATACATAACAATACAAAACATATCTGCATTTTAATCATTGTAATCTGCAATTTTTTCAATTAAAAAAGAATATGAATAATAAACTTACATTAATTACTTTTCTAGTATAGAATAACTTTTTTCGTATAGAATAAGTCTGCTCTAAAAGAAATATGACTATATCTCAAAATGATCGTTTGGACAGAGATTTGGTGATGGAAGTTTCCTGTGGTGACCACGTCTGTACATAACCGTTGATGTAATAAAACCTCTGTGCCTATCACCTACCTTTCCTTTGATGACGTGTAAAACAAAGCACATGGGGTCGGTAGTAGGTACAACGCAATCGTCAAATACTCGAACATCTCTCCGAAACAGACAAAACCTACAGCGAGCGTGTTCGAATCCCGGGCCCCCTAAACCAGAGCAAAACTCTCCGCTAACAGTTCGTTACAGGATATTTAAAATTAATCGCACCAGGTAAGAACAAGCGGAAATAGTAAATTAAATAAACACGCTCTTTCAGAGCATCAAAATAGTACACTAAACAAACGCGCTCTTTCAAAGCAGCAACAGAAACTCGTGAAAAGACAGATGAAGTCGCGGAGAAAGAGGAAATAAATCGGCTCACGCGTTCTTTGTGTACCTACGAAACGCGTTTCTGTCAGAATTTTCATCCTTGTCTCTATCATCACGCGGTCAGCTGATCACACTTAACGTGTCGTGACACAGCCCGCGCCTTTATAAGCATCCATCTTCATCAGTCCTAACCGCACATCGAATCTCGCCCCTTTCATAAACAGAGATCAAGAGCAAAAGAGCTGAAGAATTGAAAAAAAAAACAGAAAAGAAATCAAAAGCTGAAAATTATTACACAGCAATGGCAGATACGCAGCGAATTTATCCGGCAGCAGAGGATGTAGAGAAAGCGGCAAAGGCACACGAAAATTCACACAAATCCAGCGCTCCTCTGGCGCCAAGATCCAGCTTCGGGTCGGAAAAAGGAGACCCTGGCGCAAACCCTAGCAAAGTTGTGCACATCCAGTATCCCAAGGACCAAGCGATTCCTCCACGAACTGCCCCGAAATATCACTCCCGCCCTCCCAAGCGCCGCCGCAATTGCTGCTGCCGCTGCCTCACCTGGACATTTTGCCTCCTGCTGCTCTTTATTGTAGCCATTGTCATTGCCGCCGGTATACTTTACGCCGTTTTCCAGCCCCGGATACCTAAATATTCCGTAGACAGCATTCAGATCACTAGCTTTACCGTCGGCACAGATGCTGCCGTTTCGTCACAGTTTGTGGTCGGGGTAAGGGCGAGGAATCCGAACAAAAAGATCGGCATATATTACTTGGACGACAGTTATATTGCTGTTTTCTACTCCGGTACCGAGCTCTCCAAGGGCAAACTACCGGCGTTTTACCAGGGGCACAAAAATACTACGAATTTAGACGTTTCTCTCACCGGAAATAACGTGCAGATCAGCAGTGAAAAGGTTTCGTCGCTGAGTGCAGAGCAGAAGAAGGGAAGCATTCCTCTGAATTTGAAGGTGGATGTTCCTGTAAAGATCAAATTTGGGAAACTGAAAACGATGAAGATTACTTTCCGCGTGCGCTGCGATCTGGTTGTGGACAGTCTGGATGCAAATAGCACTGTCAACATTATTAGCAGAAAATGTAAGGTGAAGCTTTGAGGCGATGGTCCGGATTTGCAGATTGATTATTTTATTTTTAATTCTTTCTTCAGTTTTTGAAAGACGACAGCCAGGCGGGGAGTCGTTTGTTTTACTGTGGTAGTTAGGGCAGGGGACTTTTTCCGATCATACCGCCATTGTTACATCATTTGTACCTTGTATATCTTATAATACTGTGGTATATACATATTATTTTATTCTTTTATAAAATAGTCTCTTAGTAATGGACTCTCAACGAAATTCCTGTTACTTCCCAAAATTTAAAAAAACTTTTTTATTTTTATTTTTTATTTGAATGAATTAAGAAATATTACAAAGTTTAATAAAAATATATAATGCAGCTGCAATAACTAAGGTGAGTGTAAAGCCATATTACAATAGATTTTACTTGATGCATACATGGGGAGTGTAAACCTTCTCAAGTAGGCTTTGCTAGTTACAAATATGGAAGTATAAAAGACATTTGCGAAGTTCTTTACTTTTGGTTTGCTGGAACAAAGTAGTTGTCAACAACTTTTATCGCTCCCGTAGCAACAACAAATTAAAAAATTGATATCACAACAACTAACAATTATCAATATCAAGTACCCAACAATCATGATTGGCACTCCTCACATTTAGCATTAAATCAACTCTATGATCATCAGCTTGGTTAGCAATTGTCTTGGAGACTCCATCTTAAACATTCCCTCAAAACCAGTTATGATGGTGTAGAAAAAACTAAGAAACAATTTTATGTTCAACAATCTAGAGTTGTTCTTGATGTTGTCAAATAATATTTTTAAGTCCATTATTGACATGCAACTTATCTTGAAGGTTTGCTAATATACTAAACATTTCAAGGGAAAGATTCCATCAAATTGTTTGCAACCAATTTGAAAGGGCAAAAAGGTGCCAGTAAAGAAAACAAAATAACAAAACTCTCAAATAAGTTTGAGGATAACTTGTCTACTAGATTGTGTGACGATATTGTGTAGAGGAGAGATACCAAGTAGCATAGTTCTCCATGTCCAAACATGTTGGAAGAGAGGAGAAAAGGGAACACCAAATGTTGTGGGCATGAAAGCATAACCAAAAGGTATGTATAATAAATTTTGCGTTAGAACAATACCAACAAGGTGGTGAATGATGTAGAAATTTGAGACGATTTCCAATGGGCAACTTGATATTAAGGATTTTCCATGCTAACAACTAAGATTGGGCATCTTCTTTAGATTTCCAAATTTGAAAACTAAGCTTATTCCATTTTGACTGGCTAAATCTGTAGCTCCATTTAGTGTTTAGGCAAGGTGAGAACAAAAGAGTACGAAGAGTTTGCTTACTAATAGTTTGCAACACGATGTTCAACATTTAAAAGGAGGGGGTCTCCAACAAATTCATCAATAAAAAGATTTTTGAAGTGTTCACAAAACAATTTAAAAATGGTTGTTTGGTTGGTTTCTAGAGAATCATCAAGATATTTAATGCTAGAAATTTACTCTTTTTTGTGCTTGTGTTTTAAGAAATGAAAGAAAAATTTAGTTCCTCTATCCCCATCCTTGATCTAATGAAGGTGAGCACATACTTGTGCTTCTTTTCCTTTGTAAACAACCAACTTCCAAAGTAAAATTTTTGTTTTAGCTACAAGGGTAAAAGCACAAACCCGTGTCAAATTTTAGGCCAACTAAATATTTTTGCCTGGAGTGCTTTTGATCAATCATGTTTTGGTCGAGTTCCTTTCGACTGAAACCACATGGCAGTGCTTTTTGGCCGATTTAGTTTGGCTGAAAGGGTTTGGGTTGAATGGGTATGATTGAAAACATTAATAATAAATTGAAAAAATAAAGTGGGCCCGATCATTTTTCCCGAGCCCGACTGAAAGCGAAGGTATGTAAAACCCTAGTATTAGCAAATAAATGCAAATATTTAGGCATTATAATTTGAAATGAATGAAGAAAGAGTTCTAGTGAATGTTGAGAGTCTAAAAGTTGGCTTTGAAAAATTATTAATTTTTTGGCATGAAAAAGTTGGTTGGTTTCCATTCGTTTTAAGCTACCATTTTCACCATATTTGATCTCTTGTTTCTATACATGACATGGGTGTTTTCTCTATAATATTTTTATTGGCTTGAAAGCATATTTCTTTAAGGTTTTTGATGTATCTCATGCTCTGCACCTTTTGCTTTCACTTGCATCCTTTTTGTATATTCTATTAGTGTTCCCATCCTCATTAGGAGTGAAAGAATCTTGAATTTGTTTATCAACTTCTAAAATGGGCGCCCTTTGAACTTCATATACATTGTATCATAAGCCTTGGTAGCTTCTTTGAAAATCTTGAAAGTATCCAACCATATTTGTGCTCCTAGTGCATATAGTGCATAGGGGCACACTTGAGAAAATAAGTTCTGAAAATGGTTTTTATGTGTATAAGTGCACACTTCATAAGGGGGTTCTTTCTCTAAGATTTGAAATCAAATTTCTTGTTCAAGGACACATAAACAAAGAAACATCAAATATAAGAATACAACTGTTAAGTGTGCATCCAAAAAGGAAAATTTTTGTTTCAAATCAAGGAATCAAATTTACATACTCAAATGCACCCTTGTATGAAGAGAATAAAGTCTAGAAAGTGTCACTATCAGGTGTACCCTTGACTTAAGGATATATTTTTTGTACGAAATCAAACTATTCATATTATAGAAGTATAAGTTAGCTTTTGGTTAGAAGTTTTATTTGTATATAGTTTTCAATGTAAAATTTATTCCTACCTTTTGCTAAATTTATTATGCAATGCTTTTCCTTCTAATATATCTTGTGTGTAATTATATAAATTAAAATGCCCGTAGTGGGTTTGTAGACTTTGTATTGTAGGTTCACACGATTGGAAATTGTGGCTTTGAGTGTAATTCCTTAGTTCAATTTTCCTAAATCCTAATGTCCTTGCATTTATTGAAATCAATCCTTGTGTGTACTTACACCCTTTAGCTTATGATTTTAGCCAAATGGTATAAGTGTCTATTGTTGTACGGTTTTGTGTTAGTCAAAAATAGGAAAACCTCTTAACTGGTGCATAAATGCTAATTTGCCGTGTCCTAGCCTTAAGAACATAAATCTAGGTTTAACTTTAGTTTGTTTTTTTCACGTGCACAAGTCCCTGTGATTTCTAGGTCTTATTCTCCAATTTTCTTAGTAAGGTAATAAAATTTCCTATACTTTTTGTGAAAGGGAGATTCCTCTTCCTATATGTTTCAGTGTATTTTGTCCATTGGACTTCTCCAATTCTTGCAAAAAGACTATCTTTACATAGGTACTAACACATTAGCATATCAAGCATACTCTTATTTATGTTATTGTTCTAATTTCTATTCATTATAATGCATCATCTTGCTGGTGGAAAAAAGAAAGATCATGTAACAATTTGAATATCTATGAAAAAATTTCCTTTTTCCAATTTCAATTTCAATAGAAACATCATATGCATGGGTTGTCGGCAAGTGACACTAATGGAGAATTTGTATGTTTTCATTGATGAAAACTACATATCTTGGAGATGATTGGCTGACACCAATCTGTAATATAGAAGGTCAGAATGTAAAATTGGCTAAGTCCAGACTTATTGGTACAGTGATACAATTTTGGTATTTAGATCGGTACAGACACATAGGATAGAATTTTGATGTGCGATTGTAGGAGATGATTCACACAACATATATACATCTATGTTTATGATCACAGGTTTTGATGTTATGATTTGATGGAGTTATAATTTGTTGAGTACCGGGTTAACAGGTTGGTGACAATAAAAGAGATAGTTGATCACTAGATCGTGTAGTGATCCTATTTGGATCGATGGTAAAATTGGTTTGATCGATGGAGGATTTAGAGCTGACATGTTATGTGATGTACACACTATGTTTTGGGTTAGCATGAATATTTGATAAGGTATTTGGCCGACACACTACACGCTACCCCTTTTTTTCTTATGGTCGACAATGTTAAGAAACAAGTAGATATATAAGATAGAGATATGAGATTGTGATGTGAAGGTCAAGGCATGTGATACACTACTAAAGGAACACCATTCAAAAGTTCACCTGTCAGCTGATTATTTATACACTTCACTGAAATTGTATTAGCATAATTGATGCTATTTGTCAATTCATGAAGTTGGGATTGTGAGTCCTATCTCTTTTGTATCAGATTGCTAAGGTAGTGAACCTTGTTGTTGATTTTTGTTATCGAGTAGTGAAATCTAGGTTGTAAGCCTAAATGCATGTGCATTTCCCTCTTATGTACTTTCACCCTCAACATGGCATTTTATTTTTTCAGAAGTAAAACATCTTGTGGGTCCCATCCCCACCTTGGTTTATCCCTTAATAGGGTTTCCATGATAAAAATTATGGTGATATGGAACTGTTGTGTTATGTTTTACTTTCAGTCATGTTGATTTCATTGATATGCAAATTGTAGTTGAATGTTAAATCTGCTAGAACATGGATCCCCCCTCAGTGTTCTTCAATCCTAACAATTGGTATCAAAGATTTGGTCCTTGGAAGAAGTCTAACCGCTTAAGGAAGATCTTGATGGAAAATTTGACAGTTTCTAATAGTGCACAGAAGAAACTTTTGGTTGTACTTGATGATATTGACAAAGCAAATAATCATAATTCAGAATAAGAGAAAAAAATTAAGGATGCTGAAAGTTTCATTGAAAACCTGAAGGATCAGTTGAATAAATCCAAAGATAAGAGGAAATATCTTGTTGAACAATTGCAACAGATAGGAATCTCAAATGGTTCACAATTCTTAAAAGAAAAATCTGATGAGTGTGAACATATCACAAAGGACAGAGACAAATTGAAACATGAGTTGGAAGCTGTAGTAATGAAGCTCACTAAAGAGATTGAAGAAAAGAAGAATCTTGAGAAAACTCTGAAGGAGAAGACAAAATAAGGCTACAGACTATATGGTGAAATTGGAAAATTGTAGATCTACCTTGAAGAGTCTAGACATAATAAGAAAGAACTTGAAAGGGTTAATCAAGTTCTTAGGAGTGAACTTGCTACTACAAATGAATTCAAAGAAAAATTCAGATCAGGTACTGCAAAGCTTGATGAGAAATTGAAAAGGCAAATACCTAAAGGAGAGACTAAAGGACTTGGATTTGAGAAAGGTGAAAGTTCTGGATTGGGAGAGAAAATCAATTCATCAGAAAAAAATTGAAGAACCTATGAAGTCACCTATGAGACAACTTAAATTCAATGGTTGATGCTTTTCCTATAGCAAAAATGGGCATAGAGAGGAGGAGTGTAGAAGAAGACCTAATAATGCAACATTTTCTGGCTATTGTTATACCTGTAAGAATTATGGACACAAGGAAAGTGAGTGCAAATCAAGGATGAACAACTTGGTGAACCAAAGGAATATAAACTGTTACAAATGCAACAACTTTGGTCATATTGTGAAGCAATGTAGAATTGGGACAAACCCTACGAATATAAGGTATGCTAATGTGACATGTTTTAATTACAATAATCATGGTCATATTACTAGGAATTGCAAAATGAATAATGTAGGATGATCGGTAGAAGGAAATAATGTGCAAAATGGTAAAGGAAATAAAATTGTTGATGTGGATGAAGTTAGGAAAGAAATGAATAAGGTATGGATTAGAAAAGAGTTGATTGATGTTATTGGCAAGATCACACCAGCTTCTGGTGTGATTATCTCTTTGAAAAATTAATTAATTCAATGATCTAAGGGGGAGATATTTATGAAAATCTTTATTCAATCCCTAAATCTGATAAAGCAGTAGATGTGAAGGGCATAGTGAGCTACATAAATGGAATTTACATCTTGTATATCAATCTTGGAAGGTTCTTAGAAGTTTAGAAGGATTACGGAAGAATTTTACATACTCTTCTCTGAGATGGTTTTGATGAAGTATAATGCAACCAATGCTGACATCTTTTTGCGGCATGTGAAGTTAGAAAAAGGTTTTTCTTACTTTCATTTAACACCTTGCATACTAGTGAAGGATCTTGTAGAGCATTTGAGGCAATTTGGCATCATTGAAAGGAAATTTTATCCACATCTTTCATCTATGGCCTATAATTTGATGAAAGAGGTATTTTTCTTAAAAACCTACATTTGTGAAGATTTTAGTATGGATACTCCTAGATTTGTTGATATCACATAGAGACCTAGGCCAGTCTTTAAGAAACACCGACTGAAATGTATATTTGATGATCTGGAAGGAGCTTTTTGTTAAGAAATGTAGATCTGAAGATAATGTATAAACTAATATGTAGTAGACTGAAATTGCCTTGGTGATTGATTGATTCTACAAAAATATATTTGTATTTATATATAGAATCTATAATGAATAGTTGTGACTATTCATTATAGAGAGATGTGGCTGTTGATACTAAATGAAGTGACTGTTCATTATACATATCATTTATTAATATATATATATATATATATGAGTTCGTTCCAATATATATTTATCAGAGAAATATATATTAACAATTATTATTAATATTATATATATACATATATATATAATATATGCATAGTTAAACACGAACGAACAATATATTAACACTCCCTCTTGAGAGAGAGTTTAATAGATTTGTAGAATTTTCATATCATGATATATGGCCCAATCCAAAAATTCTTAAAATGTTAATCATGATAAGTTATCACACACGGTAACAATATAAATGTTAAGATGTTCGGACCTATCTGGAACAACCCCTTTCGGGAGTCTATCCTAACAATTGTTACACAACAAGCGATAACATAAGCAACAAGATGTC
>MU227805.1:2479636-2514043 GCA_018584345.1 Thuja plicata
AAAATATTGTAGCTCTACAGTGTTCAACATGCTTCTATGAATAATGAAAAATCTCAAAAATTCATTCCATACCTGAAAGGACAGACTTCGATCAAAGGGCCGTGAAGCCATACCCCGGGGATCGAGCGCAGATAGTTAATTCTTTTCGAAGACATACCAAAATTAACAAAGGCATGTCAAAATATACTTCTCGCCGTTCCTCTCCCCTGTCGAAAATGCATGGCCCGTGCTAAAAAGGAAATGAAATGCATTTTCTTTTCTTTTAATTTTTTTTTTAAAACTCTTAATCCCATTTTGGTCAAAATTTCGACCAACACGGGATTAAAAATAAAAAAAACAAAAGCTTTCCTTTGTAATGCGACCAAGCTAAACATTGGCCGAATTTTTTGGTCGAAATTTGAGCTGAAATGTACTAGTGTTCTGATTACTTTGCTTCAACTTATGTTTCACTTCCTAATGCAATGTCTTCATTAACTCAATAAATTCTTCTCCTTCAACGCTTCTCTTCTCTTCTCCCACAATATCTCTCAAGTATGATATACCTCTCGGTTGTGTACCTGTATCAATCTGAAAGGTTGTCTTTCCAGTACTCCTATTCATTGAATTATTGTATGCAAATTGTGCTTGTGCTAACATCACATCCTAGTTACCCAGGTTGTCTCCAACTAAGCATCTCAATAAGTTACCCAAACTCTGGTTTACAACCTCTGTTTGTCTATCAGTCTATGGATGAAATATAGAACTATACTTCAACTCGGTGTCTAGATTTTTCCAAAGTGTTTTCCAAAAAATAGCTAACAAACTTACTGTCTTGGTCAAAGATGATACTCCCTGGTAATCCATGCAATATGATAATATCTTTGAAGAAAATATCTTCTATATGCACTGCATTTGATGTTTTCCTACATGGTATGAAATGTGTCATCTTGTAAAATCTATCCACAATGAAAAATATGGAATCATTACCTCTTACTATCCTCAATAAGCTAAGAACAAAATCCATGTTGATATCACTCCAAGGTTTCTCAGGAACAAAAATTGGTGTATACAAACCAGTATTCTGACTTACTCTTTTGCAACTTGATAGAATCCACCACTCTTCACAAATTTATGAACATCTTTATACAACTGAGGCCAAAATATCTCTCCTTCAGTAAACTCAATATTTTACCAATGCCAAAATGTCCTACCAAACCACTACTATGTTTCTCCTTTATCAAATTGGTTCTCATTGATCCTCTTGATATACATAATTGAAATCCTTTGAACAACATATCTTCTTGAATAAAATATTATTCAAACCTACATAGTTGATCTGGAATAGGTTCTCTACCCATTCTCCATGGCTCAGAAAAATCAAGGTCAGTTTCATACAAATTATTCATATCATTAAACCCAAGAACTTCAATTCTCATTTCAGTCATCAAAGATATTCTTCTACTCTATGCATTAGTCACTCGGTTGGATACTCCACTCTTATGCTTTATCACAAATGTGAAACTCTGCAAATACTCTACCCATTTCATATGTCTTTGATTCAACTTATTTTGACTACTCAAATACTATAAAGCCTTATGATCAGTATACAACACAAATTCACTTGGCATCAAATAATGTCTTCATTTCTTTAGGGCTTGCACAATAGCATAGAATTCTTGATCATATACATAATATTTCATTTTTGCATCATTCAAATTCTCACTAAAGAAAGAAACAAGTTTACCTTCTTGAGTCAACACAACTCCTATTGCACTGCCACTTGCTTCAAACTAAACTTGGAACAAAGGAAATTCAGAAACCTTCTACTTCAAAGTCTCAAAACCCTTATCATCTCTAGTCTATTTGAACTCTCTCTTGTCTCCTCTCATTGTCTCAGCCATAGAATTACAAATAGAACTGAAATTTGTGATAAAATTTTGGTAAAAACTTGCTAATCCATGAAATTATCTTACCTCGGTGACGTTATTAGGTGTAGGCCAATCAAGTATAGCTTCAACCTTCTTATGATCAATCTTCAAACCATCATCTGAAATCACAAATCCTAAATGCAAAAGTTCCTTTTTCAAATTAATTAGTAAATTTTCCTCTTTCAATCTCTGCAATACCTATCTGATGTGCAACAAATGCTCTTCTATGGTCTTATTGAATATAAAAATGTCATCCAAATATACAATCACAAACTTACCCAAGAATTCCCTCATTACTTCATTCATTAACCTCATAAAAGTACTCAGTGCATTAGTTAAACCAAAAGGCATAACCAACCACTCATACAAACCTTCTTTTGGCTTGAAAGTATTCTTCCATTCATCACCTTCTCTAATGATATCCTCTCTTCAAATCAATATTGGTAAAATATTTTTCTCCACTCAAATAATCCATTATATCATCCATCCTTGGTATAGGGAACTGATACTTCACTGTGATCTTGTTAATATCTCTTGAATTAGTACACATTCCCATTCTCCATTCTTCTTAGGTGATAACAAAACTGGTACTACACATGGAATTAAACTTTCTCTGATCAAAACTTTCTACAAAAACTCATGAACTTGTCGGTTGAGTTCCTCATTCTCAGTCGGTGTCAATCGGTGTGGTGCCTTGTTTGGAAAACTATCTCCAAGAATTAGATCCATACAATGACTAATATCACCCATTAGGTACATTATTTGAAATGATTTATTTATACTCGGTGAGAAACTTCTCAAATTTTGCAGGAACTTTATCTTCTATTTTCTCACTTGGATTTTTAGGAATGAAATCATAGCAGATATCATTTCTCTTTAGATCCTTAACAAACTGCCTATCTTCCATCAATTTTTTTTCATAGATGTACATATCTCACCAACAGATTCTTTAACCAAAAGTTACAAGATTTGTCTCCTTCCATCAACCCAAATAGTATATTTGTTCAATCTTCCATCAAGTATAGCATGTTTATCATATTTCCAAGGTCTACCCAGCAAAGTATGACAACACTCCATAGATATGATATCACACAACACCTTAACATAATACTTTCCAATTTTTAGATTCACAAAAAAATGTTCACTTACCATGAGTGTATGATCATCTTTAACCCATGAAATTCTACATGGCTTTGGGTTCTTCAATCTCTCCACTTGCAATTTAGTAACCATTTCTTCTGATGCCAGATTCTCTGAGCTTCCACTGTCAACAATTAATTTCCAAACTTGGTTAGCAACTCTGCATCTAGTCTTGAACAAAATTTTCCTCACAAAATATTCCTTATTTTCACTCCACAATATTCTTCTTACCATCAAGTTTCCTTCCTTTTCAGGTTCATTCAATGAATCTTCTTGCACCAATTCATTTCGGCTACTACCAAATTTCTTTCTTGCATGTGTACATTCAAATGATCTATGTCCTTCTCCACAATTGCAATAAGTTCCTTAGAATCCACTTCTTTTATAGCCACCTCTGGAGTTATTATCGCTTCCTCTAAATGAACTTCCAACTCTCCACTCAGTCTTGCCTTTGTCTTGATCAGATCTAGGGTTTTCACCATAAGATCTACCTCTTCCTCTAGAGAATCTAACGCCTCTTCCTCTTTTTCTTTTCTCATGCCTTTTGTTCAATTTATCCTCATCTTTATGGGAAAACTGATAAGCTTCTTTAGTACTCTTCATCTTTACCAAACTGATCTCTTCTTGAATAGAAATCCTTAATCCATTCAGATATCTTGCAATTCTTTCCACCTCATCTTCAGCATGTCCATATTTGATATCTAATATGTAGAATTCCTTAGTGTAATCCTTCACCGAACTATCTTTCTGCTTCAAACTTTGCATTCTCCTAACTAGGTTAATTTGAATTCACAAGGTAGAAACTTTCCCTTCAATTTTCTTATCATCTTTTCCCATACCTTGATCTTGTCTTTGTCTTTCTTCTTTCGATCCACTTGCGAATTCTCGCACCATAGGGATGCATGACCTTTCAACTTTGTTCTTGCAATCTTCACCTTTTCCTCCTCTGATACATTCTAATGCTCAAAGTATTTCTCCATCTTGATTATCCAATCTATCAATTCATCTGAATCTAGCTTTCCACTATACTCAGGAGGATTAAATTGTGGTATGGACTTCAACTTTTCCAAAGCTTGCAGGAGTATTTTCTCCTAGATCTATCACAAGCAAAGGTGTAGCTTGTGCCTACACTTCTTAGACTTCACCATCACTAACATCCTCAAGATGTCTTCCTTGGTGTTGGGCTATCTCAATAACATATAATCTAGCAGCAATCTTCCTTAGCATATCAGCTAGGCCTAGATCCGTATCTTGCTTCCCTCAAAACATCTTGAAATCCTCTGCAATTGTAGGTCAGATCATGATCTTCTACCCCACAACAATAACCAATTAGGATTACAAGAAGGAACCTTAGATCTTTCCTTTCTCTGATACCACCTGACACAAGGAGGGTCGGTAGATGGGGCCAAATGCATTCCCAAACACCAAACCAACTTGCAGAACACAAGACAGAAGCTTTAAACATAGAGAGGCAAAGAAGGAATGCATGGATTTATCATTCACTTATGAAACTTCATACATGTCAGGATATGAGGCCTTCCCGACTATGGCCATATACATTCAAAACAATCAAAGAATAATCCTCATGCATGCAAGATCCACATTCTCTCATCTTTCTTCTTTTACAGTTCACTAGCAATCTAACTCCTACCATCTACCTCCCTAATCTATGAAAAAAATAATGCATTTATACAAGAGGCAATCTAAAAGGTTAGCTTTGAAAGATCCTAAAGATCCGCATAGGAGGAAGTAACGAACTAGATATATGTCCACACATTCCCCAATGAGAGATCTTAAATTAATGTTGAGACTAAAAATTAACTGTAGATGTTGACTAGAAGAACCAACATTCAAAACCTACTCGGTGAGACAGGAACAAAAAAACCACCTAGTAGAAAGGAACAACTACCAAGACCGTGTGGTGAAACTGAGCCAAAGCAAGTAGCTATGTCGACGAGGAACTGAGCCTTCCACCAAGATCTCCAAAGCACTTATTAAACAATTTATTGAATTTCTCCACCAATATACCGAGATCCAAAGAAAAACATATATATTTTGTTGTTTGATACATGATTGCCATGAACCCAAGATGCTCATACATCAATAATCAAGGGAAAGGAAACAAATTCTAAAGTCACATTAAAAGAGTACTGAATTACTTTTATTGGCTTCACAATTTTTGAGAAAGACAATGCTTGCACATGTAGTGAACCAAAATAAATCTACATCTATGCAGTTGGAAATTTCGTTTAAGACAACAAATACCCACTTTGAATCACTAGAACAATCAACACTAATGAAAGCTTAGAGTGAGTATGAGGATCACAGACTTGGTAAGCTTAAGGATGAGGTGATCATTGATAAAAATTGATTGAGTATATCCATTAAGAGTATCAAGGATGCATTGGTAGAGGGAAGCAATATCTACAGAGGATGCATAGAATACACCACTTCTATATCTAATGTTGATAAGATGATTAAGGAGTCTGAGGAAAAGTTAACTGAATTGGAAAAATCATTTGACCCCTTGAAGCAATTAGCTTTAGTTCATGCAACACAAGTGACCACCATTCATGATAAGGTCAAGACACTTGTTACCGAGATAGAGAGTGTAAAGGAAAGGATTGGAGAACTTAGCATCCTTATTATTTATAAACTTGATATTTTGACTCGTAGCTTGAAGAAAGAAGAACTAACATATAGGATTCCTAAGACTATAGATCTGATGTCCATTGAGGAAGAAACTTATGCCATATGTAGATAGATTATGATCATGGAGAGCTTGAAGAAGATTTGGGACAATGATTATGTAGCTCTAAAGAGCAATTTCTCTGATATTTTCAATTTTTTGTAAGTATGCTTAAACACCTTGTACATATTTAGGATTTTGGTAGACAATTTTGAGGTAGTTCCTATCCTTTTCTATTGATGTCAAAGGGGGAGAGATAAGGTTAGAAAATGACTTATCAAGCTTAGGGGAGCTAAATTTTTGTTTGGGGAGATAAGGAGAGATTGGGAAAGATAATGGCTAATCTTTTTGGAGTTTGGCATTTTTGACACTTAGTCATTTTTTCACTAAGTGTTGCCATCAATGCCAAAGGGGGAGATTGTTGGAAATAGAAACTAATGAAGAATTTGTATGTTGTCATTGATAAAAACTAAACATCTTGCAGATGATTGGTTGACACAATTTTGTAATATCAAAGGTTAGAATGTAAAATTGGCTACCTACAGACTTACTGGTACAACGATACAAGTTTGGTATTTAGATTGGTATGAACACACATGATAGAATTTTTATGTGTGATTGTAGGAGATGATTCACATAGAATATATACATATATGTTTACGATCGTATATTTTGATGTTAAGATTTGATGGAGTTACAATTTTCTGAGTACTGGGTTTACAGGTTGGTGACAGAAACATAGACAATTGATCACTAGATTGTGCAGAGATCCTATTGGATCGATGGTATAATCAGTTTGATCAATGGAGGAGTTAGAGCCCACATGTTACATGATGTAAACACTATGTTTTGGGTTAGCATAAATATTTGATAAGGTATTTTTCCGACACACTACACACTACTCATTATTTCTTATGGCTGACAGTGTTAAGAAATAAATTTATATATAAGATAGAGATATGAGATTGTGATGTAAAGGTCAAGGCATGTGACACACTACTAAAGGAACATCATTCAAAATTTTGATTTCTAGTTGATCAATTATAAACTTCACTAGAATTGTATTATAATACTTGATTTTATTTGTCAGCTCATGATTGGGACTATGAGTTTGATCTCTTTTGTATCAAATTGATAAGGTAGTGAGCCTTGTTGATTTTTTTAATTGAGTAGTGAGCTCTAGGTTGTAAGCATGAATGTGTAGTCACCTAAAATTAGCCTAGTCTAATTAGAGACATAAATCTCAATTGGATTGACCTAAGTCCCAATGTAGGTATCAAATCTAATCTCAATCCTGATTGTGTGAGTAAATTTATTTTTCTTATATAATTCATCAGAAATCAGAAATCAAATGATCAAACATCAAAGAAGAGTGAATTAATTCATTAATTAATCCTATCCTAATTAATCAAATCAAATAAAAAATAAACATGTCTAGAGTTATTAATTAATTATTCTAAATTCCACATCAACATGGCTTAAAAGTTCACTCATTAGCCAATCAAGTGAAAGGACATGGATTGCTCAATTTTGAATGTTAACCACACATCTCCAATTTGATCTCAACCATTGAATTTAAATTCAATATTTCCCTCCAAAAGGAAATATATAAAATCAAGCTCAATCAATGCATTTTTATAGATCCTTGTTTCAAATGGTTCAAGGGATAATACCACATTATTGTCAAAGCTCCTGACCAGTATAAAGAGTTCCATTAAGTCACTCTCTGAAGAATTTCTTAGACTGTAAAGAGTCATAACGTCAATATGAAAGTCCTTATTAATATGCGTACCTAATTTGACTGACCTAGCATTGGATCTCTATCCCTCCTCTAGTTTGTAAGCATACTTGTGTATTACATATACCTCAATGTCAATTGTAGCATTAGAAAATAAATCTCATTCATACTCATTAGAACTTGTTTCAATAGACTGAGGTATATCCAGTATATAAGTAGTAGTGACTAGCTACCCCCAGTGAGGGTGTCTTTCTGTTTGTTCACTCTCAATTAATTCATACTCATGTGAATCCATTTGACTTTCATTTGATCTACCTAATAAACTGGCTATAGTCATTGATACTTCCTCTTCTTCATTATTAGGATTGTTTTCTTCCTTTTGTAAGGATGGCTGAGGTAATAGTGATTCTTGTTGACCAAAGAGATGTCTTAATTATTGTGTCCTATATAGTTCTCCTTGATAAGAAACATTTTTGGTTTCAATGTGTAATAACCTCTCAAACATGTATGGTACAATTTCTACTTCTTCTTTAGATTCATCATCCAAATTCTCTGCTCGATCAAATATAGGACCTGTTAGCACTGTCAAATTTTTTTGCATGGCTCTGAGTCTTTCCTTTTTCTACAATGTCTAAGAACTAGTTCTTAAACCCTAAAGACTTTTTTTTAAAATTGTGGTTCATTTCATGCAAAAACCCTACTCTTTGACATGTTATAAAAAATCATTACCTTTTTTGGTCTCATTTAAGTCACTTAAGTCCATGGGTTTAAGTTGTCGTCGGGTAGGGCCATCACTTTAATATCTCCTAAGTCCTAACAGGGTTTACATTAATCTTTCCTACAGTTCCTAAGTTTCCCACAACATTTTACCTTTTCCTAAAGTATCATGCAGGTTCCTTTTGAATCTGATGGTTGTCACTATCTCGCAAATGCAAGATGTACTCAGTTTAATCTTCAAGGCATCGCATCCTAGTGTCACGTGTCCTTCCCTAGATAATGAGTTCAACGTAATTCAAAGTTAGCGGCCATCTTCCAGCACCGTCAGATCAGTTGTCATCAACGGTTGGCATGATTCCTTAATAACGAGATGCACGATGTTTATCCTTCATAGAAACGTGGCCGAGCACCACATTGAAAGTGGTCGGGCTTACAGAAGGTTTAAAGATAGGTCAGATCAAAGTTGATCCATTGGTGGGTGATTTTCCTTGATCTCAAGATGCACGTGGGTTAGTCTTAAAGGCATTGCGACAGGATGACACGTGGTGATGGCAGGCCAAAGAGGGACTTAAATGAAAACAATGCAACCGTCAGATCAGTTTTCAATCAATGACATGTGTAATGCCTAGATGCAAAGATGATCAAAGGTTATCCTTCGTGGGTTCACGACTATGTGATGCATGGTGGATGGCAGGGCCAGTGTGAAGTCAAAGGTACTTAAAGGATGGTCAGATCAAAGTTGATCAGACGGTGGGCATAAAGCCTTGATCAAGAGTTGCATGATTAATATCCATCATAGGTTCATGAATATGTGACATGTGTAAAGTGGTCAGAGCTAGGGCAGGGTTAAAGATAGATCAAGTTGAGTTTGATCTAACAGTTGTCACAGTGCCTTAAAGGAAAGTTGTCTGAGGGATATTCATTGAGGAATCACAACCGTCTGCCAAGTCGCATCCTAGATCTTGGTCACCACTGAAAGATAGGGTAAAGGTAAAGAAACCATGGTTTGATCATGTGGTGGGTGTTAAGCCTTGAACAAAATTTGATGAATATTTAATCTTTGAGGCATCGCGAAAGAGCGACGCGTATCTAGATCAGATCGTGGCTCCTGGGTATTTAAAGTTAATCTATGGATACATTTTAAACTTGCTAAAGGGTTCAATCTCGCTCATTGTTAGGGAATTCCACACCACCTGTGGCCATTGGAAATCATATTTTCAAATATCTATTTTTTTCCCTAAGGGTTTGAAGCGGTGGATTATGTCTTTTACAATAGGAAATAAAATCTGATTTTCTGGGACATTTTTATGTGGTTGTGGGATGCTGCTAAGATGTGATCTGATTCCTTCAAATATCCTTAGAGTGCATTTATGATGAGAAATTATATTTTAGGGTTTTTGATATGATTTGTAAGACTTTTATTAACCCTTAAGGGATTTTTATCAATTTCCCAAGATAGATGGTAGCTGCAGATCAGATTGTACACAAAGAAGAGTGAAGAAAAGGTTACTACTTGATGAAGACAACGAAGTTGGTGGTTGTATTAAGTTATTATTTTGTCTTGTAGTAATCTAGTTTTTGGTTCTTGACCTAACCCTAAATTATTCGAAGCTTGTTGCAATCCTTGTTTCTGTAAAAGGGATTTCCAAAATAATTTAGAGGGGTTGTAAGCTTGGGGAAGTATAGAAAGCATTAGGTGGCATACTTTTCCCGTGGGAGTATAGAAGATTGTTTAGACTGCATCTAGATAGAATAAAAGTGTCCGATATTTTTAATTTATTGAACATGTGTAAGTTTTGAAGTAGATTGAAACAAAAACATGATTCCTTATACTTACTACAATATTCCAAATTCAAGTCTCTCCTTGGTGCTTATCTTTTGAATTGTGAATTTTTTGATTCATTGCATGGAGTTTGTCTATGTAGATGCCATTAGTCCTTAGCTTTGATCTAAGATCAAATCAAATAATTCTTTGGATATGACAGAGGTTCATTTGGTTTATCTGCATAAGAATCCTATAGGAAGTGTTTGGTCTAGGTTATTTGTATTTATGGCTTTGAATCTTTGACAGTAGTTAGTTCCTTGTGTTATGCATTTGTATTAGACTCTATTGCCCAATGGATAAATAACTGATCAGGAACTAGTATATTCTACACTGAAATGTGTCTAGTTGTATTTGGCTATATTCTATCCCTTTTAAAGATCAAAACCATCTCAGTTCCTTTATTTAAGCATGGTAGTGAAGAGTCAATGAATGAGTGGTTACCATTTAACACTTTCTTACCATTATCTATTATTCAAATCCAAAGTTATAAGGAGTTGTGAAGAGTTGAATATCTATCTGGATTAGGTGTACCCACCTTGGTTTTGCAGAGCCAGGAGTGCAAAGGTAAATCTTGTCCCTATAGTTGGTCTAGTTACCTTGGAGATCTTCCCATACTTGGAGCTGACCACTCTTAAAATCAATCTCAAGGTATATTGGTAGCTTTCAAAGCATAAACATTTTTAAACACCAAAAAAAGACAAATCTAATGGGGAGAGTCATGTGCTAGAAGCTATAGAGTCATGAGCTACAAAGATATATTCCTCATACTTATAAAGCAAGTTAGGTTTGTTTTGTCTGCCATTACAATGTTCTCTGAAAGTCCAAAGGTCTTTAAAATATTCATATATTTTCTCACAAGTGGTGAGTGGCAAATCTGAGTTCTCTAATTTGCACCAGTGTGCATGATTGAAGAAAGAATACAAAGGAAAGAGGTGGAATTGTAGTGGAGATGAAGTAGATGTTTGGGTTCTTATGATTGAAAGCATAGTCAGAGGAGGAATCTATATGAGACCCTATTAGGGGTGTGTTGTGAGCTTAATGGTTTTAAAGAAGGTCAGAGTGGGGTGAAGAGATCTCAGCTGATTCAAAATTTTCCTCTGGAAAGAGGTGGCAAATCTACCAAAGTTTTGAAAGGTTATTTGGAGGTGACTTCAGATCAATGTTTTGTAGAAACTTCATCGCATCTAGGTATTTTGTTTTCATTGGATAATTTTGTTCCATGAAAATCAGTTCTTAATTTTTTTTCCCCTATTAAGTGGTCAACACTAATTGGGAGGGAAGAAAGAGGAAATTTGTAACTATCTTGCCTACTAAGATGTCACTGCAATATAAAAATAGGTTGTGTGGGGCTATAAATTTCAATGACATCCCGAGTTACCCAAATTTTATCCCATTAGGAATCAAAAGCCACTTTCCTAAGTTCAGTGGTATGAGAGAGGAATCAGCTAAAAAACATTTGGATAGGTTTATCATTTTGATAGATGATTATGATGTCAATCATGAGGATATCATTTTGAGGTTGTTTGCATAGTCTTTGATAAATGATGCAAGAGATTGGTTGTCATATTTGTTGCCTCAGTCTATTAGCTAATGGAAAGAATTGCAAATAACATTTAATGAACAATTCATAGAACATGTTGGTGAATATAATTTGATCACTAATATTTTTGATATTCATATTGAAGATGAGGATATAGTACCTACATTTAATCTTAGATTTAATAAAACATTGAAAAAAATTCCTGAGAAATGTAGACCTCGGGATGCAATGGCTTTGATTGTTTATTTAGGTGCATTTGGAAAAAAGATGAGCTATTTGTTGAGAACTAAAGAGCCTAAAACTTTGTATCAAGATTTTATGGTAGCAATAGACATTGAAAATAATTTAAGGTATGGAATCATCTCAAGAGATTTTTTAAAAGAAGTTGATAGGTATGGATCTAGAAATAAAGATCAATATCAAGATGTTTTTATCCCTACTGATTGTACTTACCATGTTTTAAAATATGATTTAAAACAAAATGTGAATGAAGAGTGTTTTCTGCGAATATTGATTGCCCCTCACATTGATGTTAACATGGTTAGTGAAGAGTTGTATAGTGTAGTTTCCCCTCACATAGGTATATATAGAGGTTACACACCAAATGAAATGAAAACTAGTTTTCCTAGTTATGAGGCCGCAGAAACATATTCCTTGTAGTCAAGTATGGAAAGTAAAGAGGGGGAAAGTGTCTCATCAGATGATGATGTTGAAGCCCCAAGTGGTGAGTTTCTATTAGAATTTACTGATAATAATAGTAAGGATGATGTTTTGCAATCCATGTGTTTGTCACATGGGGATTTTCAAGAGGATGAAGATTTGTCATGTGTTGGAAATGGTTGTGAGGATGCAAATTTGTTTAAAATAGTGATGGATCCTTTTATCCTTGATAGTGGTGATGTTGATATAAAGATGCTGGAGAAGGAGTGCTCATACAAGGACTCTACACCAAATAAAAATCAAAGGAAACCTTGAGATGAGTATAATACAAGTAAAAGGCTCAGGTGTGCTGATGAAGATATACATACTTTGCAATTTGAACAACAATGTAGCAATGGTAATAATGTTGATAAGTCAATTTTTTTGCTTGCATATTATGATTTACCATGTAAGGTGGTTGATTCTAAGGATGAGGGATTATATGAACCAGAATATGAAACTGTGGTAGCTCAAAATATTTTTGAAAATCATTCAATATGTGAATTTCCAAGTTTAGACAACCTTAAGCAAATTCATCAGATGGATATTGATTCTATTTATGGTAGCTCCATAAATAATCTTGAGGATGCAGAAGATGATCTCAGTCATGAATTTGACATTGTGGATCCTTTTGATCATGAAAATGAACATGAAATTTCTAATGGTGGGTCACTATCTGACTTGTATGAACTAGTTTATGAAAATCTCCAACAAGATGTATCATATGATATAGATACAAGTGGTGACCATCTTCTTAAAATGGAAATAGATGCATTCATATTTGATTTGAATATTGATTAGTCTGATGTGGTGGACACAAATATGGAAATGCTATCTTGTAGTGAAGAAATAGGGATTTTCGATAATGTTTTATACAACACTGAATTGGGTCAAGATAAAGATGTTTAAAGTGAGCCTTATGCTGACTTAGTTGGACCATAATTTGATTTATTTCATATGGAAGTAGGTCAGAGTTGGAAAGACCTACTAGGCAGTTTTCCTCAGCCAAAGCTTTGTCCTTATCTCCAAGAGTGGAATATGAAGAGTGTTGACATGCTGAATTCACTCAATAATGAAGAGATTAAATTTACCCAAGATTATAATTAGCATGGTCTTATTCTGCAACAACATCAATTGATCATAAGTGATTATCATTTTTCCTTGCAAAGTACCTATGGTATCAAGAATAAAAGAAAGATTTTGAATGGAAGAATGTTTAGTATTGCTAAGTTTTTTCTATTTATCCAAATGTTGTTCAATGATTTTGTCAGATCAGTTATGTTGTTGGGAGATCAAAATCACATTTATGACAGAGGCAAGTGGAAGCAAAATTTTTTTTATGGCTTGGGGCCATCATGCCTGGTTTGATTCCTTCAAATTAGGTAATAGAGGAGAAGAGGTAAAGATCTTTGCTGGTAGTATTAGGTTTTTTTTCATTTTCTTTTGTTGTCTGCTATAGGTTAGTTTTTCCTTTCTGTAGGTGGTCTTCTAAAATCAGAGTTCTAGAATCTTTCTATGCCTACAAGAGACATACATCCCCAGTCAGAGCCACTATTAGCACTATCAAATATTTTTCCATGGCTCTGAGTCTTGCCTTATTCTGCAATGTCTAAGCACTAGTTCTTAAACCCTAATGGATTTGTTTTTAAATTGTGGTTCCTTTAATGCAAAAACCCTACCCTTTGACATGTTATAAAATGTTGTTACCTTTTTTGGTCTCAGTTAATTCACTTAAGTCCATGGGTTTAAGTTGTCATTAGGTGGGGCCATCACTTGAATATCTCCTAAGTCCTAGCAAGATTTACATTATTTTTTCCTAAAGTTCCTAAGTTTCCCATGACATTTTACCTTTTCCTAAAGTATCATGAAGGTTCCTTTTGAATCCAATGGATTTTTCTATCCCTCAAATGCAAGATGTGCTCATTTTAATCTTTAAAGCATCCCACCATAGCCCCATGTGTCCTTCCTCAGATCATGAGGTCAACTTTCTTCAAAGTTATCAGCCATCTTTTAGCACCGACAGATCAATTGTCATCAACGGTTGGTGTGATTCCTTAGTCACAAGATGCATGATGTCTATCCTTCATAGAAACATGACCGAGCGCCATGTGGAAAGTGGTTTGGCTTATAAAAGGGTTAAAGATAGGTCAGATCAAAGTTGATCGATTGGTGGACACTTTTCCTTGATCTCAAGATGAATGTGGATTAGTCTTCAAGGAATTGCAACATCCTCACACATGGAGATGGAAGGCTAGAGAGGGACTTAAATGAAAAAAACACAACTGTCGGATCAGTTTTGAATCAACAACAGGCAAGGGGAATACAAGGTTCAAAACATACTTCCCAAATGGACTCAAGGTGTGACTTCAAACCAACCACTTGAATCAATGCTTCCAAAGAAAAAAGAGACTTAATTAAACCAAATTTAAAAGGAATCAATAGGTTATGGGGTCCCAAACAATGGTTATTCACAAAATGCTTGGATCAAGCAGAGAGGCCTAATTGCACAATATTAGGCCAACAACAGGCTTCCAAAATTCATAACTTAAGAAAACCTATGAAACACTTTAAAAATAAATGAGGTTTTTAGATACCCATTAAAAAGTTTTACAACATATGGAAAACTTAGTATAGCTTACTTTGGACTAAATATCACTGTTATACCACTGTGCCCTGCAACTATACACAAAAATGGTGATTTTACAAAGCAGCTATTAACTCCACACAACCTAAAGACCTAAAATCTTGGTGAGTGACTCCTTATGTCCTCTTAGGAATAAATATGAAAGGAATTAGGTTTAAACCTATAGCAACACCAAAATCCCCAAATTAGGCCTTCAAACCCTCCAAAACTAGGGATTCTTTGATATGGACTCTTGAAGAACTATCTCCTTCAATTGATGGACCAAAAACCATCCCCTAACCATGCTATGAATTATTATAATATAATATAGTGCCCTCCTTTTTGTAGAATGGCTACTACTATAGCCAAGGAGCCAAATTCATGCCCATTTACCCTGCAATAGTTAATCAATGGTGATCACCCTGCAACTAATCTTCAACCTTTCCTTTAGAGGGTTAGTATGATATGATAAAATTATGGATTCATCCCCAAAACCATAGATATTACAGTAAGGGATGAATCCTAATGCATTTTCTCAAAATAATTTACAAATTGTAGGCCTATCACAGGATAGTCAAATCCTTTTGTTTAAAATGAAATAAAAAATAGATTAGAATATATTCAAAATAGACCCTAGGAAATCAAGGAAGATCCTTACGACTTTCTATTTTAATAAGACATTCAAACTGGATCAAAAAGTGCAAGAAAACTTATATTATTGCTTCAAATCCTGCTCTGTCCGTAGAAAATGGATGTACCCAGCCGTACTCTATTTCCCAACCTTGGAGGGAATGTAAAAATGAGACTTATAACTATCCTAACCATTTCCCATCAGTTTGGAGAGGTTACAATTGCATTTATAGGTTAAAACATTAGTTCCCTCCAAATCCAAATTGACCTTTACTATTTGTAAATTCAAACTATGAACTCTTTAATCCTTAAACAAATTGACCTCCTAACTTTGGTCATTGATCAATAGGTGATCAAGATGACTTATTAGACTTCCCTAGAAACTTCTAAACTCCAATTGACCCATTGGACTATATTTTTCCACTTACAAAGCAATATTTGGTCCTAGTCCTTTACTTGGACAAATAGGACTTAACAATATTTCATTACATTCCTTATTACAAATTGTCATTATTGGTTCCAATACACCCCAATTCACCCTTAGGGATGATTTTTTCCTTCTATCTCTGATTGGATCCATGGTGACCCTAGGTGTCTTCATAGGTGGTCCTGCACCAATATTTAACGAGGAAACCCCATTTGGGAGAAAACCTCAGTGGGAATTGTCACCCACAAAGGAAAATACTCTTTTGAAGTATGCTCGGTTAAAAGCCAATCCTGTTAAAGATTACAACACACATAGCTATATGTGACCCTGTTAGGGGATTTACCTTAAACCCGTTAAGATATTCACCCCGGAGTGGTGGCCTGGTTAGAGAGCTTTGAACACTCTTTTAGAATGTCACCTTTCTCAAGGATTTTACAATAAAACTGTTAAGTCCACTCATTTAAGAGATTTCTCTATTACAAATACAAATTAAAAAAAATGTATAAAATGATCTATAAAGCTGCAACTACCTCTTGCTTGATCAGATCCCTTATGCGCTCTCTCTAACTACTGGCATCAACACTTCATCAATCTCTACTTTAGACTCATATTTACACTTCTTTTCTCTTCACTACATCACTCGGTAGCACTTCAATACTTCAACTTGCGAGCTCTTGTGTTATTCATATTCATCCTTTAAATAGACTATGTTTTTTCCTCTTAATCTCCTTGATTAGGTTTTCCTTCAATCACTCTTAGCCATCATATCAAATTTTTTGAACTAATTCAGTGAACTTGAAAACTCGATGGACCGCTTCAGTATCACCTTGGTGTTGGAAAGCTACAATGGAAACAATTATTGTTTTTTCATTGATGTCAAAACTTAACTGGTGAAACTATTGCTATATGTTTGAGTACCATATCTATTGATTTATGAAGGCAAGGATAACAAGAAGACCAAGTGAAATGGTTGAGTTATGGGAAATCACAAGGGTACTTGATCAGTTGGCACATTGGAAAAGTAATGTGTTGTTTATCTTTTGATGACATTTTACTGAAAATAGTTTATGCTGAGCGAAGTTTGTGTTGACCGAGCACCAGTAAATTTCTAAGGAAACCAGTGATGACTGAGTGAAAGAACACAACGTTGGCCGAGCAGCAGTATTTTGGTAATTATTGAGATTTGAGATCTCTGGTCGACATAGTTGATTTTATTGGGATATGCAAAGTTAATTGAGGATAAGCACGATTGGTCCACACTATTTAAATGCACGGCTAACCGCAATTAATGCATGGATCAAAGATTGAATTAGTGATTTCTTTGGAGTAGTAAATTAAATGTAAAGTTGGAAAGATCCATTGGATCTGACCTAACCTAAGATCTACAATCTTGATTAAGTGGAAAAGATTTATTTTACCTAGGTGAAGAGGTAGAAGATAACCTTAAGGGGTTATTCAGAAGTAGAAAGGTGTATGATGTGTATGCAAGAGGATTGCATAGTTAATTGACTGATTGGCATGATCTAGCAGAGAAGGTTGAGCAGAGAAGAAGAGAGATGAAAGAGTGATTGCTGGACAGATTTCCAAGCAGATCTTAAGATTGAAAAGAGAATGGAGGCCACTCAGTGAATTAGCATTAGAGCTGAATTGGATCTGGATTTGCAAAGTTAGTTGTATGTATTAGATCACACCTGCTAATTAGTTTCTAACCATTATATCATTAAAAATCCTTTAACCAAGTTGACCTAATAGTTATTGTATAAATACTTTGAGCAAGGTGACATTCAAGTGGAATGTTCTAAGTCCTCTAAAAAGGCCACTCCTGACAGGGTGATTAAATCCTTTAATCAGGTCACACTTAGCAATGTGTTTTGTAACCTTTAACAGGGTTGGCTACTAATAGAGCTCACTTCAGAAGAGTGAAAACTTGATAGCATGTTATTGGTAGTTTTTTCCAAATTGGGTTTCCACGTTAAATACTGGTGTCAACTTGTGTGAATGTTTATGTTATGTTTTACTGTTAATTTTCTGCAAGTTGATTACATTTGAACAGTAAAACTGCATATGTATGTTGTTGATTTATGCTATTGCTACAAAGCAGATTTGATTTGTTCAAAATGGCATAAAGTTTAATTTGGTACATCTAGACCCAAGGATAACTGACTCACCCCCCTCTCGTTTATTTTGAATTAATTCTATTAATTGGTATCAGAGCTTTGGTCTCTTGAAAACAGTTTGAAGGTACTTGGAACAAAAGATCAAGATGTATAAAAAGGAGGTACCAAAGTTGACAAAGATAATTTCCCTGCATGGCAGAGTTTGATGAAATTTCATCTGGCTGGTATTGGTGATTCTACTAAGCACTATGTTGAACATGATTATGTATCCCCCACTACACTTGCCACAACTGCACAGTTAAGAGAAAAGCATGAACACAATCAAGCAATGTTGGAGATGGCATCATCTCTGAACTATCATGAGTTTGAAGAAATAAAGAACTATACAAATGTAAAGCAGATGTGGGATGCGCTAGCAACCATCTATGGAGGAGATACAAATGTACTGAGAGCCAAATCTGAAAGTTTAAGAGGTAAGTTTGATGGAATGAAAATGCAAGAAGGAGAAAATATAGTTCAATATTATGGTAGGATAAAGGAAGTTGTAAATGCTATTAGAGGTGCTAAGGGAACCATTTATGATAACACCATTATGAGCAAGGTACTAAGAACACTTCTTCCTATATATGCTATTAGAGTCTCTACAATTCAAGAGTTAAGATGTACTCCTAATAATAATTTGACTTTGGAAGGTCTGGTAGGCAGACTTACTGCATTTGAGATGTCAAAATATGTCAAGGAGATAATAAAAACTTTTGGAATGGAAGATTCGAAACTAGTGAGTACACCCATGGCTACTGGACAAAAGTTAGAAAAGAATGATGATACAAAAGAAGTAAATCAAACCCTTTATAGGTCAATGATTGGAAAGCTGCAATATGTTGTGCACAACAGACCTGATATTGCACTGGCTGTTGGTATTGTTGCAATATTTTTTGCCAATCCCTAGGAAACTCATATGATGGAAGTAAAAATAATTTCAAGATATTTTAAAGGAACAAATGATTATGGTCTATATTACAAAAAGAATGAAAACTTTGAACTCAGAGTCTATACTGATTCTGATTGGGCTAGAAATTTGGATGATAGAAAAAGCACCACAAGTGGCGCATTTCTTTTAGGAAAAAGATTGGTTTCATGGACAAGAAAGAAATAGAATTGTACCTCACAATCTATAGCTGAAGCTGAGTATGTGGCAGCAGTAGTTAATTGTTCTAATATTGTGTGGTTGAAGATACTACTGAAAGGTATGAAAGAGGAGATCACGGAACCAGTTGTCATATATTATGATAACATGAGTGCCATTAATATTTCTAAGAACCTTGTAATGCACTCTAAGACAAAGCATATAGCTATCAAGTATCATTACTTGAGGGAGCTAGTTCAGAAGAAGGAAGTGAGACTGGAATATGTGAATACTAAGGAACAGTTAGCAGACATATTTACAAAGGCACTACCCAAGGATGCTCATGTGTATCTATGAGGTAAATTAGGGGTGATTATCCTAACTAAGGCTAATTAGTTCAGAATGGTACTATTGCATCAAATGTTATATTCAAAATATTTGTCACATTGATGCAGATGAAGTCACACTTTAGGATGCTGCCTAAAGCTATGAAAAACAGACAAGGACAGATAGGAGGATCAGTCATAAGAAGGATGACAGGAACAACATGATACAAAGTTTAGAACAGAAGAATCTGCATGATGAAGATGTCAACGTCTTTGGCATTGTTGTCAAAGAGGGAGAAGTTTACTGAAAGAGGGAGAGTTTACTATCCTTAGCGATAAAGGGATAATTTACTAAAAGAGGGAGTCTACAGATGAATGGAAACAGAAAGATTTTAGTGTGATTACAGACACAAAGGGAGAAATGTTTTACAAGATGAGAATAAAAATGAAGCTAAAGACATTAATGGATATTTTTTCATATCAAGGAACACAGGTAGACTTTTTGGATTGTATGGTAACTATGGTTGGAAAATTATTATTTTAAAGTTTAGTGTTTCCATCAATGCCAAAGAGGGAGATTGTTGGAAAGCTACAATAGAAACAATTGTTGTTTTGTCATTGATGTCAAACCTTAACTAGTGAGACTATTGATTGATGAAGGAAAGGATAACAAGAAGACCAAGTGAAATGGTTGAGTTATGGGAAATCACAAGGGTACTTGATTAGTTGGCACATTGGAAAAGTAATGTGTTGTTTATCTTTTGATGACAGTTTACTGAAAATAGTTTATGCCAAGCAAATTTTGTGTTGACCGAGCGCCAGTAAATTGCTGAGGAAACTAGTGCTGACCGAGCGAAAGAACACAATGTTGGCCGAGCAGCAGTATTTTGGTAATTATTGAGATTTGAGATCTCTAGCTGACATAGTTGATTTTATTGGGATATGTAAAGTTAATTGAGGATAAGCACGATTGGTCCGCACTATTTAAATGCATGGGTAACCACAATTAATGCATGGATCAAAGATTGAATTAGTGATTGCTTTGGAGAAGTAAATTAAATGTAAAGTTGGAAAGATCCATTGGATCTGACCTAACCTAAGATCTACAATCTTGATTAAGTGGAAAATATTTATTTTGCCTAGATGAAGAGGTATAAGATAACCTCAAGGGGTTAAAGTAGCAAGGTGCATGATGTGTATGCAAGAGGATTGCATAGTTAATTGACTGATAGGCATGATCTAGTAGAGAAGGCTGAGCAGAGAAGAAGAGAGTTGAAAGAGTGATTGCTTGATGGATTTCCAAGAAGATATGAAGATTGAAAAGAGAATGGAGGCCACTCAGTGAATTAGCTTTAGAGCTGAATTGGATCTAGATTTGCAAAGTAAGTTGTATGTATCAGATTACACCTGCTGGTTACTTTCTAACCATTATATTAGTCAAAATCCTTTAACCAGGTTGAACTAAGAGTATTTGCATAAATCCTTGAGAAAGGTGACATTCAGGTGGAATGTTCTAAGTCCTTCCACTCCTGACAGGGTGATTAAATCCTTTAACTAGGTCACATTTAGCAATGTAATTTGTAACCTTTAACAGGGTTGGCTCCTAATAGAGCTCACTTTAGAAGAGTGAAAAATTGATAGCATGTAATTGGTGGTTTCTCCCAAATTGGGTTTCCACGTTAAATACTGGTTTCAACTTGTGTGAATGTTTATGTTGTGTTTTATTTTTAAGTTTCTGCAAGCTGATTACATTTGAATAGTAAACTTGCATATGTATGTTGTTGATTTATGCTATTGCTGCTGAGCAGATCTGAGTTGTTCAAAGTGGTATAAAGTTTAATTTGGTACATCTAGACCCAAGGATAACTGATTCACCCCCCCTCTCAGTTATTTTGAATTCATTCTAACACTCAGAACTTTCACTTTTATTGGAAGTAAAGCCTTCACTTTTTTCCACTTAATCTATACCATAGATCTTTACCTTGAATTTTCTTGTGCGTAGATCTTGTAACTAACTTATTCTTCATCCTCAAAATCTTCCATATCACTGTGGCTCACCATTAAATGTGTTTTAATCCTTATTTATAACATTTTTTCTCACTATACAACTAACTCTCGATTCGGTGACTAACATGCACTTCTCGGTGTCTCAATGTCTCAGCGTCTTGACCGACCTAGATAATAACCTTTTACTAAAAAACCTTTTTTCTCAGTAAATTAACTATTTAGTCTTACCAACTTGCCCATTCTTCTTTACCGATCTGATAAAGTAGAATTTTTTTTATCTCAATATGAACTTATTATTGTTTGATCTTTATTATCTTGCTCAATTAAATCAACTCCAAAAGATATGAAAATTCAATTTGAACCAAAAATCAATTGCTTGACATCAATATCAAAATAACAACTAATCTCATCCTTTCTACATTCTTGTATAACTCTGATCTCGATCTTCATCATCATCTCCATCAGTTGAGTAACAATCTCCCTCTTTGGGATTGATGGCAACACTGTCAATTGATGATGGCATACTCTTGCATCTCTTATCTGTATTTACTCCCTCTAATTAATTTGATCTTGTTCTCCCTCTGTGTTCATTTTCTCTTTAACATATGTATTCTTATTCTCTTTTAATCAGTTATTCTCCCTCTTTCTCTGTATTCATCAATTATTCATTCTCCCTCTTTGACAACAATGCCAAAGGTGCATACTACTAAAAACTTGTTGAAGCAGTGGATCATACCTTGCATGTACTTATAACTTATTACATACATAATTACTTTACACAACTTTAGGCATCACCTAAAGTGTGAACACTAGCATCAACTTACAAAATATATATTCTATTAAGTCCTAAAATTGATGCAACATGCATCTTTCTCTAGTGAGTGTTGGATAGGGGTAGGACCACTAATTTACCTCTGAGATACTCAAAAGTATCCTTTGGTAGTGGCTTGGTGAATATATCTGCTAATTTCTCCTTTGAATTCACATACTCCAACATCACATGCTTGTCTTGAACTTGTTCTCTGAAGTAATGATTCTTGATAAAAATGTGCTTGGTCTTAGAATGCATCACTGAATTCTTTATGTTTATAGTACCAGTTTTTATCATAAAAAATAGTATCTAGATCGGTAATATCCTCTTGCATACATTCAAGTAGCTATTTTATCCATACAATGTTTGCACAATTCATACATGCAGCAACATATTTAGCCTCGACAGTAGACTGTGATATACAACTATGTTTCTTACTCATCCACGTCACCAATCTTTCTCCTAAAAAGAAAGCTCCTCCACTTGTACTTTTTCTATCATAAATGTTTCCAACCCAATCAGCATCAGTGTAGACCTTCAACTCAAAATCTCACCCTTCCTTGTACAGTAGACCAAAGTCCTTAGTTCCTTTCAAATATCTAAATATCCTTTTAACTATAGACATGTGTGATTCCTTTGGATCGGCAAAAAATCTTGCAACAATACCAATAGTATGAGCTATATCATGTCTTCTATGTACAACATATTGTAGCTTAACAATTATTGATCGATAGAGTGTCTCATTCACTTCCTTTGAATCATCATTTTATAACTTACAACCACTAACCATCAGTGTTGCAACCAGTCTTGAGTCTTCCATCCCAAAAGTCTTTAGGATCTCTTTGTTGTACTTTGATTGTGTGATGTAGATCCCATCCCTGACTTGATGAATCTCTATTCCAAGAAATAATTTTATCTCCCCTATCATGGATATCTGAAATTCCTTTCTCATCTCTTTAGCAAAAAATATGCATAATGTGTTATTGCCTCCAAAAATAATATCATCAACAAATATTTCAGCAATCAAAATCTTATTATTACTATCACATTTCATAAACACATTTTTATTGTCACTTGTTATTTTAAATCCAATCTTGATTAGATATGCATGTAATCTTTCATACCAAGCTTGGGGTGCTTGTTTCAGACCATATAGTGCCTCCTTTAGTTTGCATACCATGTCCTTGTTAGTATTCTCAACAAATCGTTTAGGCTATTTTACGTAAACTTCTTCTTCAAGAATACCATTAAGAAATCCAGACTTCACATTCATTTGATAGACTTTAAATCCTTTGTAAGATACATATGCTATTAGAATTTGAACTCTTTCTAATCTAACAACAGGTGCAAAAGTTTCACTATAGTCAATACCTTCTTCTTGTGCATACCTCTTGCAAACTAGTCTTTCTTTGTTTTTGATTACATCTCCATGCTCATTCAATTTATTTCTAAAAATCCACTTTGTATCAATAACATTTTTATCTTTAGTTCTCAGTACTAAAGTCCATGTGTTATTCTTTTCAATATGATCTACCTCTTATTTCATATCTTTAACCCAATCTTCATTCTCCAATGCATCCTTTACGTTTCTTGGCTCTAATTCATAAATTAAGCATGTATTGTCTCTTACCTTTCTTCTTGTCATAATTTCAGCATTCTTTTCTCTAATTATCTTTCTCGGTGAGTGGTGTCTCCTTACATACTTGGCTAGAACAAGCTCGATAGTCGGTGGAACTTCATTTCCATCATTTAGTGGTAGTTCTCATTGTTCAACTTGTAGACCTTATGGCAAGACATATTGTCAATCAGTGTCAAAATACTTAGTCATTCATTGTTACTCGAGTACATAGTGTTACCCGAGTAGACAATGTCGCTCGAGTGTTCAGTATCGCTCAAGTGACAGTTTATCACTTGAGTAGTCTTTTGGACCCAAGGGACAGTTTGAAGCTGACTTTATATATATTGTTAAATATATATTTGTTTATTGCAAGCTGACTTACAAAGTTATTTTTTGGATATATATATATATATATATATATGTAAGATATTTTTTTATCCAATTACAATGAAGAATATGTATATATTATGGATGTATAATTAGAAGATGATATGATTATACGAATGGCAGTTTGAGTTAAGTGAAGAAATGTTTAGGACAGCAGAGACTTATCTATCACATTCAGGTGATCAATTATATTTCAAAGGATCTTATTCAACAATCATAGTTTCACAAAGAAGATCATCAACTAGTTCATTCTCACAGGTGGATCAAAAAAATCCTTTAACAAGGTGTACCTAATAGTCCTTTCTCTAAATCTCTTAACAGAGTTGCATTACTCATTATATTGTACAAAATCCTTGAACAAGGTGGACCTAATAGTCCTTTCTATGCTCCTAACAGGGCAGACCATTAGAAGTGGTCATTGTAAGCTTTAACATGCTAAATTTATACTATAGTACTAAATCTTGTGGGTATCATCCCCACCCCAGTTTTACTTTCTTTTGGAAGGTTTCTGGGTAACCAATATTGTGTTATGTGTTGTATCTGATTCTTTACTTTCAAGTTATATGCATGCAAATAATTAAGAAAATCTAATTATGGACTAAAAGGATTAAGTTTTATTGATTCCTGATTCACCCCCCTCTCAGTCTTTGGGCACATCATATAATTCCAACAATTGGTATCACAGTTGTGGTTCTCTTATCAAAAGTTTTACTGCTTGAGAAAAGATCAGAGTATATGGAAACATACAGAATGGAGAAAGCCATTGAGAATGAAAAGACAGATCTTAAAGTGGCCTTGGATAAGATCATAATACTTAAATAGAAACTCTCTCTTTCCCTAAAGAAAAGAAAATAACTAGCAGTGTAGCTAAATGACAAGAACTATATAGAAGAAAGAATTGAAGAAATTTGCAAAGACAGGAGCTCAGAAGAAGCTGATGCAACCATTGAAGACTTGCTTGCAAAGAATCTCAATTTACATGAAGAAGTCTAAAATTTGAAAAGAGAATAGGAAGTTCACTCAATCAAAATGTGTGAAGTCATGGAACTAAAGAAAAAAGTAGATGATGACAAAAATATAGCACAAGAAGATAAAAGACTGATGAGTACAAGATTAGAGGAAAAATAAAAATAAATCTAGCACTTATCACTGCAGCAACCTGATTTGGTAAGTCAACTCAACAATGCAACACAAGAAGTTGTCAACCTAAGGACATAAAATGAAAGACTGTAGAATGATCTCAATACTGAAAAGCAAACACATGAAAGTATAGTGAATTCAAAAACCAACATGGATCAGGCAACATAACTAAGAAATCATGGATAGACTGGATTAGGCTATACTAAACAAGGTGAATACTCACAACAAGGAGCTCAAAGGAGCAACATACCTAAATGCAATCACTGTGGCAAGACATGTCATACATAAAATAAATGTTGGAGCAATGGAAGGTCAAAATTTAATTGTAAATACTATAGCTGCAAAAAACATGGACACAGAGAAAGTGAATGCAAAAACAAAACTAAGTTTGAAGGGAAATGCTACAAATGCAACAAACAAGGTCATAAATCTTCCGAGTGTAGAACTAAGAATTGGAATCCTACTGAAAAATTAGCCAAGGCAATTTTTGGTTGGGATTACAACACTTGGTATAGATATTGTCATTGTGGTGAGTATGGACACATTGGTGCAAATTGTGTGAAAACTCACTTCAAAAAAAGGTATCCTACTAAGAGATGCTATGTATGTAAACAACTCAGTCATCTGAGAAAGAAATGCATGAACAGAGAAAAGGTTGATACTGGTTTTGAGAATGGTAAAACCAAAGTCTCAGAAATCAGAGCTCAGATGAGTAATAAATGGGTAAGGAAATCCTCAGACAATTCAGATCAAAGCAATAAAGAATCTAATGACACCCTAAATAGTGAGATGGGTGGATCCATCATTAAAAAATAAGAAAGAAAGGAGATGACTGGAAATGTGCAATAAAAAACCATCCTACATTAGTTCTAGGCAAGCAATATAGTCCATATCTGCATATTGATGCATGAGGAAATATTGTAGTTCAACCCAAGTCAAAATGTTGATTACACCCGAGTCACTCTAGCTCACCCAAGCTGAGTCAGGCAGTGTTGATAAGTGGAGAATTAGTTTCACCCGAGATTCCAAGTGAATCTTGAAGAAGCACCCGAGTCATGCCAGCTACTATGTATGGAGAATTTAATGAAATACCCTAACAATTGAAAATATCTTATATATGAAGGATTGTGAAGAGTATTGTTTACAAAAATTTTAGTTTACAAGTCAATTTAGAGCTTTAGAAATTCTGTGTGAATTTTTGATTTAAAGCAGAGTTTGATTATTTCATTCGAGAAATATGGCATCCACTTCCAACAACAAGGTCAAGAAAGGTTCACAGATGCTAGTAAGGAATACAATTTGTGTTCCTCCCTTGTTCAAGCTTCATCCAACAGTTGCAGAGAAAATAGACCCTATGGGAGATCATTCCCTAATACCTCCGAGAGTATTACTGGTCAATGACATTCGTGGCTTCTATCACTGCAACATACATGAGCTTGTAACCATTGAGATGAATCAAACATATGAGAAGTTATTCACAGATGGGAAACTGAAGCCCAACCATAAACACCTCAAAACCAAGGGTTTGACACATATCATGCATATACTGAGGGAATTCCAGACAAAGTGGATGAGATATATTCTTAGTCATGTTCATGACATGCTATTATGGATGGATCATCCTGTGAAGATCACCAAGCAGATAATTCACTGTGTTATCAGATTCCCTATGCTAGACAAGCCAAAAGCCACCAAAACCCTAAATAGATATGAAATAGCAGAGTTAACTCTTTCAGAGTGGGATGACAGAGGCATGAGACTCAATGGAGTAATAGACTTGGAGATTAAATTTAGCATTCATATGATAGCACACAAGATTTACAGCTCAAGCAGACCCAACAATGTTGCATGTGAAGCTATTGACCTAGCCTACAAAGTTGTCAAGAAAAATTTGGTATTTGACCTTGCAGAATTGCAACTCACTCAGTTGAGAAAGAACATGGAGAGCATCTGAGTATCAAAAACCAACTCATGTAAGTTTGGTTCTCTGCTAATCTGCATATTATTTTATGTTGAGAAGTTCTTTCCCTCCAAAGGAACAATAGTATGGAAAAAGGATAGACCAATCATTCATCAAATTAATGATTTCATAGCTGAGATGGGAGATAATTTTGATAGTATCATGGATGGATACTTTGAAATTTTCAAACAAAAAATGCAGAGTAGATATAGGATTCCCAAACAACTAGTTGAGAAGTACAAAGGAGAAATTTTTTTTCTAGTTGATTGTGACAAAGTGTATATACAAGCAGTAAAGCCTAAGATTGCATGGGTACAACCCTTTCCATATGAAGTTAATAATGAGGACACTAAATATATCATAGAGGCTCTTGTGAATGAACCTATCAATCCAAAGACACCCTACTTTGGAACCTATGAGAAAGCTAAGAGCAAAATATCTCTGGAAATTGAGATTCCTAAGATATTGAAGAGAGGAAAAAAGAGACTTGATACATTCAAGAAGTATGGCAAGACCTTTGACTCTCCTTCAATATCTGAGAGAAAAGAGGAAATAGTTAAAATGGAGGAGATTGAGGAAATTGAATCTGACAAGGAAGAAACTAATGTTAATCCTCCACAGAAGAAGAGGAAGACAACACCTAAATAGAAGAAAGATAAAGGCACTACTCCTGTTGTCACCCTGAGAAGATCTAGGAGGAAGCTTATATTAAGTGATGAAGAGGAATAAGATACTGTGGTCTTCACTAAACCCACACCCACACTTGATCAAAAGATCAAAGAACTTAAGGAAGGAAGAGCCATGAGTTCTTTGAAATCATTGAAGTATGCTTCTAGGATAGAAGAAGAGAAGAAACAAATTGAGAAAGCAGTGGTGGAGAAGATGGAAAAGTGGAAATATGACCCTTTCAAGTTGAAGAGTTATATGACAAAAGACTTATCTAAGGTAGTCTCTATTCCCTGGAAGAATGTAATACAAATTGAAAGGGATATAAGGGAAGATACATTGAAACAGCTCATGCCTGCAATGAAAGGCAAAGAAGTGAAAGAGGCCTTAAGAAAATATGAGAATAATCACACCCCTAGATTTAGGGTATTTCAAATATTGAACAAAAATATCGAAGAAGTAGCTTAGCGTGCCACATTAGTGTGGAAATAAATATTTGGGATTGCAGAAAGAAAAGAGAAGGAAGAAGTACCGAGTACTGACCCTCCAGTACAAGGAAATGATGACCCTCTACCCGAGGTACATACTATTGAAGAGTCCAACACAAAGTAGATTGCAGTTGAGGTAATGGAATTTCTACCCCAATCTCCCATACATAGTATGGTGACTTTAAACAAAGACAAAGTTGCAGAATCTACATCAAAACAGACAAAACATGAGAAACAGGCTCCTCCTACTACTGAGACATGCACACCAAGTCAATGAAAGGCAAGGTAGACATTTCTACTTTTGATTCATCAGTTAGTATTAATCCAACAAGTGGTAATACAAAGGTCAATGACCTAATTGGATTGAATACTGATACTAAGGATAAGGCAGATAAAGGTAAGGAAATTTTTCCTTCACCGAGTCCTAAATCAGAGGCAACAATAAATGATGAGATAGATTTGGATAAAGAGATTGTGATTCCTAATTGGGATCTATCCAACCTATCTATAGAAAAAATGGATATCTTGGGAGAACTATGGAAGAAGAGGGCCTCACAACAGAAACTCAAAAAGGAAAGTCAAAGGAACAAAGTACTTGAAGATTTAAAAGGCATATTTGTAGATGCTTTGCAGATTGAAGTCAATGAAAGTGACTCAATAATGGACTTGAACTTGTTGACATTTTACACAAGTTCAACACAGACATGAATGGTCAGGAGAAGTTACTTGAGAAGGAAGAGAAGAAATTTTAGAACAAGGTTCTAGAGAGCATTGCAAAGAAGATTGCAATTGACCAAGTGCAGCTTACACAGATTATCAACACTCTAGAAACCAATGTGAAAAATGTGGTAGAATTATTTGTAAAGTTGAGTGACTCCTCCAAATTTACCATAGAAATAAAGAAGAAGATAGTAAATATAGATGCTGACATGAAGGAAAATGCAAGGAAATTAGCACTTGACCTGAGCACCAGTTCTGCTCACTTCAAGAAAGAAAAATATCTTACTGATTTACAGGCTGAAGTGTTGAAAGAAGAAGCAAGAATTAGAGAATCTCTTACAACCATCCAGAGCCAACTTCTACCACATATGGATGGAATGCAGAAATGTATAACACATCCTAAAACTCTCATCCATGAAAACAACTTCTCAGTTGCCGAGATGATGACAGAGCTATCTACAGAACTGCAAGTTAAATTGCACATCTTGAAGGTGCTACAAGATAATTAGGACAACACTCTGTCTCAAATTTTGAAGGTACATAGTGATTTTCTATCCTACTTTGGGATAACCATGTAGATGACATTCCTTTTGGTATTCTTGTAAAAAACAAGGGGGAAATATCAATGTATAAGAGGGAGATATGATTGTAAATATCACATGTACAGATAATAGTGTAGAAGATATATGTTACAATAACAATTTTGAAAAATACAAAAATAGAGTCAGTCAGACCAAAGCAGCAGAGCAAGTGTCAAAACTTGAGCAATCTGTAAGGGGGAGTTTTGACATATCAGATACAAAGTTTAATGATAAGTGTTTTTGTCACTAATGCAAAAGGGGGAGATTTTAAACCTTATGGAAAGACATATTGTGAATTAGTGTCAAAACACTTAGTCATTTAGTGTTACCTAAGTACACATTGTTACCCGAGTAGACAGTGTCACCCGAGTGTTCAGTATCGCCCGAGTGACAGTTTATCACCCGAGTAGTCTTTTGGACCCGAGTGACAGTTTGAAGCCAATTTTGCATATATTGTTAAATAATATATTTTTTTTTGCAAGCCGAATTACAAAGTTATTTGTTGGATAAAGATATATATGTAAGATAGTTTGTTTATCCAATTGTAATGAAGAATATGTATATAGTATGGATGTATAATCAGAAGATGATATGATTATGCGAATGGTAGTTTGAGTTAAGTGAAGATGTGTTCAGGAGAGCAGAGACTTATCTATTATATTTAGGTGATCAGTTATATTTCAGAGGATCTTATTCAGTAATCACAGTTGCATAGAGAAGATCATCAACTAGTTCATTCTCACAGGTGGATCAGCAAAATCCTTTAACAAGGTGGAACTAATAGTCCTTTCTCTAAATCTCTTAATAGAGTCACATTACTCATTGTATTGTACAAAATACTTTAACAAGGTGGACCTAACAGTCCTTTCTATGCTCCTAATAGGGTAGACCATTAGAAGTGGTCATTGTAAGCTTTAACAGGCTAAATTTACACTGCAGTACTAAATCTTGTGGGTATCATCCCCACCCAAGTTTTAATTTTTTTGGAAGGTTTCTAGGTAACCAAATATCATGTTATGTGTTGTATCCGATTCTTTACTTTCAAGTTATATACATGCAAACAATTAAGAAAATCTAATTATGGACTAAAAGGATTAAGTTTTATTTATTCCTGATTCACCCCCCTCTCAGTCATTGGGCACATAATATAATTCCAACATAGCTTCCTCCTCAGTTTGTGCTTTCAATAAGGAATCAGGAACATTAGGTTCTATATACAAATCTTTAATAGTCTTCAGGTTCCTTCTTGCTATCCTCATCATTTTTCTCTGCAAATTCATCAATTCTCACATTTGCACTTTCCATAATTTTGTTAGTAGATTTTCTCAAACATTTGTAAGCTTTTCTCTTTGTAGAATATCCTAAGAATATTCCTTCATCTCCTTTAGAATCAAACTTACCATCTGTATCATCTTTTAGAATATAAAATCTAATTCCAAATACTTTGAAATAACTTATATTTGGTTTGTGATCAAACCAAATCTCATATGGAGTCTTTTTTTTACCTTTCTTCAATTGTATTCGGTGAAGTGTATAGGAAGCACTGCTGAATTCTTCTCTCCAATATGTTTGAGAAATACCCTTCTCAATCATCAGTCTTCTTTCATAATCTACAATAGATATTTTTTTCCTTTCAACTATACCGTTTTGTTGTGGTGTCCTCAGTGTAGACATTTGTCTCTTTATTTCATGTTCATTGAAGAAAAGTGTAAACTAATCAAAAGTAAACTCTCCTCCTCTGTCAGATCTAAGACACTTCAATTTTTTTCTAGTCTCCTTTTCAACTCTTTCCTTGTACCTCTTAAACATTTGAAAAGCTTATGATTTTTCTTTTAAGAACATGACATACATCATTCTAGAATAATCATCAAAAAATAAAATGAAATTGTAAGACCAGAAAAAGGCATATTAAGCATATCTAGGAGACCACAAACCCTAATCAATATGCTAACCTATCTAATCTATCATGAAATCCATTCAAAAAAAGAGTTCACAAATATAAAGCATAAAAACTCTAAGAAATCCCTTCAAATGCAGCTCCCATGTCCTCCTTTCTTCTCCATAATCAGATTTGATGTTTCTCTTTGACAATAACACAATTGCACAAAGATACAAAAAGCCAAGTTTACAAGTGAGAATAATAGCAGAGAGTGATCTAACCTTAAAAGAGTGAAATGCATCTCAATTTATAGAAAATGAGAGTCAAATAGGTGAGATTGCACAAAATCTATGCATAAATGAAGATATTGGTTGGTAGGATGATTGGAAGCATGATATGGGGGAGATCAAATAAGGAGATATTGAGGATATTCATGAAGGACCTTAATAGGGATGTGAATCTCCATTAAGGGATATGATAATTAGGTAAGATTAGAATCATTAAATCAATTAATAATTCAATATTCTCAATATTCCTCACAAAATCAATAATTAGATTTATGAAATTATGAAAATGTCATAAATTAAAATTAGCCAATTAATTAATAAAAATTAATTAATTGTTAAAGACTTAGGGAAAAAGGAATAAATAAAGTCTATTTATTTATTCAATGAGGACCTAGGGATAAACTATGGGTTATTCATCCCAAGGGGGAAATTAGTGGATTATTGATCGAATTAAAGGTGTTAATGTCGAATTGAAATGATTTTGATGATATTGATAAGGATTAGGATCAATTCTGAGGGTTCTGGAATAGTTTAGGAAATTATGAGGCATCAATTTGACAATGTGCCCGCTGTTATGCCCTGCATCCCCGTCCCTACATTTTGTGTGCAAAATGTTGGGTCCCCCTTTTTTTTTCGGGTTTTGCTTTTGTGGTGGCTTTGCGTTGTCTTTCTTTTCCTTTTTGCTTCCTTCCTCCGGGGTTGTCTTCCCCGGAGTGTGTCGTTTCCTTGGTTCGTTTTCCTCTCCGGGATCCTGGATCCTGGAGGTTGCCTTTTGGTGGGAAGTTCAATTCCGGACACCGGGATTGTTTGTGATGATGTTCCTAGTCCCTAAAAACATCATCATAAGGAATCCCCGGGCCCGGAGTCTGGATGTTTTTCTTAACTTGGAAGTTCCGGAGTGCGGAGGATTGTCCTTTTTACCATGGGTATAAATAGACCTGCCTGTCATTATCACACTTACCGTGTTTAAAATCTTTGAGCACTAAGAGCGAAATTGAGCGATTTTCAAAGCAATTAGCAGAACAGTTACAGAAAGATTTGCAATAATCAGGGTTAACGCCTACTCTTCTCAGACGTGTGCTAGTGCTCCGAGGTGGTGATCTTGACAGGCTCGACAATTCAGAGCTATTGTAGAGCTCTTCTGGTAATCTACCCGTCCTCTGCCTTCTGCGTTTCCAGGTTGGTTTCTTCCTTCCTTCCTCTTCGCTTTGCTCTTGTTTTCCTGGTTTTCTGTGTTTCGCTCGTCCTTGTATTTTGTTCGTTTCATTCTGTTTTCGGTTGGCTTGTTCCCGTTTTTCGTCTGTTTGGTCTCTCGGTTGTTTCTCTGGTTTTGCCACCCGTTGGTGGGTCGGCTCTGCCAGAAGGTTGTTCGCCTTCTGTGCAGGTGTGAAAATCTTGTAAATATTCTATAGAAAGTCTGTAAATACTTTGTAGATAGTCTGTACATATGTAAATGGTTTGTAGATAGTCCGTAAGTGTTTTTTAAAATAGTCTGTAGATAGCTGGCGTTGCATGTCAATAGCTGTATATTCCTGTCTTGGCTTCGTCTAGTTTTGTCCGCGGGAGTCGTCCGCGCGTGTATTCATGTATATGTGTTTCTTTTCTATAAATAACCCATGTATATCCTTCCATCCCATGTATATACCTTTCCGCTCCTCTGTATACCCTTCAGGGTGGCTTGGCGAGCTGGTCGAGTCACCTCTGCTATTGGTTTTTCGCTTCAAACTTGCTTTGAGGAAGAAAACCACCTGTTTGAAACTTGGCTCGTGGCTGGTTTCAAATAGGCGATTTTCTCTCTCCTCCATCAAGGCTATCAGAACCTCATTTATTTCCCATGCGCGCAATAACTTTCGGCCATGTGGCTTACTCTTTTCGCACATTCGAGCAGCCTCTTCCGCCGTCAGTGCCATCCCATCCATTCAATGTTGTCGCACGTGGTGCCCACGTGGACTTGCTTCCACATTCCTTTTTTCTAACGGTCACTTCTCCGGGTTCTGGATCCCCTTCTGTCATTTCATCAAATGTCTTCACCAAGCATAATAAGTTTTCCTGGACCCGGGGATGTGATAAAGGTACCGTCTGTTTTGCTTTTCAAATACTTATGCAAAAACTAACTTTTCAGGGAAAGCGAACGACACGGTGGTAAGATCTCCGGATCCCGGAGTTACTTTTTTATTGTGATAAATATGTTCTGACGGTGGCATTGTCTCGTAGGTTTGGACTTCATTTAATAATCATGTCTGAAGCATCCGCATCATCACCTCCCGGAAGTCCGGAGTTGCCATCCACGACCGAAACCAGGGCAGCATCAAAGTCTAAGATAGAGAAGGCCCTGGCAAAGCTCCCCCTCACCATGAAG
>MU227805.1:2547976-2585558 GCA_018584345.1 Thuja plicata
TTGTTTTGTTTTATTAAAATAGGAACCCACATGCAAGACTTCTAAAATGAACTTCTATTTGGTATTTTTAGGAATGACAATGATGTCAGGAAACTATGCTCTCACCCTTTTGGGATGATAAAAAATCATGAAACATTATTGTCATTTTCTTATGTGTTTGAAGTGTCTTTTAGATTGTAATCCTAAGAATTATATGAACATATCCTCTCCCCTTGCCTTCATGGATCTTGGGTGTAAAATAAATTCATATAATTCTTTTAGCGTGGCTACCTCCCAAGTGATTTAATAGAGCCAGTGAGAGTGGATTGCCCAACTGATAATAGGCTAAAGCCAAGCCCTTCCGAACCGGTATATAAAAAATGCCATTGTGATTAGTCTCACAATGGACATGTGTGAATTCGTTGTGGCAACCAAAATCTCCTCTAGTACCCTAGTGGTGCATTAAAGTCCCTACATTGTTAAGGTGAAAACCTTGCTTTGAAAGGATTGGGAGAGCCCCCTTTATTGGAAAAATGACTTGATCACAACCACCTGAATGGATGCCCTTGACTACAAACTTTGTTTTAGTGACCAAAATCCCTCTATCTATTGGCGCAGAAGGTTAGAGACCGACTAAGATGTCCCACACTTTCATGACTCTTAGTAGAGACACCAGTCCTTTGGGAAGCAATTCTCTTGGGATTCGAAGCTTGGTGTACCTGAGAAGTGAGTGCACATGTAAGGAGGATCCCGTGGCTCCAATATTCTAGGTTGTCTGCTATGAGTAGGCATGGATGAACTTCGGTTCAAGTGGGAATTCAACAGATAATTCCCTGGCTTACCTAAGATTGTGGTGTGTCTATTTTTTTTTCTTTTTACAACAAACAATCTCCATGATGTGTTGTTTTGCATGAGTGTTTACTGAAACAAAAACAACAACAACAATCAAACGATCTGGAAAATTGTAAACTTTGGATATTTGCCTATCTTGTCTTGTCTGAAACTTTGCCGAAACTCTATTGAAACTCTATCAAAACTCTGTCAAAAATCTATCAAATTCATTTCAAAATTTTTTCAAAACTTGGTCTTTCATCGGTCTATCCTACTACATTTAGTCTATTCTAAAATTTTCACTATCATAACGCTTCTGCTAGTTCACATGCAACTGCAATCTTTTGTTAGTCTAACCTATCACTATCTTGAAATTTGATGTTGTTACACTTGTCCAATTGATCGAGTCCTTTGTTCAATCTTATCATCTTTGTCTGCACTATCCTTATCTTGTGTTGCGAAAGCAGGTTCGTCAACCTTGACTCAAGATCAGAGTCATTGCTATCTCTGTCTCAATTGGACATTATCTCCTTTGTCCTTTGGTCTTGGACTTAATCACCACTTTAGATATCACTTCAACACCTGTTAGTTAATCAATTGACTCATCATACCCTCTTCAATCTTCTAAGCAAGCGCATCAAGAAAATCTTACAATGTCTAAAAGCAAAGAAGAGATTCTTAGGGAAACTTTATTAAAACAACTTCAAACTTTAGAATCTGAACTCCAAGGATTAAAGGGGAAAAAGGATACTCCATCCAACGAATCCTGCTTAAGATCAACCTGTCCTTTGCTATTTGATCATGATTCTCACATCTCTCCACTTTCTTACAACATGGATAAATCTTAATATGACAATCCCATCTTTGATCAAGAATAGTTTTACGACAATCCTATCTTTGATCAAGAGAATGTAGAGGAAACTATGACAGAATCAGATGAAATCCTTTTCTATCTACAAAAGAAGGATATTGCAAGTCAAGAAGTGTCTAATTATTCTTTAGAGACAATCTTTACTCCTTTGGGACAATCTTATGAATCTGCATTGGCAGAACTTCTTGAGCATGACCTCATCACATTACCTCAAGTCACATCACTTGGACTGAGATTCTTAAGTAACTATTGTGCATATCATCAGCACAATGAGCATAAAACTTCATCTTGCATGGAGTTGAAACATAAAATCCAAGGTCTCATAGATGATGGCATAATTGAAGTGGAAAATCCTAATGAATCATCTAGTGAAGATACTAATCTCAAGCATGATCAATATTAGGAATCCATGTCTAGCAATGGTTCGCATATCCCATCTACTTCTTCCACTATTCCTACATCTCCTAAAGCTTCCCCATCTCTATCAAGAACTGAGCCTACTGATGACAATGTTTACTCTCAAGGACTACCTCTAAAAAAGATCCAAGCTAATCAACATACAGACGCAAGCCTTTCTCAGGCTCTAAAGATCATAGACCCCAAGCTTCCATGTGCTTCAACGCTTATCATTCCTACTCAAAATGATACTCCATTAGCCTTTCAAGAATCCCTCATGCATATCAAAACTCCCACCTCGTCCATAGAAGTGGCTCCATGTCAAGAGGGAAATCCAATGTGTGAAGAAACAAATATCAGCAATAATAAAGATCAAGACACCATCCATCCTTATCCAATGGTTGACCAAACTCACACATCTCAAGAGTCTCATGATGATTTTATCATCCCCTTCCATTTCTTCCCAGAAGAAACTCTTACATCTCCTATATCTTATCCATCTCCCAAGAAAGATCAAGATATCCTTTCCACCATCTCTAAGGAAACTATTAAAAATCAAGAGCAAAGTATCCTTTGTACACCATATCATGATCCTTGTCAAGATCAGAGCATAAATCCCTTGCAGAAAAATAAATCCCCTGAAGCTTCAGCTACTCCTATCAAAATTGCTCCTATCAAAGCTACTCATGCACCTATTGATATAAAGGTGAATTCAAAAGAGAAGAGCCTTGGTCACGCAGCTCACTCTAAAGATGCTGAAATCCCTTCCACACCTTATATCCCCCATTCAAACGTAAGCATCATCCTTCACTATCCTCCAAATCCAACCTTGGTCCCTATATCCTAAAGCTAAAACCATCGCATCTTCCATCTATATTGGGACATTATATCCCTCCATCGACCATACCTATCACTACTAGCTTTCCATCTACTTTCCCTATCCCCTATCAAGATCAACAAAGACATGCATCCTTGAACTCTCCCTATCAACCCATCCATATGAACCATCCATATCCGCCCTATTCCTCCACACTACCCAAGTCTTTTGGAAGGAATTTGGATGTGCAACGAATAACTCACAAATACACGAATCCACTTACCTATGAAGATCACTATGTCCAATCTAATCGATATGTGATTACAAAGAAAAATGAAAAACTCAAGAGACCACATAGGTCCACTGAGAAAATAACCAAATCAAAGAAAATATGGGTTCCTAAATCCATTATGAAAGAATTGCATTCTAAATCATCTGATACAAATAGAAAATCAAAAGCTATGTGGATTCCCAAGTCTCTTCTAAAGGACTTGGATACAAAAAGAAAAGAAAAAGTTATGTGGATTCCCAAGTCTCTCTTAAAAGGCTTGAACAAAAAGGAAAAATCAGAATTGGCGTCCAAGCTTCCAAAGACTTCCACTTTGTCTCCTTTCAAACATTTTTCATCTCCTAAACCTATTTTGGGTCCTCATGTCCCAAAATCTATTTTTTTGAATACGTCTTCATCCATCTTGGGTCCTCGTACACCAAGATCCATATCAAAACCTAAATCCATTTCACACACTTTTCCTCTATCATTCCACCGTCCTTCAAGATGTGTGTCAATGTTGATATTGCCTACATAAATTTTTCAATACCCTATCCAATATCCTGCACCTACCTCCTACGCATCCATCTCATATTCCTTTTATTCCTCTCATCCAATCCATTGAATAAATCCTTGACTACCATCTCCCTTATCCTCCATATCAATCTTCTTTACCATCACCCTATTAGCATCTATGAGCATACTTTTAGTAGCCTTGGCCTATTATAGCATATCTTTCAGAGGAGCACTATCTAAAGAGATAGAAGCTTAAGTTCCTCCATAAAATCAAAAAGATGAAAAAAAAGAAAAAGTGCCTTGGTGGAAACCTAGTAAACAGGAACCTTGGTAGCAAAAGTAAAGATAAATCAATCCGTCCTATGGTGAAAACCACTTCTTGTGGCGCCTTGGATAAGTACCATGATGAAAACTTGGCAAATAGGCATCATGCATAATTTTTCCTACTTGCACTCTTCACTTGGGGGCAAGTTCCTTCCATGTCATCTTCTCCCATCATATCTTACATCCAGCTAGCTCGTGAACATCCATGTTCCTTCTATTGATCTTGACAAGTTGAGCCTATCCATGAGCATCATGTATCCTGACACTCATGATCCCTTCCATCAGCCTATTTACTTTCTCTCATCCATGCTACCCTATCGTGATCTTTCTTATCCCAAGCCTATCCTTCCTATCTTTGTGCATTCCTATCATAATCCAAAACATGCACTTATACCTCCATCAACCATTATATTGATCATAGTTATATCCTATCCTATGAAATTGACCCCTTGGTCTTGATCAAAATTGAAAAACAAGTTCTTAGAAGTCTCTTGACATGTCCACTCTTTTGGACCACATACTTTTCATGACATCAGGTCATTAACCTAAATTCTATACAACACCACTCCATGAGCCTACATTGCTATATTATTTTTTACCTAGCTTGGGTAATCTTGAAGAGACTGTGCTTGAGGGTCGCATTCACCCTCTTCATCCATCATTGGATATTCATCCCATACATCATCTTTCTAATCCATATGCAATTTCCTACACCTTGCTAGAAATTGGGGCAAACCATTGTGATCTTGCTTGAGATCAAGTAATCTCTAAAAATCTAAAAATTGCAAAATCTCTAAAAATCTAAAAATCATAAAAAGTCCTAAAAAAATGATCATCTTGGTGTAAACCTAGTAATAGGCACTTTTTATGAATCCACCAAAATAAAATAAAATAAATAAAAAATCTCTATTGACTATCTTTTAATCAACAGGTATCGGGGCAATCTAACCCTGACTCCTGAAGACTGATCCTCGTTCTGGGGACAGTCTTTTGAAGGCGATAAACGTTTTGGTATCTGGGCAATCTAGCCCAGATTCCTAGGAGTCAACATGCTCTCAATTACCTTCAAGAAACCAACTAACATGGATTGAAACTAGTCATACTCTAGGGGAAACCTTCCTGGTCTAGGGGCACTGTCTTATTACTTTTCATGTCAGTCACCAATGGTTCTCACTACATATGACTGCTGATGCCTATCTATTACTAAGATTTCTCTACTTGAGAATCTCTCTCGCATCAGTCAGCAATGGTTCTTATTGCGTCTGTATACTATCATTGTACTGAGGATATTTCTCACACATATGTCTGTATATCAACATCAATCCATTGGAGTTGGAGTTATACTCAAAAGCTCTATCTATTGATACTTAGTCTTGACAATTCTTTGCTTTAGTTTGTACATAGATTTTGGTCACTTTTGTGACACTTTGGTTCCTTTGCAAACCCTACTGACTTGAAACTGATTCAACACCATATGCCTGGGGGAAACTAAATCTAGTTTGTCCTCGTAACATACGTCAAGTCAGTCACCGCTACTAGGGGCCTGGGTCCCCTAATTTGATCAAATCTTTGGTTTACACCAGAGTTAGTAATCTTGTCATTTCTAAAGGGCAACTCGCTACTGACACAAACTGGTGTTTCTCAACACCCCAATTAAAACAGTGTTTATCAACACTATATTTGGACACATCTATTTTTTTCAAACACACATTGGATATCGCAACGTAAACATCTATCGATGACAATCAAACACAATGCACTCACAAGAACAATGGTGTTTTTCAACACCCCTATACACATACGTATTCGCAAACTTTGAAATTGGATGAGCTATGATTGAATCCTTCTTTGTATGTTGTCTATTCTCATGGATTTCATTGATATTTTATTTGTCTACTACTTGTTGGTGTAGTCCCGATGATCTAGAAACGTCAAATAAATAGGGTGTATGTGATAAGAGCTCCTGCATTAAGGTGGAAAAGCCTCACATCCCTTGATCTTGTTTATTTATACGCCATGGTGAGGTCAAAACTATATCCTTGACTATTATTGCTTTTTTTATTTACGCATGATCACGCTCATGGTTATCTTGGCTTTGAATGCCTCGATACTGGTGTACTCTTGGAACATCAAGTGGAAACAATGTTCAGGTCATCTTGGCTTTTGTGCCCTGGTGCTTACATTCATTTCCTACATTTTATCCAATGAAAGTCATATTCATATTCTTATGGTCACAGTGGCACTAGTAAGGATTGTATTGACTCTGATGTTCCAAAAATTCTCAATGATGATAATTATACGATGGGTCTCACATCCATGTCCTAGGAATTGCATCTAGCATAGGACTGCATTTTCATTCTAGACTTGCATTGTGGTAGCAATTCGATGCTCACTTCATTGTGTTCTCCTGGATTTGTACATTGAGGAGTTCTTCTTTAGCATTCTGGCTTCATCATGACTGCCTAAGTGTTTGATCCTCACTCTCACTCTTCACAAGTGGCTATATTGATCGCTCTGAACCTATTTTTGGGATCAAAATCAAAATCTGACACTTCTATATAGCTCAAATCGCATTTTTAAATTTTTGGGACCGACGCGATCGGACGCTTGTACAGTCAACTTTCTAACGTTTCTTTCTTGTTAGAATCATATCTAATCAACATTTTCTCAAATCTTTGACTCTTTTCATCAAAAGATATTTCTAGTCAACCCTAGTCAAACTTGGTCAACCAGACCTCCAAATCACTCATAATTGATTCTGAATCTTCTGAATTCTTCTGTTATCTATTCTGAGTTCTTCTTGATCTCCGATTCAACATCTATTTGCGATTTCTAACTCTCAATCATCATTATGATGTGTCATCTTTCCATTTCACTCTCGAGGGGGCAGGATGATTACATCATTGAATCTATTCCAATCAATCCGATCTGGATTCAAAAGTCCTCATTGCTAGGGGCATCTCATCACTTGGGGCATGTTTAGTTTTTCATACTTCATAGTCAAAACTGGATGCTCCATAATCAATAAGGGCATCTTTGTTCCTTACATCTTGTCATTTATTAGGTATCAGGGCAATCTAACCTAGATCCCTGAGGATCAAGCTTCGTTCTAGAGATGATACTTGAAATCTCAATCTATTAAGTATCTGAATAATCTAACTTAGATTCTTGATGATCAAGCTTCATTTTGGAGATGATTCTCGAAATCTCATCTATTACGAATTGGGGCAATCTAACCCTGACTCTTGAAAATCAAGCTCCGTTCTGGAGATGATTTTGAAACTCGATCTAACTAGTGTTTGGGAAATCTAACCTAGATATTGGAGGACTAAGCTTCATTCTGGAGACAGTCCTAAAAATCTCTATTGACTATCTTTTTAGGGACAGGTATCGGGGCAATCTAACCCTAACTCATGAAGATTGAGCCTCATTCTGGGGACAGTCTTTTGAAAGATATCAATCTATTAGGTATTTGAGCAATCTAACTCAGATCCATGAGGATCGTATCATTCTCAAAAATCTTAATCTATTAGGTATCTGAGCAATCTAACTCAGATCCTTGAGGATCAAGCTTCGTTCTGGAGATGATTCTCAAAGTCTTAATCTATTAGGTATCTGAGAAATCTATCTTGGATCCTTGAGGATCAAGCTTCGTTCTAGAGATGATTCTCAAAATCTTAATCTATTAGGTATTGGGGCAATCTAACCCGGATCCCTGAGGATCAAGCTTCGTTCTAGAGATGACCCTCAAAAACTCTACTTGACCGGCATCTTGGAAATCTAACCTAGACTTTGGAGAGTTAAGCTCTATCCTAGAGATGGCTCTAAAATCTTCATCAATTGATCTTTACATCATCAATTTTCAAAATCTATTCTTCTATGCTTCAGGCATCAGACTATTCTTTGAATCAATGCACTACTCACACATCAATTCAAAGAGGGGCAAAATGTAACACCCAAAAATTGGCATCTTGCAACCCTAACCATTTTTGTTGCATTTGTCATTCTTCTGAATCATCAAAATCCTATTTTACTAGGCAATTCTGAGTTTTGACTGACTCTACTCGACCTGAGTGTCAAATGCAGAAAATCCTAAATCTGCATTAATCATACATTATATTTAATTCCTAAAATCAATTGGCTAAACAAACCCTATGATTGAATTATTTTAATTATAAAGTCCTAGCACTTTAATTAAATTAAATTCACCCCTTTTAGCTAAAACACATAAAAAAGGAATTAAATAATATTTAGTTATTAAATAAATATCCTCATTTCAATAATTGAATTTAATTATTCAGATAATTGAGAAAAACACATTTATGAGGTCATATTCTATTTGTTTAATTAAATATTCTCTCAAAAATCTTCTCTTTATTTCAAAAATAGAAGTTTTGAATTAACTATGCTTTAAAGAAAAAGAAAACAGTTAAAAACAAAGAGAAAACAATTCATTATTTTCTTTTAAAAAAAGCTTGCTAATTTGAACTGACTTTTCTATCTGTTTTATTTCAAAAAGGAAACTTTCTATTCTGAGCAGGCTCTCAATCTATAAAAGAGCTCCCATTTCTCATTCAAAGCCCTCCGAGAAAATATGCATTGTTAGAACAAAGAATTGATACTGCATTTTAGCTCATAATCTCATTTACATTAAGCTCTCATTTTGCAATAGATTCTAGTTTCAATTTCTTAGAATAATCTTGCATTGCAATCTCTTTCAAATCATGTCATAGTTTAATCTCATTTAGATTAATCTTGCATATTTTATTCTTAGATTAATCTTGCATTGCATTGCATTCATGGAGAAAAATCCTTCATTCTTGGATTAGTCTAGATTGTGAGAACTCTCGTTCTGAGAGCCATTCAAAATCCCGTCTGGATAGAAGGCAACAGGTCGAATCATACATGCATGCAGGATGAATATCTTATAACCACTTTTGTATGTGGCTAATGAACAAGGACTATGTTGAAGTGTATGGTTTAATAACAAGGCCACATTTAATATATACACTAGGGTACCACCTTCATAGAAATAGGCTACCACCTACGCAGCTTCTGACCACCTGTACATAACCTGCAACCAAGTGCGCAATAACTGATCAAAAGATTAAAGAGTAGTGAAAACTTGCAAAATCAGAGATCTTTTGCACATATAAGCTTGTAAGACTATCAGAAACACAACTAGGGTTCATTCCTTATGCCATTTGTGATTGATTTGGAAATATTGAAGTCAGTTTGAAACCCTAATTAGCTTGCATGTGCATTAAACCAATTTCGGAACACCTTAAATGTGAAATCTGCATTTGATCCTAAACTAGTTCAAAGTTCATTTTAGATGCCCAAATTAGATGTGCATGTTCATTTTAGGTTCCTTATCAACTTAAACAACTTGATATTGCACAATGTATTCTAGTCAAACCCCTAATTAGGCTAGATTGCAAATTTGATTAAAATTGGAAACACCTTGATTGCATGCAACCCTAAGCTAGGTGAAGTTCATTTTAAGAGGCCAAATCAAATGTGAGAGTTCATTTTAGGCTTGCAAATCAAAATGTTAGGTTCATTAACCAAATTAGGGTTCATTTGCATAGTTTAGGATCCATTTTAACCCTATAGTAGATAAAAAGAAGAAGAGAAAGCATAAAATACAGAAGAGCTTCCTAAACATGCAAATACTGATCCTAAACCCTAAACATAGATCTCATGTGACCAACTATACAACTAAGCAGCCAACTATGTAGATCTAGGATCCAAGTGCGCAAGTCTGGCTCCCAACTGCGCAGGAATTAACCACCTGCATAGAATCTTTGACCACCTGTGCAGAATGTGTGACTGCCTATCCAGCAAGCACAGGTGGTATGATCACCTACGCAGAACCTGTAACCACCTGCGCAGAATGTGTGACCGCCTACGCAGATCTCTTTCAAAAATTGCAAAAGACACAAAAACAAAAAATCTATCAGTTAACCATGTTTCACTTCGGGTTCAACAAATGTAAGACCAGAAAAAGGCATATTAAGCATATCTAGGAGACCAAAAACCCTAATAAATATGCTAACTTATCTAATCTATCATGAAAACCATTCAAAACAAGAGTTCACAAATATAAAACATAAAAACTCCAAGAACTCCCTTCAAATGTAGCTCCCATGTCCTCCTTTCTTCTCCATAATGAGATTTGATGTTGCTCTTTGACAATAACACAATTTGGCAAAGATATAAAAAGCCAAGTTTGAAAGTGAGAATACTAGGAGAGAGTGATTTAACCTTGAAAGGGAAAAATGCCTATCAATTTATAGAAAATGAGAGTCAATTAGGTGAGATTGCACAAAATCTATGCATAAATGAAGATATTGGTTGGTAGGATGTTAGGAAGCATGATATGGGGGAGATCAGATAAGGAGATATTGAGGATATTCATGAAGCACCTTAATAGGGATGTGAATCTCCATTAAGGGATATGATAATTAGGTAAGATTAGAATCATTAAATCAATTGATAATTCAATATTCTCAATATTCCTCACAAAATCAATAATTAGATTTATGAAATTATGAAAATGTCATAAATTGAAATTAGCCAATTAATTAATTTTTGAAGACTTAGGGAAAAGGGAATAAATAAAGTCTATTTATTTATTCAATTAGGACCTAGGGATAAACTATGGGTTATTCATCCCAAGGGAGAAATTAGTGGATTATTGATCGAATTGAAGGTGTTAATGTCGAATTGAAATGATTTTGATGATATTGATAAGGATTAGGATCAATTTCAAGGGTTCTGGAATAGTTAAGAAAATTATGAGGCATCGATTTGACAATGCACCTGCATAATGATGTTTGGAAATGATTAAAAAGTGCCAATGAACTTTGATGGCGTCATAGGATTGAAATAGGAATGGGGAAATATTGATGATCTTAGACAATGTTCTCGAAATGGTTGGAATGAGTCCAAACAATTATGAAAGTGATTATGGATAGAATAGGATGTGTTTGAATTGATGTAGGAAGATTTGGAATAGTTTAGGATCGAATAAGATCAGGTTAGGATCAAATAGGATCAGTTTAGGATCGAATAGGATCGGTTTAGGGTTGATTAGAATTAATTAGGAAAATGATCAACTTGATAAAGAGAGCAGAAATGTTAGTAATTAATGACATGGAAGAATGACACAATATTAGTGAATGATAAAGATCAAACACACAATATAGAAGACATGTTAAAAAGGGGGCATAGGCAATCAACCATTTTTAGGTGTCTATAGAAATATCTATCACCATAGTAGCTTTGTGCTCTCATCAGTCCACATAGGTTAGTTTGCACTAAGTAAAAAAATTCCTTGTGTAACGTAAGATTTACTTGTAAAACTTGACTTAGTCATTTTTCCAACTTGACATTCTTCGCACATGACATTCTCAGGTTTCTCCAATCTTGGTAGACCTCTAACTCTATTCTTTTTCCCACTTTAATTAAATTGTCAAAATTCACATGACATAACCTCTTGTGCCATAACCATGCATCCTCAACTTTAGCATATAAAAAACTCTTAGTAGATGTATCAAGGTAAAATAGATTACCTTTAGATTTTTCCCCAGTGACAATCAGAATTATTTTCTGATCAAATTCTTTTACCTTTCCATACTGAAATTCTAATCGGTGTCCTTTGTTGTTTAGTTGTGCCACACTCAATAGATTATACTTTAGTATTTCCAACCAATAGACATCATCACATCTGGCATTATTCAACATAATTATAGAACCTTTATCTTTCATAGGATATGGAGCATCATTACCAAATCTAACATATCATTCATTATGTTCTTCCATAGTAGTGAACTTAAGTGTATCACTAGTCATATGGTGTGAACACCCACTGTCTATAATCCAGGTATCATTCTTTCTTACATGTAATATTAGGGATTTTTCTTCTTTCATTTCTTCATCATAATTATCCTTCATGACAACATATAAAAATATTCATCTTCGTCATCATCTGTGTCATCATCGGTTAGTCCTTCATGAGCAATATGACATGAATTATTACCTTTTTTTTTTAAATCTTGAAATCTCCTGAATCTATTTTCTCTTTTATTTTCATCTTCATTGTCTTTCTTTTAATCACTATCATTTTTAGGGCATCTAGCAACAATGTTACCAATCTTGTTACATTTAAAACATTTCAAAGGTAGCTTACTTTGATACTTGCCTTTATCTCTTTGTAGTCTTCTAGCTAGTAGAGCGTCAAACTCTTTTTCATTTGCTTCATCTTTAGCATACAGTTATTCTAACTCACTCTTACAATTATAAAATATTTCACTAGCACTACTTGCATAACCATCACTAGGTCTAGACTCCCTAGAACTTCCAATATTCAAAGATGATTTAAATGCAAACTCAATCCTAGCAATAGCAGTTAAACTACTATCAAAATCATCAAGATGAAAAGAAACCAACTTACCAATAGTAGCATCTAGTCAAACAATCATTTGATGAATCGATCTCAGTTCTTGTATTTTAGATACTCAGATGGAATACATAGGTAACAATATCCTCAATAGTTTTCTTGTTACATCTTCTTGAGTTATCTTTCCTCTAGCACCTTTGATAGAATTCAAAGTTTCCTTCAGTATTGCATTGTATAGTGTAACATTTTCACCTTCTTTGATTCTCATAGAATAAAATTTGCCTCTCAAATTTTCAACTTTTTCCTTCTGAACATGTTGATCTCCACCATGTACCAATTCAATCTTATCCCACATATGCTTTGTTGTATCATATCCTTTCATATCATTGAACTCCAGATCGGTGAGAGTAGATGATATCTCAATCATATCTTGTGTGTGATCGTGTCTTTCTCTTATTTTATCAAGTTTCAAAGGCCTAAATAATAGTGGTGAATACTCATTGTCAAGATAGTATAGTGCATACCCTCCGATCCTAGATACGTGCAACCTCATTCAGTTTTTCCATGTAAACAAGTTATCCTTATTCAACTTTGGTGCCTCCCTCTTATACATCTTCAAATCTTTAACTCAAGTATTTTAAACTTATGTCTTAGAGTAGTTATCTCTAATACCAATTGTTGGATTACTAAGAGGGGGGTGAATCAGAAAACTATGATACTTAAAACTTTAAAACTTAACTCTGATTCAACTCGATACGATTAACAACAACAACAACTGAATCAATAAATAAATTCGATAACTCAAATAGTAACTTGCATAAACAGTAAATATTATGCACATGAAAAATTCAATAGATTTAACACGAGATTTAACGAGGAAACCTAATTTGGGAAAAACCTCTATGAGAATCACCACCCTTAAATGAAAACACTCTTCTGAAGTATGCTCAGTTAAAAGCCAATCCTATTAAAGATTACAATACACATAGTTATATGTGACCCTGTTAGGGTATTTACCTCAGACCCATTAAGATCTTCACCTTGTGCCTAGTTAGAGGGCTTTGAACACTCTTTTAGAATGTCACATTTCACAAGGATTTTACAATAATACTATTACGTCCACTCGGTTAAGATATTTATTTGTTTCAAATGCAAATAATCAAATAGTGTATAAAATGATTTGTAAAACTGCAACTACCTCTTGCTTTCTTATATCCCTTATGCGCTCTCTCTAACTACTGGCATCAATAATTCATCAGTCTCTTCTTTAGAATCAAATTTACAATTATTTTCTCTTCACCGCATCACTCGGTAGCACTTGAACACTTCAAATTTCCAGCTCTTGATATTCAAATTCATCCTTTAAATAGTCTCTTTTTTTGCCTCTTAATCTCCTTGATTAAAGGGTTTCCTTCAATCACTCTCAGCCGTCAGATCAATTTTTTTTAATTAATTTAGTGAACTTGAAAAATTGGTGAACCACTTCAGTATCACCTCAAAATTTGCACTTTTCTTGGAATTAAAACCTTTCCTTTTTTCCACTTAATCTATACCATAGATCTTTACCTTGAATTTTCTTTTTCATAGATCTTGTAACTAACTTCTTCTTCATCCTTGGAATCTTTCACATTGGTTTGGCTCACCATTAAATGTGTTATTATCCTTTTTTATAACATCTGTTCTCACTCGGAAACTCTCAGATCGGTGACTAACATGCACTGCTCGGTGCCTCAATGTCTTGGTGTCTTGACCGACTTACATAACCCTTTACTGATAGACTTCTTTCTACTGGGTAACTTAACTGTTTAGTCTTACCAACTTGCCCAATCTTCTTTACCAACTTGATAAAGTAGAAAACAATTATCTCAATAAGAACTTATCATTGTCTCATCTTTATTATCTTTCCCAATTAAATCAAGTTTGAAAGATATGGCAATTCAATATGAACCATAAATCAATTGCTTGACATCAATTAAAAAATAACAATTGATCTAATTCTTCCTACATTCTTTTATACCTCTGATCTTGGTCTTCATCATCATCTCCATCATTTGAGTAAAAGATCCATATGAGGTGATCCATGTGTGTCAAATCCCATTGGTCCATAGATGAATTTGTCCATTAGTGATGAGTTTGTAATTTAGAAGCATTTATTAATTGGTTTTAATTAATCACTTTAGCCAATGGATTTAATGAGGTTGATTTACTTAAATAGGCCAAATCTAATTAATTAGAAATTAATGATAGATCACTAATAGATGATGCTTGATTTGAGGGATTTTATTGTGTTTGATGAAATATGCTAGTAATCAAATAATCAGATTAGCCCAATTGAGAGAAAGATCTTTAGATAAGGAAAATAGGAGCTTCAATTAGATTATCCCAATTTAGGGTGATTAGATTTTCCCCTCTTTGAATTGATGTGCAATCATCACATTGATTCAAAGAACATCGAATGTTGACTTCAGAGAATAGTTTGATATAGAGCGATGAAACTACTCATGATAAAATGATTAAGAATTCTGAGCTTGATTGAATGAAATTTAATTAATGATATAAATCTTGAACCTGATTGAACTAAGAATGATAGTAACGACTTTGAACTTCATCGAACAAAGGTCGATTGAGGATATCAATTCTGAACTTGATTGAACTAGAACTGATAGTATTGACTCTGAACTTGATTGAATGAAGGTTAGTAAGAAGCCACTCAGTATATTTCATTTGATGTGATGAAACTGGATACTTGGTAGATGATCTAAAATGTTAAGGATCCATATGCATAGATAACCAACTTGATATGATTTATGATGAAGTCCATTATCCAAAAGTCCCAACTTGATCGAAGGAAACTATCAAGCCCCTATTCATTTGATGATGTTGATTGACATAGTTCTTGATGAAGTCAATTTAAAAAACAAACCAATTTGGAACCCTTGATTGTTTTTAAGTAAGAAGCTAATTTATTTAGCTATGATCATGCCCCCTAGGGAAATAAATCAAAATAAATGTCAATGAAATCCCTCTTTTAAGTTTTGACATCAATGAGAAAGTGATTTAAGAAATGATTGGATCAATAAGAATATATAAAGAATCAATGAGGATATGAGTTGAAGTGGAAATGTGTTGATAGGAACACAATTTGACCAAGTTTGACTACATTGAAAGAAATATTTGAGCAATTGTAAATGATGCTAACCAAGATTTTGATGAGTGGACCTATTATTGTCAAGAAAAGATAGACTGGTGTCACTTCTGAGCAATTCTGCATATACTGTAGGTCGTGGTTCATGAGTTTTGACTGTTGGATTAGGTCAAAGTGACTATGTCAAAATTATTAATGCACTAGAATGTCGTTCTATCTATATGGTCAATTTTTTTCTTGAAATATTTGATGAGAAACTAGTATGGTTAGGACAAGTCTTTTGAGTGTCCCTTAGGTCAAAATTAGCCTCAAGGGGTTAAAATAGGCCCCAAAAGGTCAATTTACCAATTCATTTTCACTTTTTACCTTAGTAATTTCTTGAGCTTTAGAGAGAAGATGGTGGTCCTTGTGGAGAAACATCAATTCCAGTGTGGTCTTCACCATCACAGACCCACGCATTGCGCACCTCCGGTGAGTACTCAAAGACCTTCCATTTTATGCTTTCTAGTTTGATTTTTAGGAATTTTGCAAAAGGTTATAGCCATTAGAGTTTATGGTTGCATCTGGTATTCCAGATTGCAAGTGGTAAAACCCACATCACATCTGGGGAACATAAAAATCCTAGATCACATCCTGTAATACATCTAGTGTTGCATCCTGTCAAATTTTCCCTATGTGTCTACCATAAATCAAGTATCATATCTTGTGAGAATAGGATCACACTTGGAATATGGAGTAGTATCATGTCAAAATAGGATCGTATCCAGGTTTAGGATCACATCCAACTAGAATAGGGTCACTTTTGGTTAGAGAGTCACACCCTATCAAAACAGGGTCGCATCTGGAAGAAAGGTGCATGTTTTAGTAAACCGTTGAATTTGTCTTATTGTTCTGTCAATGAAGATTTCCTGTTTGATATGTTAACTGTCTTTGTAGGTTACCTTGAGCTAGTAACTAATTTCATTCTTGATTTATTCCTTGTAAACTAGATTAGGAGTTGTTTCTTTCCAATTCTTGAGAATTATTTGTGTGTTGGGCCTATCCGAGCAGCTTTCTGATGATGAGCAATTGATTGTGGATTGTCTAGGTCTTGGGAGCTTGATAGATTTACCCAAAATTATTGTAAATTAAGGGTTTTTGGTTTCTCTTGCCAAGAGATGGAAATCAGATCACAACACCTTCCATTTTTCTGATAGGTGAGATTGCTATTACTCCAGAGGATGCCTGGAGGATTCTGTGGATTCCAGTGATGGGATGACAGGTACATTTTGAGTTGCGATCAACAATGGCTATTGCAAATTCCCATATATTCTTTGTTGATCCTTATAATGCTCAATGATATTTTAATTGGGACTACATGCTTTCCCATTATGAGCATCTTCCTATGTTTCTTGCCAAATTGATTGGTGGGATTTTGATGTTAGACCAAGGGAAGCATGTATTTATGTATAGCTGGGTCAGTATGCTAGAGGATAGGATCGGTGCCACTCGCCAATATGGATGGGGAAGTTTTATTCTAGCACATATGTATAGGGAGTTACATGAGATTGTCTATCATTCATCTAGGAGTATGATAGTGGGTATTTTGATTCTACAGATATGGCCCTCAGAGCATATTCCAGTGACTTGGCCGATAGTTGATAGACAAAGGGATCCAAAGGATCCATATGTTTACATGTACTCAAGATATATATCGAGCAGTCCCATCTAGGTAAGATGGAATATTAGAGACATATTTTAGACTATGTGACTAAGGTCAAGTGGAGACAATGTCTTGATTATGAGGAGTGTGCCTTAGATCAATGACAGATGCCATACTTCTTTCAGAGAAGATACCTGATTGACCGTACCAGATACATTGTTGAGAACTTTGTAGTTACACGTGTATTCAAAAAGTATGGCCAGGTACATGGTGTACCCCAGGATTAGGCTATATACACACAGATCTATCATGAGGAGACACAATGGGGTGCCCAATTATCATATGAGACTTCCCTAGGAAATATTTCATAGATGGTTCCAATTGGATGGGATTAGTCACCTGATATAGATGATGGGGGGATCATAGATGAGTATAGGGATGATCTAGATCAACACCCTTTCCCAAGTTTACCACTCCAAAGGAGATATCACCAAGGATAGAGGAGGCCTTAAACTATGATCCCACTGATGAGGATCTTACTGGAGACATAGGGAGAGCAGCTAGATGTGACAAGAGGGATGAAGTTGGGAGAGATGGAGGTGGTAGAGGTGATAGAGGTGGTAGGGATGCTCCGACAGATAGGGGTTAGAGACATGACCAAGATGATAGAGGGAATGATGGTGATGATAGAAGTGGTAGGGGAGGAGATGAGGGTAGGCACACTCGGGTGAGATTTTTTCCTTCGTGCATAGATCCTGGGCCATTGTTACCGAGGCCGTAGCAGTAGAGACCATTAGGACAGAGATAGATTGGTGAGATTAGTGGCATTGGAAGACCTCCCCCAAAAGATCCTCATAGAGATAGAAGTAGAGAAACAAATCCTTTATATTAGTGTGAGAGGGAGAGAGAGTAGCCGAGGGCTCGTATTACTACTTTGGATACTCTTCTAGAAGACAGAGATAGGAAGTTAGATATGGTGAGATCTGAGAGAGACTAGTAGGCTCATACTACTACACATTAGGAATAGAGGACAACATACTACTTTGCTTTATATTTTGCAGTCATTCCTTAGCCTCAAAGGGCACCATTATATTTCACTATTTCTCAACAGTCAGAGGGAGCCATGCTGCCACCACTTCCTACATGAGCAGATGTTCCACCTCCTCCCCTCGTGATTAGGCCAAGTGTGGGATTCAAACTTGATACTTGTCATCTTTTTAATATTTTGTATACTAATCCATTAGTGATCACCTGATATGTACTCCACGATACTTGATACATTATTTTTTCCATATGTTATTGTATATAAGGAAAAATCAGCCTGCAATCATCCACTAAAACATGAAAACCATTAGAGGGTTAGCGTTCAAAGATTCAAATAGGATGATACAAACATGAAAACATAAAAATTATCCTCATATCATCGGATAGAGCTAGAAACAAGTGCACCCAAAAGGCTTGTTTGATTTTCTCTCTTATGGAGGTGTGAATGTCCTCTATCAAACACAAATATCCAAGACTTCCCCAATTAGAATGCTTATGATCAAATACAAAAAAGGATGAATGGAAGAAAGATTCAAGAGCTAGTATGGAACAACTAGTCTCAAACTTCTCCAAATCACTAAGCTACCTTGGATTGAAATGAAAATCAAGAATGGAAACTAAGATTGATTTTACCAAATTGATCCTAGCATGTAATATCTAAGTGATTTAAGCATGAAAGCAATGAAACTAGCAATGAAAATCCTAGCAGAATTCTAGCATAATAATAATAACAAAGATGAGAGATGCCTATGCAAGAGGGGAAGGCCTCTTTTTATAGATTTGAAAAGGAAATGGACGGTTGAGATTAAGAGGTGGAAGGGAGATGAGTGGCTAGGATTGAGGGTTAGGTTGGAAAAGTCAAAGGGGAATGTGGACATGATTAGAGGTAAATTACCTTTTTAATCAAGGTTAGGGGATTATTAGAAAGAGGTGGGATTTGGAAGGGATAAAGTGATTTAAACAAAGTGTTTTAAAATTTAAATCAAACTTAGAGGAATTTTAGTCTTATGGAGGGATTTTTAATAAATGTAAATTTATTAAACGGGGGATTTTTGAGGGAAATTTATTTAAATAAAATACATTAGGATAGTATTTATAAAATATGTAAATACCATAGATGAAACTATTTAATTAATTTAATTAAATAGTTAGATGGACAAAAGGGAATTTAATATTAATAAAAATATTAATATTTTTGGATGTCTACATTTTGCCCCTGTTTGATGTGGCATCGTAAGTGATGTTATGTTAAAGAAAAGAAAATAAGTTTCCCTAGAGGAAGTGGGTTTTTAGGGGTCGTGCCGAAGCGACGATGTTAAGAGGTTGTAACTCCTCGAGAAAAGGATGCAACAAGAGAAGCATGTGTAAGTTTCTCAAAAGAGAAAGTGTAAGACAAGGAAGGGAGAGGAGTGAATAAATAGAAGCCTTCCAAAAATGTAAGATGCAAAATGAGGATGAATGCAAATGCATTACTTGGGGAGTCAATTGTGTTGAAAATATGGAGAGCACATCCGGTTTTGATATTGAAAAAGGAAGTATGCATCAGGTGTTAGAAAACATAGATGACAGGATTCATTTGCGTGGACTAGATGCTCAAACAAAGAACATTGTAAAAGATTCATGTACCAGCAACCACCAGTCACAACGAACCAAGATATAACAGAGCGAGGTATTGGTGAGTAGTTTTTTAACTGACACAAAAAGATAAAATCAACAAAGAAGGCTTCATGACCAAGCTATCATTCAGTCCAAAGTTCTTTCCATGAACAAGATTGTGTGATGAAGGATTGATAAGCCGACATTGGATAGATGCATCTCTATGGGCAATAATTGGATTTGATTTGATTGAGATATTCGCTAGAAAAAGCTGTGAAAAGGATGAGGAGCAAGGAGAGCTAGTCTCAAAACTGATTTGGTGGAAAACATTATAGTAGTCGTAGGAGTCAAAACATCACTGAAAGAGGAAAATGGAGCGATGTGAAAGGGAGGAAAGGTTTATTTCAATTTTTGAAGGATATTTGAATTTTTTTAATTTTTGCAAATTTTGCAATTGTTTTTGTAATTTTTACGCATTTAAGTTGTACAACGGGATTAACAATACAAGAATATACAAGCGGGAGAAGAAAGTGGAGGAAAAATGAACAAAAAAGTTTTTGGAGAAAGCGGGGGCTATAAGAGGGGTTGTGGGGACAAATTAGGTCATTTGTGAATAGTGATTGGAGAAGAAAAGAGCTTTGGGGAGAAAAGATGGTTGAAGAGAGGCTGAAGGGGAAGTTGGGTGAGTGCGTTAGGATCCACGGACAACCTGCGGAGTGGCCGACATCAGTGAGTAGCATGACCTAAGCCTTGCATTCATTTATGTTAAAGTTTTTAATGCTTTGGGTAAAGGGTAGGATCATTAATGGGGGGTTAAAAGGGGACCGAATCAGAGATGCCAGTTCTTGAATCAACATCTACGCAAACACCAATATAGGGACAGGTGCCACAGGGACCACAGGGACCACCAACAGGATATGTGGCATAAGAAGCATATGACATAGTGGTCACAGAGCGAGATAGTCTATAGATAGAGCTTAGACAAATACAAGGGCTCTTAGCCATATCACAGGTGTTAGAAGCCAGTGTATAGGTATTGTTGGCTCGAGTTCAGTGAGTGCTAGCTATAGAGACAACATGGGAAAACAGGGCAGTGGGCGCACTAGACACCTTGCAGGGGAGAGTGGACTCTGGAGAGTTCTCTTTGGAAGGAGTGATAACATAGGATGTCATCAAGCTGTAGACAGAGACATGTATATGTACTAACCATCTAGGGATCCTGATGGATCAGGCCATAGAGTAGGTGATCACATTGACCTCAAAGAGGGATGCAGCACAGAGGCAGGCAAAGACATATAGGGCCGAGCGGGGTATCAATCGACAGGAAGCCAACGTAGGGGGGATGGAACATGTGATATCGAAGGCCTTTCTACACATAGGGATGTAGCTAGGGCAAGCTAAGAGGTAGCACATTATCATACACTATATCATGAGGTAGTGCTAGAGGGTCAGAGGTAGCCTGCATACATAGTGCAGACTCGGTCACAGAGCACAGGGCAAGCCTTACAGGGATTAGTGGGGATGCCACTGCATCCACCACTAGGATAGGAAGGAGGTGAGGGACCATCACAGCTACTCACATGATTCATCAAGGGATCATCTCACATGATTCATAAAGGGATCATGAAATACATTTTTGTATTTTTGGATGAGATGTATATGCATACCAGCACCTAGGTGCATAGTCAATGTATTTATTGATGACCGACTTTATATACTTTGGACATAGATTTTATATATGATGTTGGCCTTGATGATTTTATGCGTTGATCTTTATGATGTATGATGCATATGCTTATATGATTATTGACACTGATGCTGTAGGATTTGATGAATTATGATTTATATGTTATGTTGTGTTTATGCAAGATGAGTTGTTTATACGCATGTAATTGGGATGTATTTGATACATTTGATGTATATTTTTGTATATTATAATATACAATGAAATATAATGAATGTATGCAAATATATGGGTAGAAATGACTTAATAAATGTAATGAATTAACGATAATGAAAAGATGATATAAAAATGTAGGGATGCAGTGAGATGCAATAGATGCAACGAGACCCATATTTTTGGTGTGTGCCACTTTCAACTGATGAACCAAATAGGCAGACCGTAAAGGATATAGCAAGGAAAGTTAGTGCAACAGAGGCTTAGAAATTTAGTGCGATGGTGAGGAGACGAGACAATACACAGATATACAAGGATGAAACCGAGCAACTAAATACAAGCAAATATGTACAAAAATCTCTAGTGAGACGAGATACGATTGGATCATGTTGTTGATGCATGCTATAGGTTTGAACATCAAGGAATATGGGTTTGGGAATGAAATGGAGTCAAAGGATGCATGGATGAGGGAATGGGATTTTGATAGATAATGACGTGGTCAACTATGTGTGACGCCTGTTACCACATTTTCATCACCCATACTTGCCCATGGCGCTTGATTACCAAGTTTTCACTATTGGAAATTTTTTTTTCTTTACTCTCTTTTAATTTCTTTGATTTTTTTGATGTTGTCCAAGCACCTGTTTACCAGGTTTTCACCAGGACAACCATTTTTAGCTTCTTTTCCTACTTTTTAAGGATTTTTTCAAGACTTTTTATACTATTTTTGTGGATTTTCTCAAAGATTGGAATATACTATCATGTCCTTAGGAATAAAAGAACCTAAGATGAATGATGTTGATGGGATCATTAAAAGGATCTCCTTAAGGTGTGGAAAATTAATATGCCCCAGAACCAAAGCATGCAATGACGATATAGGGGCCTTCCCAAGTGACTTCAAATTTTCCCTTCTTTTCACGATCTGTGCCTATCTTTTGATTTTCTTTAAGGACCAGATCTCCCACCTGGAATTGTCATGGGTGAATCATTTTGTTGTAGCTCCTCTTAAGGCAATTTTGGTACACAACCAGGTGATCATATGCCTATTGTAATTTCTCATCTAGCATATCCAATTGTGTAAGAAGCATAGACTAGGGAATATGGAGTGGTGCCTATGGGGTGTGGTAGGAAGTATGATACACCCAAAGAGCGGGGTTGATTTTGAGGTTCCAGCCACGACAAATATCATTTACAAGTGATCAGGATGGAATTGGGAAATACTAAAATCTAATTTTTCATTATTTTTGATGTCTTAGTAAACTGCATTTTTGAAGGTCTTCGGGGCATTTCTAGGCTTAACAGACTCAGAAAAAGCTCATCTTAGCTTCTCTCCATTTTTTTCTATATGCTTTAATTATCTTTCCAATGAAGTAAAGGGTTCACAAATCGGAGCTAGGACTAGAAAGTTATGCCTTCTCCAAGTGGGCCTAAATTTTTATATAGTTTTTTTTATAAAATTTTGGTAGTTTTAATATGTTTATTTGTAATAAACATTATGAGGACTCTTCATTTCATTTCCAATGGATTCAAGTGACCCTTGGGAACCATCATATTTTTATAAACTCTAATTTTGAATAGAATGGATCAATTTTTTTGCTTGCAATTCTGTTGTTAGTCTTCTAGTTTTTATATTGAACTTGACAATACCGCAGGTATCACACCAGGTATTGTAATCTAATTCATAATTTAGATCAAAGGTATCAGAGAGGGAATGATCCTTTATGCCAATTTACACAAGGTCCTCCTACCAAATATTAGGTTTGGATAGACAAGATTTGTCAGAATATCCACCTTTGAGGCGTACACTATCGAAGATGTCAGACGATAAAATTAAGCAGTTGGTGGAAGAGGCTTTAAATAAGCAACGAGAGGGGATGATGAGTCAATTTTCACTCCTTCTATAGAATAAAAAATGCTATGGATCAAGAACAATGTTTCATGGAAATACCCCTTTCAAAGTGCAGGTAAATTTTGACATCCCAGATTTTGAAGGAAAAGTCAATGTTGAAGTTGTTGATAACTGGTTATCAAAATTGGATAGATACTTTTTTGTAAAAAATTTCTCAGATGCAAAAAAAATAACATTTTCTCTCCTCAAGCTGAAACCCATGTGAAATTATCTTGGGAAGCCAAATTAGCAAATAAAGAATGAGAATTATCTAATGAAAATGGCTTGGAAATATCTTTTGATAAGAAGCCCACATGGGGAGAATTTGTGGAATACATAAAAGAAGCATACCTTTATGAGGATTTCTATTAACAGAAATACATAGAATGATAGCTACTTTGATAGAAGAGGGATCAGTTTGTACAATATTACACCAACACATTCCATTCACTTTCAGAAAAACTTGGTATTGAGGATTCAGAGAAGCATCGAATTCTGAAATATCACAGTGGAGTTCATAGGTATATTCAAACAGAGATAATTTTTTTGAATATTGAGACATTGGAAAATACCTATAAATATGATACCAAAATTGAAGAGAAATCCAAGAAGAAAGGGAAGAGGGACTACTTTGCAAATAATAAGCCAAGGGTTGAAGGTGACAATAAATCTGCAAGAAAATGGGTGACCAAGAAACCTCACTCAAACTCACCTAAGAACACATGGTGGGATGCAAAAAAGACACAAAGAAATACATGGATGTGGTGTGAGATGCATAATTCCCCAACCCATAATACAAAGGATTTTCAAAGTATTAAAAATCTCATGACAAAAATATGAGGAGAGGAAGCTGAATCTGAATCATCACTAATAGATACTTCTGAGAAAAAGGAGAACGGTTCTATCATAGAAGCAGACCCAAATGCTATAGTTGCAATAGAAAAAGTAATGCATCGTGAAGATGAAGAGAGAATTTTAATTCATAGATGTGGGTTGATGGAAAGCCTTTACATTTTATTGTTGACAGTGGGAGCCAAAATAATTTGATATCTAGGGAGACAGTCAAAAGATTGAATTTGAAAGTGACAAGACACCCACAACCATACTCTATGGGATGGGTAAATGAGGGACATGATATTCAAATAAATCAATAGTGTTGCCTGCCATATTCAATCAAGCCTTTCAAGGATAAAGTAATATGTGATGTAGCACTGCAAGATGTATGTGATGGCTTGCTGGGGAAACCTTACATGTATCAAAAGCATAGAGTGTATGAATCCAGGCCACGTAGTGTTACAATCAATCTTGGTGGGAAGAGGTATCAAATACCAGAGGTATGTCCAACACAAACTGCTTCTTTGATTAGTGCTAAACAATTAAACGCTTGATTTCTCAAACTGGAGCTTTTGTTTTTCTCATGGTTCTCTCTGAACAAACAAAATTGGTTGTTCTTAATACACATGCTAAGGTATCCATAACAACAAATCAACAAAATCAAATGGATAAAATTTTGAAAGAATATCATAGTGTGTTTAAATCACTAGTGGGAGTTCCAACACACTGTCAAGTGAAGCACTCTATTGATTTAATCCCAGGCACACCACTACCACATGACCCAATATATAGAAGGTTAGTTTTGGAAAATGATGAAATCAAGAGACAAATTCAAGAGTTGATTCAGAAAGGACATATTCGTCCAAGTGCTTCACCCTGTGGAAGTCCAATTGTCCTTGCTAAAAAGAAAGATGGGACATGGAGACTTTGCATTGATTATAGGGCATTGAAAAAAATTAGACCAATTGATCCAACAGATGTGTGGAATACTGCATTTAAATCTAAGGAAAGTTCATTTGAATGAATGGTTATGGATTTTGGCCTACAAATGCCCCAACAATATTTATGTTGAGGTTGATGAATGGTGTTCTTAGACCATCCATTGATTCTTTTGTGGTTTTTTATTTGGATGACATACTCATGTTTAGAAAGACTTGGTCTGGGAATTTGCAACATGTTGAACAAGTGCTTTCAACTCTGCAACAACACAAACTTTATGCCAACATTGAGAAGTTTTCTTTTGGTATGCATAGTATTCAATATGTAGGGTATATCATTGATACTGAGGGTGTTCATGTTGACCCAGTAAAGATTCAAATAATCAGAGATTGTCCATCTCCTAAAACTTTCACAGAGCTTCATAGCTTCTTGGGCTTAGCCAACTTCTATCGCAGATTTGTTTTTGGTTTCTCACATATATCATGGCCTCTCAATCAATCACTAAGGGGTGGAGAAAAAGACAAATTTCAGAGGATAGAGGCAAATAAAAAAACATTTGAAGAGTTAAAGAAAATACTATGTTCAGCACTAGTATTGGTCCTCACATATCTACAATAATCATTCAAGATAGAAACTGATGCATCTGATTATGCTCTTGGTGCAGTACTCACGCAACATGTGTATCATGTTTCCTATCATAGTGAAATTGTTTATGATACAATACATAGGCTCCCCACCTATGACAAGGAGCTGTATGTTATTTTTCAGGCCTACAAATAATGGAAACATTACATACTAGGAAAGGAAACTATTATACATACAGACCATAAACCTCTTCAATTCTTGCAAACACAAGGGAAGTTGTAGAATGATAGACATCAAAGGTCGTCAACTTATCTACAAAAATTTCACCTCAACGTTCATCATAAAAAGGAAGCAGTAACAAAGTGGAAGATTTTTTGAGTAGGCCTCCAATTGTAGGTTTTCCAATGGTGTTGGATTCATGAGGTCATCAATAATCCACATGGGAAAAACTATATGGTATTGACCCTTATTTTGCTAACATATATAGTAATTTGGTAGAAGGAAAGTGTGACTTTGATTTTCACTTCCAGGATGGGTTGCTTTGCCATGTTGGTCATATATGTGTACCCACTGAGGAACAAAATAAAATGATATGGGAAGCTCACTACAGTCATGTTGCAGGACATTTTGGTATTGGTAAGACTACTGCTATCCTTCAAAAGCATTTCTATTGGCCTAAAATGAATCAGAATATAATTTCATATATACAAGCTTGTGCAACCTCTGGAATTGCAAAGCCAACAAATCGTAAGTTGGGTCTATACTTACCATTACCTATTCTTGATAAGCCATGGATGTTTGTTTCAATGGATTTTATGTCTGGGAATCCAACTATCAGGTGGGGGCATGATTGTGTATATGTTGTGGTAGATAGGTTTTCTAAAATGGATATCATGGTAGCATATAAAAAGATGATTTCTGTAGAAGAGACTGCCAAGTTATTTTTTTAACATGTTTGGGTTCATTTTGGTTTTCCCAAAAGCATTATTTTTGATAGGGATAGTAGGTTCATCAACAAATTTTGGTTAGAACTATGGGCTAAAATGGACACAAAGTTGACAAAGTCCATAACATTCCATCTCCAAACAGATGGGAAAATAGAAGTGGTGAATTGAATGATCATTCATATCTTACATATGTATCATTCAAAACATCCTCACACATGGGATGAAAGCTTACCCTACGTGCAACACAACTACAATCATGCACTCCATAGTACTTCATGGCATAGTCTATTTGAGGTCTGTCTTGGGTATCATCCATTGGCACCTATGGATGTAGCACTATCAGTTTTGCAATCTGATAGTCTATTGAATGCTGACAAGGAGGTAGATAAAGAATAAAAATTCATTGATAACATTAGACACCTACAATAGAAAGTTCATGAGATTTTGGAGCAGAGTAATCAGAAGTATAAGAAAAGGCATGATAAACATAGAAATCCTCATCACTTTCAGATTGGTGACAAGGTATGGTTACATCTTCAGAAAGAGCACCTTCATGGACCAAACATGAAGCTTCATCCTCTTCCTTATGGTCTATATACTATTGTGAAGAAAGTTGGTGAGAATGCTCTTGAACTTAATTTGCCATCCTTCTTGGGCCTGCATCTAGTTTTCAATGTGGAATTATTGAGACCCTATTTTCCTCCTTTGTTGGACATTTCCCAAGCTATTGAACACATTCAAGCTGTAGAATTATCTACTACTATTCTAGTCCAATGTGACCATGTTACTGAAGTCATTTTAAAGACTTTGAGAAATCAGAACATTCCTCTTTATCGGGTGGTTTGAGGTAGTCAGCATCCTCATCAAGGCAAGTGGATAACTAAGGAACAAATTGAAGCACACTTTCCTCATTTATTGCAGTAGAATAGTGCAATGGGGCCCATTTCCTCTCAAGGGGGGAGGAATGATTAGGATGGAATTAGAAAATATTGAAATCTAATTTTTTAGTATTTTTGATGTCTCAGTATACTGTATTTTTGAGGGTCTTTAGGGAATTTATGGGCTTGATAGACTCAGGAATAAATCATCTTAGTCTCTCTCCTAATTGTTTTTTCTAGATTATTTGATTATCTTTCCAACGAAGTAAATAGTTCACAAATCAGAGCTAGGACTAGAAAGTTATGCCTTCTCCATGTGGGCCTAAATTTTTATATAGTTTTTTGTAAATTTTGGTAGTTTTAATAAGTTTATTTGTAATTAACATTATGAGGACTCTTAATTTAATTTCCAAGTGATTCTAGTGACCCTTCAAATATATTATATTTGTATAAACTCCAATTTTGAATAGAATGGATCAATTTTTTCGCTTGCAATTTTTTTGTTAGTCTTCTAATTTTTATATTAAACTTGACAATGCCGCAGTTATCGCACAAGGCATTGTAATCTGATTCATAATTCAGATCAACAACCTTCTTGAGGATATTGAGAAGGGTTTTATTGGTTTCCTCAGATTGGTCATTAGCTTGTGGAAAATATGGTCTGGAATAGTGGTGATAGATATGGGGGCATTCATACAGATCTTCTACTGTTGGTTTTCAAATGGTTTTCTGTGATCTATGAAGATGGTGGAGGGGATGCCGAAGTGATAGACAATGTCGTAGATGGTGAATTTTGAAATCTGGACACCTGTAGTGAGGGTGAGAGGAATTTATTCAATCCACTTTGTAAAATACTCCATTGTTTTGATTATGTATTTGTGTCCCTTAGAAGAGAGGGGAGTGATCTTACCAATGAGGTCCAAACCCCAAAAAGAGAAAGGTCAAGGAGGTGCAATGGGACAAAGGTCTTGTCCAAGAGCATGAATAATATTGGCATGCTCTTGACATGGTAAACACTTCTTGACAAACTCACAGGCATCATGTTCCATTGTGGGCCAATAGTATCTAGACCATAAAATTTGTTTGGCTAGGACCATGCCACTTGTGTGGGTACCGCAAATCCCAACATATACTTCTCGTAAAGCCTGGGTGAACTCATTTTCATCTAAACATCTAGAAAGCACATTGTGATAGCCTCGACGATAAAGGGTTTTGGCTACAATATTATAGTGGGAATCTCTTTGAATGAGGTTCTCAAGTTGGGTGTTGGTGAGATGGGGATATATAATACCACTTTGTAGATAAGAATGGATATCGTGGTACCATGGGGACTGGGGACAAACCAAGACACATACACATTTTGATTCATCATTCTCATAAGCGGGTGCATGAATTTTCTCTACTAAGAATTCATATTGCGTAGAGTTTGAGGAATCTCTAAGAGGGAGCCAATTGTATCCATTGCATCGACAACCTTATTTTGTAGTCATGGCACTTACGTTATTTGTAAGTGAAGAAAATTCTGCTTCATCTTGTCTACCATCTCCTTATATGACATCATTTTGTCATCCTTTTTTGGAGACTCATCCAAGAATTGTTTTACGATGAGTTGGGAATCTCCAAAGACATGTATATATGTGATGTTCCATTCTATAGCCATGTTGATTCCTAAAACTAGTGCCTCATATTTTGCAATGTTGTTTGTGCAGGAGAATCCCAAATTGAATGACATAGGGATGTAGTCACCTTGAGGTGTGACAAAACGTGTTCCTGCCCCTGCACCAAGGGCTATGTAGGATCCATCAAAGTACAATTTCTAGGTAGGTTTCTCTTCTACCATGCATAAATGTTCATCTGGGAATTTCGTGATCAGAGGGTATGCATCCAACAATGGTGCTTTTGCTAGTTGATCTACGATGACATTTCCTTTAATGGATTTTCTATGCACTTATTGAATATCAAACTCGCTTAGAATCATAAAACATTTTTCCTTTTGACTAATGAGGGTAGTATTAGACAGTAGGTATTGATGACATTAATTTTACCATTAGTACACTTAGTGAAAAACATTGACAAAGATCACCGGCGGACTACAAGCATTACCGGTGGACTACAAGTACTACTGGTGAAAAATGAGCATACCCGACAAAACACAAAGGTCATGAAAAATGCTAAGTATTGAATTGAAAAGCATCACCGGTGACAACAAGCATCACCGGTGACACATTTTTGAGAACAAAACCGACGGAACAAAAAAGACATACCTGATGACCAGGTCAAGAAAGGAACACCGACAACCAAGAAAATCGACCGTCAGAAGTGATAGTTAGTTAAAGAACCTGCAAAAAGTGGATCTGAGTTTTACACGACAGATAAAGCAATGTAATTCTATTTATAGAGTTTTAATTTGTTTTAAATCATAACTTGAGCGTCAAGCAAGCTTTATGTAAATGTTTTAAAGCATCCTAACAGATCTAAAACATATCTAACTAAAGATCAAGGTCAAGTTGTAAACCTTGGATCTAGAGTTAACTTGCAAAGCATGAATCAAGAATTGAGCCAAAAACTAGTATAAATAGATGTTTAAATCAATTGTGAGTTATGAGTTCATTGTTATTGATAGCCACAAAGAGCATCTAAGGAGCAGAAGGCAAAATTCATGCAAAGTTTGGAAACAAATCACATCAGTTGTCAAGAACACACAAAGGCTACCAACGAGCAGATAAAGGTATTATTCAATCATGGAAGGATGATTACTTATATGTATGAAGCTTAATTGTATCTGTTACCAGAAATTAAAGATTTCATACATCATCAGATCAAAGACTTATGTAGTTGCATTCTAACAAGTGCATCACATCTAAAGTCCTTTTGTAGAAAGTGGACTTAACCGTTCTTTACAAATCTCTTAACAGAATGCACACTTAACAGTGTTGCTAAAGCTTCAAAGGAAGTAGATCTTAATAGGTCTCCGCTGTAATACTCCTAATAGGGTAGGTCATCAGAAGTGACCAATTGTAAGCCTTAACTGACCCCTTCTTATTTGCAGATAGTGAAGTCTTGTGGGTAACAATCCCCACCGTAATTTTTACTTCTTAACAGGAGTTTTCTGTGATATCATATCTTGTGTTATGTGTTATCTATTTTCATGAATGTTTCTATTATGGTTACATACTAAAAGAACTTATTATATGATTGCATATGCATAAAGAAAGATGAACAGTTAGATAAGATAATTTACAAACTAATGATTAAGGGTTAATGGGCTAACCTAAGAAAATCTTCAGAGGTACTAATTCACCCCTCCCCTCTCAGTACATTGTTCCAATATAATTCCAACAATTGACCTATCAGAGCTAAGTCTTTCTTGAAAAGCTTAAAGACTTGAGAGAAAATATCGGAGCAATGGACAAGTTCAAACTGGACATGACTATTGAGAATGAGCAGTTTCAAATGCAAATAAACTATGAGCAGTATAAGGAGGTGAGAATAAAACTGAGAAAATTTCTTGATGAAAGAAAGATTATGGCAACCAGGCTGAATGAGAAAGACTACAAAGAATTGGAAATAATAGATTACTTTGAAACAACAGAATCATCAATGAGCAAAGCTTTAGACGCATCAGTTGAAGAAATTAAAAGTCTACAATAGATCAATCTACATCTGACAAATCAAATCAAGATGCTGCAAATTGGTCAAGAGACTCAAATGGTGAAAATGATTGATGTCATGAATGATGCAAGGAAAGCTAAAAATGAAAGAACACTAGCCATTGATGATAGGAGGAAAATTACAAAGAAGCTACAAGAGAAAGAATCAGAGATTCAAAGACTCACTAAGCATCACCATGAGGTTACAAATTAGATAATTCTTATGAGTCAAGAAGAAAATAGATTAAATATAGAACTCATTGAAAGAATATAGATCATAGGTGAGCTAAGAGAAGAGAATGAAAAATTGAAGCATGAAATCAAAGTCCAGAATCAAAACAATGGATTGATTAAAAAGGCTAAGGATAGCAACAAAAGGATGGATGATTTTGTTGATGGACAAAGAAGAGTCAACTTGAGAATGGTGAATCTTCTAATCAACTAGATCAGAGGAATGCTTTCACAACCCCAAGATACAAGAAGATGTCATGCAATGAATGTTGAAAACTAGGCCACACCTCAAACATCTGTAGAAGCAAAATGAAAGGTATTTCTCAAGCACAATCTACTTTTACTGGTAATTGTTATAAATATCAAAAGAAAGGACACACGGCACATGAGTGCAGATCCAAAGTGACAAATCCAAAGAGAAAAACCTATATGGACAAGTACTATCCTACATGCAAGATGAATGGGCATACACATAAGGAATGATGGAAAAACAACAAGTCATGGACACCAAAGGAAACTGATAAAAGCTACAAACCAAAAAGAGTAGGTAACTCATATGTTTGGGACTATAACACATGGGTAAACCGTACATCATGTCGAAGGTATGGTCATATTTCCACCAACTGTATGAGAAAATGGACCAGAAGGTGAAGAGGTTGGACCAATCCAGGTATGGCATGTTTACATTGTCATAAGGTTGGACATGTGATAAAAGATTGCAAAGACTGACTGACAGACACAAGTACACATCCCAATGGAAACACCATTGATGACATCAAGAGAATGAGAAAAAAGATGTGGGTAAAAGCCACAAACACTGAAGGTGCTGGAACAAGCAATGCAAATGGTGCCACCTCATCCAATGGATTCGGTGACATCACTACTATTAGAGTAATAGACCTTTGAGTTATTAATTAAATCATTTTGATCTAATTACTAACTCACCTATTCCTTCTAGTTGCTTAAGCTCACCTTAGGTTTTCCCTTTTAGGGTTTCGTGTTTCCTTTTATAAGGATTCACCTCTTTTTATTTGGTAAGGAGATTGTATTGTAATCATTTTTGTTCATAATAGAAATTCATTTTTTGAACATGGATATGATGTCTCTAGCTTTTTGGCCTCCATAGCTTCTTCTGTCTTCTGTCTTTACTTCTTTCATGTGATAGGTTTGCATGCAGGTGTTCTTGGGAGGATAGGGTTTTTCCTATTCTAACATGGTATCAGAGCCACTCTACTACTGCCTGGTCTGGTGTTTGTGAAGTAGTGTTTTGAAGATAATAGCCATAGCTTATTTGGGGTTTTTCTTTCACTTTGAAGGAGGCACCATTTTTTGGAGCCGTTTGAGCAAAAATAGACTTTGTCATTGCGTTTAGAAGGCCCAGGAGAGTCAAAACAACTATAAGGTTTGACCATTTTGGTCAGAGTGACCTCAGGCAAAATTTTTTTCCTCCTAGGCCGTACAGGCACAGTTTTCAAGGAAAAAATAAAAAAAAAACATTTGTTTTAATGTTTTTTATGCGTTTGAAAATGTAGGTAGTGCATTTTTTAAAACTGGCCGCCGCCGCGCCACTGACGCTCCACCGAAACCAACCAGCACCACTGCCACCCGCCTCCAGCCGCCCTCCTCCGACGCACCCGCCTCTCGGCCCCCGCCGGCAACCACTCCGCTGGCCCCGCCGGCTCCGCTAGCCTGCCCCACCGCTCCGCCGGCTTCCCCTGCCTAGCTTCGCCACCCGAGCGCCACCGGTCAGCCCTTTAGCCCCGCGGGCCCCTTTTAGCCCTGTGGCTAGTCACATGGGTGACTAGGGGCTCCACCCTAGCCCCCTGCGCATGCCATGCACCCAGGGGCCACAATTTTTTTTAGCCCCAAGGGCTTAAACTTTATTTTTTGAGGCCTTTTTGACCCTCCCAGATTGTTTTCGCTCTATCTTGAGCATACGGGGGTATTTTTCTGACTTCCATATACCGTCGGAAAGCTCTTTCTGATAAATTTCTGATGATGAAGGTTGGGGTTTTGGGTTTTGTCATTTTGACAGTGTTTTTTTCTGTCAAAGTCTAATATCTATTTTCTGCCTTCGAAGAGCCATATCTCGCTCATCCGAACTCCATTTTTGGCAAACTAGATATCATTGAAATGCTAGTTCAGTGTAGTTTTCAGTTACAGAGGTACTTTTTCTAGATTTTTCTCTAGGTTCTCTCTCCTCTGAGTTTGGAATCTTTTGCACTCTGGCGGATTACTTGGGTTCTATAGGTCCTAGGATCTCTTCTTCTGATCTTCTAGCTCACTCTTCTTTCTGACTTCTGAGCTTGTATGCTTCTCTTTTGTAGCATTTTTTTTTTTATAAATGCACTAAGATAAAGTGCCTACTTTGGCATATCTTGGATTTCGAGCACCTTGTGTGTTTTTTGTACTCGCACTCAGTTATAAAGTGCCATGGGGGGTTATGATGTTTTGCCATTTTGTACTCATCCACCTTTGTCAAGTGAGCGTACCCTCCATAATATTAGCCCATGTTGTGTGTTAGTGACAATGCCCTTTATCCTATGCTTTTACTTCTATTGCACTATTGGTGTTCTTGATTCTTCTTTCTGCAGATGTTTCTGGCATTGCATTTCAGTGTTCCTGTCACCCTCTCCCTGTTTAGCATTATGGGGGGGGGTTCACCTGTTGGTTCTATTGCTTCCTTGGTTCGATTGATTAGCTCTTTAGGCTTTGTCTTCTCTACCTAGTCATGCACTTCAGTGGGGGTTCCAGCAGTTACTTCTGACAGTGTTTGTAGCCTCTTGCTTCGGAGATGCTTCTTGCTCTTTCTTGTTCCTTTCTCTGGAAATTTTTTCCTAGGTTAGAGGCTTTGTTTCCTTCATCTAGTTCAATTCTTTTTGGGGTAAATTTTTTCCCATTGGGTTTTCTTTATTTCCCCATTTCACAGAGATTTATTATACTTGGGTGCCTCATCAGGTCTTGTTGCCGGGACCCTTCTTTCCTACTTTCTACAGTAGTTTCCTAGGTTTTGCTTCTCCCTAAGCTTATCTTAAGGGGGGGTGTTATAGTAATAGACCTTTGAGTTATTAATTAAATCATTTTGATCTAATTACTAACTCACCTATTCACTCTAGTTACTTAAGCTCACCTTAGGTTTTCCCTTTTAGGGTTTTGTGTTTCCTTTTATAAGGATTCACCTCTTTGTATTTGGTAAGGAGATTGTATTGTAATTATTTTTGTTTATAATAGAAATTCATTCTTTGAACATGGATATGATGTCTCTAGCTTTTTGGCCTCCATAGCTTCTTCTTTCTTCTGTCTTTACTTCTTCCATGTGACAGATTTGCATGCAGGTGTTCTTGGGAGAATAGGGTTTTTCCTATTCTAACAACTACATCCAACTAGATTGCACAAAGTAAGTATGGAACTGCATTATGACAATTTACATTATACATCGGCTCCATCATATATAGTTCATATTGTAATATTAGCATGAATAAAGATGCAATATATTTTTATTTGCTAAACTATTAAAAAGAAACCATCAGTTATTGGGCACAAATTGCATCGGTGAACACACAAAAAAGTTAGTACTACTTACTAGAATGTATCAGTCATTACACAAGCTAAGTGTAAACCAATAGATATCGGTGAATGTTGAATCAACAAAAGCTATCTTCACAGCCTCACCGACAATCATCGGTGAAGTCTCCAAAACTGCTAGCAACGCCGATGTTTTGCACATACACTGAAGATGTTATGAATGTCTTTACCGATGAAATCAATCTTCATAAACTGACGAGTTGGTAAGCATTAATGACAACTTAGGGTACAAAGAGGTTATAAAAGCCCGACGAGTAAAATCATTTTTGTACCCGTGATTTTCGAGAAGAGCAGAGAAGACCAGAGCGATTTAAGAGAAGATTGGAAAGTGACCCAGGAGAAATCATTGTGACACGAAGCATTCACATTCAGAGGCAATCACAAAGAATCTGTAAGTAAACACACTCACCAATCGTACTATTTTTATTTCCAAAAAGCCCTAAATTGCAAACAAGATGGCATCAACTTCTAGAGTAGAGAAAATTAAGGAGAATAAGAAGAAACCCTTCAACCTTGTCAGTAGAAGCACATGTACTGAACCTAAATACAAGCTACACCCTGAAATAGCTTCACAACCTGACGATTTTGGAGCATTCTCCCGAATCCCACCTAGGGTTTTACTGGTAGAGGACGTAAGGTCCTACATTAACTACAAGATCTCAGAGATAGGAGATTTAGACCTAGATAATTCCTATAGGGCACTATGTGATGATGCTGGAAAGCTCAAAGAAGAACACAAACACTTGGAAGTAAAGGGACTCACAAATGCACTGCATTTTCCCAAGGTTTTCAAAACAGAATGGAAAAAAATTGTTCTTAGCAGAGTTCATGATAAGACTCTATGGCTAAACAAGCCAAAGGCTATAACAAAATATGTTATACACGCGGTTACTGGTTATCCTACAAGTGATTACCACAGGCTCACAAGAATCCATCTCTAGTAGAAGTTGAAAGACTAACTAGTGCTAAATCAGATAAAAGGGCACTGAAGGTCAACATCATTACCGATGTCGAGCTGAAGTTTGGAGCATGTGTTTTTGGATACAAGATCTTCCAAGAAAGCCGAATGAACAACATATCTAGTACTGCTATGAGCACAGTATACAAGATTATCAAACAAGGGAAGAAGATGGATCTAGCAGAGATCCTGTTACATCAATTTGAGGAGAACATGTGCACAATAAGGTCTTCAAGGACAAACATATGTAAGTTTGGTTCCCTCATAATGTGCATATTCTTTTATTTTGAAGAATACTTTCCTTCCATTGGAAAAGTTACATGGGACACAAGCAGACCCATAACCATTCAGATAGGTGAATTCATAGAATCACTAGGAACATATTTTGATAATGTAATGCATGAATATTTAAAAACCATTAAGGAAATGCTACAAGCAAGAACTAGGATTCCTAAGAATCTGATACAGGACCATTGTGAAGAAATATGTTTCATAGTAGATACTGACTTCACATACATACAAGCAGTAATTCCAAGGAAATCATGGCTTTCAAAATTGGATTATGAAATCAAAATAGGATCAGCCAATGAATACATTAAGGGACTATTAAATGAACTAATAGACAACAAGCAACTAAGATTTGGTACCTATGAAGAGGCCAAACTAAAGATTAAGACAAATATTTTTGTCAAGAAGGTTGTAAAACAGTAAAAAAGAATGGTGAATAATCTGAAAAAGAACTTGAAAATATCTTCTAAAGGAGAAGAAGAAGAAGAAGGTGAGGAGGAACAACAGGGTAAGGAGGAAATCACCGAGGATCAGCTCCCCATTGGTGATACAACAGAGCCAAATGAATCAGAGGTAGAGAAGTCTAATTCACCACCTCCTCCTCCACCTAAGAAGTCTAGAACAAGAAGTCAAATAGCACAGAATGCAATTCCTTCTCCCATGGTGAAAGGAAAGGTGTATATGAGGAAACCTGACACAACAAAGGCCAAACAACCAGCTAGGGAACCTACCAAAAGAAGGAAATATGTTCAGACTAATGAGGACTTAGAGGATTCAGTAATGGATGAACTTGACACTATAAAATAGGCAATGGAAACATCAAAGGTTACATCACCCACTAAGGACATTGATAAAATATGTAAGAACATTTCTGAAGCTACATCTGTTGCACATCCTAAGATTAGGAAATGGTTAAGATGGGATTTTGAAGAATAGAATAATATTGAAGATGCACTTATTGCTAAGATGTGCAGACACTACTATGTCCCACTACATTTCACTACACAAGATGTACCACAAGAACTATTAGATAGAATTTCTTCTAGATTCACTTTTGCACTTCATGAGG
>MU227805.1:2598203-2610038 GCA_018584345.1 Thuja plicata
ATTATGATTTGATCAAGGAAATTGATATAATTGATATTGTTGATATTTGAAAATATTGATTCAGGGATTTGATAAATTGAGAAATGGGGCCCAAAGTCTAGGCGGCCATTTTAGGGTGCATACAGTAACTAGTTGATCTTCTTTATCTTACCCTCGGTATACCTAGTCTATCTATCTTTTTGGCTTCTGTACATAGCCTCTTTGTTGTTCGGGGGCAAATTCTTGGCACTGAGCGTCTTTGAATTTGAATTCAAACTGGGGGCAAGACCTTGAACGTGATTTACCCATGAGATTCCTTGACTATCCGATTGGAGATAACTCATTGTAAATATCTTAATGACCTAAGAAAAACCTAAAAATCCTAAAAAGTCCTGAAAAAAAAGATCATCACAAAAAAATTCAAATATCTCAAAAATCCTATAAATTGCAAAATCTCTTCAAAAATCTGCAATAAATTTGTACATACTTGTCTTTCTTTTGCGTATCGGTCATCATGTTTGCAGACATCAGTGACAGAATCATCATTCTGTGCTTAATGAAATCATGTTCTCACAAATGTGTTCTGACTCATTGTGACACAACATTCAATCTAGTTGGACTTGTTCAATCTTTCAATCTTTCCTATCTATCAATCTGTCAAATTTACCAATCAATTATCAAAACAATCAATTTACAATCTAAGCTATCAAACAAAGAACATTTAATGCAAGTAACACAAAGATAAAAATGGTTGTTGGGTCACATTGTTTCAGTGAGTATTTTTTATTTTCTTTTTTAATCATGTTCCTATGCTACTCGATGATATTATCTGAACTTATGAGAGTAGCCGGGATGGTTCACGACCAGTTGTTTTTGCTTTATCTTTTTCTGCTTGTTTGATGATCTCATGAAATTCTGGGTCATGTCTGCTGCATGCTTTTGGGACAGAGAAGATCATCCTCTGTCTACATCATTTTTTTTTACGCACAAAGGATGACTTCATCAATCTGGCTTTTGTTCCACGATGCACCACATCTGATTTTGCAATATCAAAATAAGCTCTTATAACAAAATTGTACTTATTGAAAGCCAAAATATTTCTATCTTATTAACATTTCTTCATTTAATTTCTTCTTTCTCCTAACATTTCTTTGATCAATCATCTTTCTTTTCAAAAAATTGTCCTCATATCAATTTCTGCCCAATTTTTTGAGGGGGCATCCTACCTCCATTCTGTCGATCCACTTGGGCATGATCTTCTATTTTTCTTTGATTCAACGCTCATAATCACATTGTCTCAAAGAGGGGAAAAATGTAGACACCTAAAAATGGTTCATTGCCTATGCCCCTTTTTAACATGTCTTGTATATTTTGTGTTTGATCTTTATCATTCACTAATATTGTGTCATTATCCCATGTCATCAATTACTAACATTTCTCTCATTTTGGCCAAATTTATCATCTTCCTAAATCAATCCAAGATCATTCCAAACTCATTCGATTCCAAACTCATATCAATGTCTTATCAATCTCTTTCAATCAATCCTCTGGCATTGTCAAAGTTCATCAATGATATTGTAAATCATTATCATTTCGGGAACATTGTCCAAGATCATCGATGCTTCCCCATTTCAATTTCAATCCTATGATGCCATCAAAGTTCATTGGCACTTTTTCAATCATTTCTAAACATTATTATGTGGGCACATTGTCAAATCTCATTGATGCCTCGTGATTTCCTAAACTATTCTAGAACCCTCAGAATTGATCCAAATTCTTATCAATATCATCAAAATCATTTCAATTTGACATAACACCTTCAATTCAATCAATAATTCACTAATTTCCCTCTTGGGATGAATAACCCATAGTTTATCCCTAGGTCCTAATTGAATAAATAAATAAACTTTATTTATACCCTTTTCCCTAAGTCTCCAACAATTAATTAATTGGCTAATTTAAATTTATGAGATTTTTATAATTTCATAAATATAATTATTTATTTTGAGGAATAATGAGAATATTGAATTATTTATTTGATTAATGATTCCTAATCCTACCTAAATATCATATCCCTTAATTGAGGATTCTCATCCCTATTAAGGTGCTTCATAAATATTTCCAATATCTCCTTATTTGATCTCCCCCATATCATGCTTCCTAGCATCTCACCAACCAAATCTCTTCATTATTCATGGATTCTTGCAATCCTCACCTAATTGACCCTCATTTTATATAAATTGAGAGCTATTCCTCTCATTCAAGGTTAACCAGAAGATTTTTGAGAACCTCAAGAATCGTCTGAAATCTTCTAATATTCTCATTAGCAAAACTTGGATTTTTTGTGCAATTGTTTGTGTGCAAAGAGCAACATCAATCTCATTATCGAGAAGAAAGAAGGACATGAGAGCTTCCTTTGAAGGGGGTTTTTAAGTGTTTATGCTTATTTTTATGAATTCCTCTTGCAAATAGCTTTCATGATAGATTATATAGGTTTAGCATACTATTTAGGGTTTGTGGTATCCTATATATGCTAAAATTCCCTTTTCTGGTCTGACAAAAATGTCAAAAATAAACCTAAGCATCAGGGCATAGAGGCCAGGATGAATTGTGAGTTATTTCCTTTTGATTTAAGAACCTTCTTTTGTTTAGGTGTGGTGTAGGAAAACCTAGGTTAGGAAGCATTTTTAGTTTGTAAGGTCTTTTGTTCTACCACTTTTGTAATGACCAAGGTCAATTCGGGGAACAGACACCATAGTTGCTTAGTAGTTTGGTTTTTATTTTAGTGTGTGTGTTGAGGTAGCTTGCAAACCTCTTCAAATCCAACCAAGACTCTAGCAATCAAAAATCGTGAAATGGCACTAAGTTGTGCTTGGTTTACACTGGTGCTCGGGCAAATCTATTTCTCAGGAATGCTACTCAGGGATCTTGCTCGTGTTGCATTATGTTTCTCGGGTTACACTATGTTGCTCAGGTATGTTATTTAGGATGCTCGTGAATGTCGCTCGGTAATGTCGCTCAGGTTATACTATGTTGCTCGGGGATCTTTCTCAGTGATGTTGCTTGGGGTTGCTTGTGGATGTTAGGTTTGTTCTAACACTCAGGTGCTGATGATTCTATTTGTACCGATGCTCATTCTGATGCTTGGTAAAGTCAACACTGATGTTTTGTAATGTCGATTAACAACCCGCAAATCATGACTTTGTCTTTTATGACTGACTTAGTCAATCTTAATGGCTCAATACATGGTGCCTTGTCTTCAATGGGTAGTTACACCTAGCCGAAGCGATGGGAGGTTGTTGAATGATCACCCATACCTACATTCATGAGGTTGGTGAAAGTTGTTGGAGAAGCATGGGATATATACCTACCTGCATGTTGTTTTGAGAGAGAGAGAGGGATAGAGATGTATTGTAACAGTTAGAAGAAGTGAATAGAAGTTGCATAGTGTTTTTGGTTTATATTTTGAGTTTCATTATTTGTTTCAAGTGCAAGTAGATTAGTTTCATTTCATTTTGTAGGTTGTGAGTTCTTAACTTGTTTTGGGTAGTAGTACTTCATGTCTCCTTGAGGTTCTTGAATCCATGGTGAGAACCATGTGCCTAGATAGGATTCGAGAGGAGCCCTTGTATATAGTTTTAGGTTTTGTTTCAGTAGGAGAAGTGTTGAGCATGAAGGTGGAGTTCTTACCCTAGGGGAGCTTGAGGATAGTCCGATTAGGGAAGAAAAGTGAATAAATATGTTTTGAATGTATTGGCTGAATGAGTTGGTTTAGCCAGGAGCATGAATCTACCCTTTTAGGTTCAGTAAGAATGGAGGGATAACATGTTGATGAGGGACTAGGTCTTAAGTGAAAGGTGATGATCTTAGTAATTTACCTTAGGTTAGGGTCTAGAATACCCTAAAAGGTCTGTGCAAGAGACCTTAAAGAGAGTCAGTCTGACTCTCTAGCATTTGACCCAAGCCTCTTACATCAAATTGGTATCATAGCTTGAAGATTTGGACTTGTGTTGTTTGGGTGTTATTTTCAGTGGAATCTATAGATTCATCCAAGATGGTGACCAACACAAAGATGGAAAAGAATTTAGAAGAGAAAAAAGAGGAGAATAGACTCTTAAAGGAATAGTTGGCCAAAATGGCAACAAAGTTGGAAAAAGTGTAGCTTAGAACTGCAACAGTTAGTGAACTGATGAGAGAAGCAGATGGAAAGGGTAAACCAGTTGCTAAGGAAGATTTCATACCATACCCAGACCCTGTGCTTTAAGAAGAGACATTCTTGAAATCCTTGAATGAAATGAGTGGTAAGTCTTTAGAAGGTGTTCTTCTATTTAGTAGCAAGATGACACCAGAATTAATTATGGAATGGATAGAAGGTCTTGAGAATCACTTTGATTGTGATAGTGTGACTGAAGCTCAGAAAGTAAGAATAGATAAGACAAGATTGAGAGGAACTTCTCTCACTTGGTGGAAGTTTGTCCAAGATGAAAGGAATAAAGAAGGAAAGAAACCCATAACCAGTTGGAAGGGTATGGTGTCCAAGATGAAGGAAACTTACCTTCCTGATGATTATGAAGTGAATTTGCACAAGAAGAGAAAGAATCTGTGGCAAAAAGACTTGGAATTCAATGCTTATACAAAATAATTTCATAAGCTATGCTTAAGGTCTCATGTAATGGAAGAAGAAAGCCTAAAAGTGGCTAGGTATCTGAATGGTCTCAAGTGGAGTATCCAAGAGTAAATTAGTCTCTTAAGCCCCAAGAATATACACCAATGTTACCAAATAGCCCTCAAAGTAGAGGAGAAGTTCAAGAAGAAGAAAGATTCAAAAAAATAGAGGAAGAGGAAGAGGAAGAGGAAGAGGAAGAGACAACAAAGGTCATAGAGGAGTATATGGAGGAAGGAATTTTGAAGCTAAGAATCAGAGTGAGTCCAAACTCACTGAGAACCAAGGAGAATCCAGTAACACAAGAGGTGGTTAAAATAGAGGAAGAGGTTAAAATAATAGTTCAAGAGAAAAAACCAATAACAAGGGGAGAGGATCTTATTTCTCTTCAATAAAGTGTTATAATTGTCAACAATTTGGGCATCCTACATATCGGTGTCCTAAGAAGAGTTCTACATCACAAGGAGGAGAAAAGAGACTCCACTATATATGGAGGAGTATATGGAGGAAGGAATTTTGAAGCTAAGAATTAGAGTGAGTCCAAACCCACTGAGAACCAAGGAGAATCCAATAACACAAGAGGTGGTTACAATAGAGGAAGAAGTTCAAATAATAGTTCAAGAGGAAAAACCAATAACGAGTGGAAAGGATCTTATTTCTCTTCAATAAAGTGTTACAATTGTCAAAAATTTGGGCATCCTACATATTGGTGTCCTGAGAAGAGTTCTACATCAAATGGAGGAGAAAAGAGACTCCACTATGTGCAAGAAGAGTCTTCTAATAGCAAGACAACATAAGTTGCACTAGATTATGAGATGGGAGAGAATCTGATGATCCGGAGAGCACTCCTCAAAGAGTCCAAAAAAGAAGAGACAAGCCAAAGAAGATATTTGTTTCGAGTCAAATGCAAGGTACTCAGTAAGGTCTGTAAAGTTATCATAGATTCAGGTTCTACTGATAATATTGTTTCTTTAGAAGCTATTGAAAATATAAAGTTAAAACAGATTCCTCATACTAATCCTTATAGGGTTACTTGGTTGAATAAAGATCAACATGTATTAGTTAATGAACAAGATTGGGTAGAATTTTCATAGGGAGATATAAGGACCAAGTGTTGTGTGATATCCTGCCCATGGATGCTTGTCAGCTATTATTGGGTAGACCATGGCAGTTTGACAGAGCTGCAGTGCATGATGGAGTTAAGAAATCTATTCCTTTAAGAAAGATGGAGTGAATTTCAAGATACACTCAATCTTGGAAGAAGGTGAAGTGAATAAAGGGGGTCCCAAACTACTTTTTGTTGGTGAGAAAGAGTTCATGAAGATATTGAAAGAAGAATATTGAGTAGGCTTTTCTTTGGTTTTAAAGCCGAAAAAGGAAGAGGGAAATAAAAAGGAAGAGTTACCTTTAGAGATCTTGTATAGCCAGAAAATGGTAGAAATTCCATGATAGACTGGTTTAGCCTTTTGGGTAAGAGGTTTGGGGTCATGTCAAGCACCTTGAATGGGTTCCCGACTTTGATCTGGCTTTATCCCCCTGTTCTGCCCCATTTCCACTCTCTCTAGCCTATTTTTGGCAACCCAGACTGAGAAACTGGGATTTTGGCCTTGGGGTCTAGGTCAACCTTTTTGGGTCAAGGTCGACCTCGACCTTGACCTAGGTTACAATCAACCTTTTTCAGGTCTGGGCCCTAAATTCCATAATATTAGGGTTTCCAGATGTCATTCTTTGGAAAAAGTTAATTCCCGCTTCCGAGTCAGCTGTTTCAGACTTCGAGACAACAAATTGTCAATTATATTTAACATAGGTCCTCTTCTAGGGGTATGAGTCCAATTAGAATTTAATTCTCCTATGTCAGCTTCTATAGAATATTGTGCCCTAATTTCATATAAAAGGAAGCTTTTCTCTCTCATTTTCTCTAAGGAAGATTTTCTAAGCACTAAGAATCATCATCAAGCATAATTGCAAGAACTTTCAAGACTTAAAGAGTGAGATCCAAAGGTGAAGAAGCAAGATTTGAATCAAGCCAAGTATCCATTGAAGTAGTCATCCATTCTCAAGCACTTCTCAAGAATCCATTTTCATCAAGAAGATCCATTGGCGGCCATTGAACTATTCAAGCTCCATGGAGCCCTCTTATTGAATATTTCTCCATTTACATTCCTCCAAGCCTCTTCCAATTCAAGAACCCATTCAAGATTGGTGTTGAAGATATACAAAGAAATTTATTGAAGACATCCTACATTATAAATTCTCCATTCTACATCCATTTTGGTGCATCCATACTTGTGAATTCAAGGATTCGAATCCTCCACAAGGAATTTTACATGAGCAAGGTGAATTGTTTCATTTACTTTGTTTATTCCAGCAAATTTCAAAGATATATATTTGACGTTAATTCCAAAATGGGGGTTTGACTAAGGCAAACCCCTCCCCAATAAACAAACCCTTTTTATTGTAGGTACAGGTTTGGAACAACAGATCAGGACGGAGATTCAGATACCCTTTTCGGCAAACTTCTAGGATCTAAAAATAGAATTTTAGTCTAAGACTTTTTAGGCCAATTGTGACCTAGGGTGAAATCAAAAATTCTAGCAAATGGTGACATTGACTTGAGGGTGCAAATCAAAACTGTCTCAAAATGGAAAATTTTTCTGGGTTTTGTCTCTCTTTGCGTTTCTTATCTAAATCTGGTCTCAGATTTTCCTGAAACTCAACATAGGCTTCAGAAAATAGAATTATTTGATCTATAATATTTTAAGGTTAGTGCATTCCTCCTATTCAGTTCAATTAATGTTTTCAATCTATCTAAATCTATTCTACATTAAAATTAATCAAATCAATCAATCCCAGGTACTTAAGATCTTCCTTCCTTATTCTTACTTCTAAATGTATGATTCATTTATGCATTGATCCTTTCTTTTGGGTTAATCAACTTGGATCTTTCATTTGCATATTCAAGGATAGAAGGAGAGCATATTATTTACCCCCATAATAATAATAAACATAAACATATTTAAATGTAAGGGATTTTATGTTAATGAACACACCTCCAAACCCTAATTCATCCATTTTATTTTTACATTTTGGTGAACCCACGATAGAAAACTCTTTCTTTTTGGTGTTAGATTTACATCTTTATGTTAAATATTGCATGCACATTAGATTAGTTTTCTTTTATGTTCTTACATTTCCTTTCAAAACTTAAAATCAACTCTTTTCTTTCTAAATTAGTTCATTTACATTACATTGGTGTATGAGCTTTACCACTTCTAGTCCTACTTATAGCATCCTGATTAGAAGAAGCCATAGACTCATGGGTTCCTTTGATCCTGAATCTTCCTCTCCTTTCCATAGGATCCTGGATGACAACTTGAATACTCATGATTATAATCCTTCTATGGAGCATAACTCTTCTCACTCATCTCATGATGAGGAGGATGATTTAAGAGTTCCTCCTGAACAAGTGAAAACAATTTTAACCAAACTTGATAAAATGGGAAATTGGCTTATCCAAGAAAACCATAATCAAGATTCCATTCAATCTATAGAGTCTCTTGAGAAATTCCTTCGTGATAGTGACCAAGGTATTAATTTCTTATGTGGTATCACTCATTTTGTGTATTCGAATGTTAAGCCTTTAGCACAAGAGGCTCAAGATCTAGGATATACACCTCCTATCACTAGTCAAGAACCTTATTTTGTTCCTTTACCTAGTATTCCTACTTATACTCCTCCTTTGATGACTACATGTCTCCCAATTTCATTTATTCCTATGAGTGTTCCACCGCTATCTTTACCTACCTCACAACCTTCATATCATAGTGTACATTTTACCTATACTAATCCTCTTCCAACTATGGTTCCAAATGTTCCACCAGTTGTATCTTCTATTCCTACTACTTCCTACACATTTCCTAGTGTTTCTAACATTCCTATGCCACCCGTGTCTTCTAATGATTCCACAATTATTAGTTTGTCTCAGACAATGTCATCTTTACAACAACAACTTGCATCAATAACTCAATCCAAGTTTAGCATTGCTACATGTGACATGGGTAGTCCCTTATCTTTAGATATTATCTGTGCTACTGTTCCTCAACAATCTGATATGCCTAGTCTAGAGAATTATAAAGGTAAAGGTGATCTCGTTACTCATGTTAAAGAATTTCAAATCCTTTGTAATGGTTATGCTCATGATGATAGGATTTTAGCTAAACTGTTTGCTAGAACCTTTCGTGATAAAGCTTTGCAATGGTATTGTTCTTTACCTCCTTATTACATTGATTCTTTTCCTAAACTTTCTAATACCTTCATTCAACAATTTCAAAATAACATTGGTCCACAAGTTTCCTTAACTGATTTAATGCATTGTAAACAAAACATTAAGGAAAAATAAACTAATTTCATAGGTAGATTTAAGCATTTGTAAGTTGATATTTCTTATCCTGTTCCTGATATTCATATTCAACACATGTTTATTTCAAATTTACAAAAAGATATTAGAGATAAGATTCTACTTACTGACCTCTTTTCAACAACTCTATGCAACACTTCATCATTATCAATTACAAGTGATTCAATTTGAGAGCAACACTCGCATGGCTCCTGTTCTAGTTGATAAGAGTGACAATGCTCCTAAAACTCATAAATTTTAGAAACCTAGCAACTGCATAAAGATTAATAAATAGATGAATGTGGTTGCTGATCAAGTTGCTATTGCATCTTGCAATGCCACTTCTGCATCCACAGCTTTTTGTATGAATAGTACGTTTACTCCTCTCTTTGAATTTTTACATTCTATTACGAGTAGGTTGTTAAGTTCTAATATGATTACTTTGCCTCCTATTCGACCTCTCCTTCCTACTACAATAGCTTCAAAATCCTTTGATTCTAAAGCTTTTTTCCAATACTATCACCAGAATGGCCATGATACTGAAAAATGTTATTCTCTAAAACATAAAGTTCAAGACTTAATCGATTCCAATGCTTTATCTGTAGATAATCTTGATGGTAATTGGAACAAATATGTCTCTCCTCCTAGTCAAAACCTTCAAATCTACATGAATCCTCTACCTACACATGATACTAATACTATCTCTCAACCATCTTCTATGGATATTGTTTATGATTCAAAGATGGATGATCTTAATCACATTTTTAATCATGTGGAGAGTGTTGTATCTCAAACTATTGTTCAAGATCCTTCACCTCCACCTCAACTTCCAGTTCTACCTAAACCTCACAAAAAAACTAAGGATAAGCGACCTCAAGAAATTTCAATTACCTTTGATGATTGTGAGACTATTAAGGCTCCTAATGGTCCCCTTTATATTTATGCTAGGATTGCTAAGATACCTACATGTGGTTGTCTTGTTGATCCCATATCATTATTCAATGTTATTACTGAGGAAAATCTTTTTATGAAATTCTTACAACGTGATTATTATGATCCGTCGGATGCATGGATCCAAACTTGTAATGGTTTTCTTTATCCTGCACTTGGTTCTATCAACTTGCTCGTTAAACTTTGTGGCAAGGTTGTAGATACTACCTTCATCATTGTTCCTACTTTTGATCAATTTCAGGTCAAATTTGGTTTTCCTTGGATAACTACTATGCATGCTATTGCTTCTCCTATTCATAAATGTCTTAAGTTCATTCATAATGGGGAAGTAAAAAATATTAATCATAGTCTATATCAACCTTTAAGGCCCAGAGATTGTGCTACTCTTGATTTCTTTTTGCCCTCATTACCTAACTCATGTCCTCCTCATCTTGACAACCTATTTCGCTCATATCAAGCCTATAAACATTGCAAGATAGTTGAGTTAAGCATACCTCAGATAGATCTCAACCGCGGTATTTTTCCAACTCCTTCTATACCTCCTTTATCCATTACTGCTAATTTGATTACTCAACCTCCCAGTATTGCTACTCAGCCTACTGTGAATCCTATCAATCCTCCTACAAAACCTGTGAAGGAATCAATGGTTATTCCTCCTAGTTCTCCACATATGTCAAAAAAATCAAAACGTAATAAATCTTCTAATGAACGTCTTAAGAATATTAGAGCTAATTCTAGGGCTCGTGCTTCTCTTCTTCGAAACTCTTTATCTTCTTTCGATCAACCTATGCCTGATGTGATGAAAGAAGTCAATATTCACAATGATGTTAAGATGAATGAGTGTGATGATCCTATTCGCATCTTAGATCCAATTTCAATTATTCTTGATGAGGAGGATACTTTAGATGATCCTATTGATCTTAGTGATGAATCTGAGACCATTTACCTTGACACTGACTTACCTCATATGCTTTCAACTCAATTGACTATTACACCTAGTATCAAGCAACAGGATTCTCAAGAGGATCCTTGTTTGGAACTGGCTATCATTCCTACTGTATTGGATATAGTCCCTCTTGCAAGTTTCCCACCTTCCCTACATGATATAAACCATGATGTAAAGAGTAGGCGATGCGCCTGATTGGTTTATCCTTTGTGGTTCTACTTTCTTTGGGGAATGGTGTCAATTCATTTGCAATAATATCATATTTATATGTACATGTTATCTTATGATCATATTGACCCCATAGTAGGTATATCCCTTATGTGTTCTTTGTATGTTTATGTAATATTTCCCTTGATTTGTCTTCATTTGGGGGCATCTTGTAGAGGAAACATGATCAGTAGAGTTGTTTATGTTTCCATCAAAGCCATTGCTCCTGTTAAAGTGTTAGCAATGACTTTAACATGGGGACATATGCTCTACTCACCTTTTACAAATACACACACACACGTTCAAAAAAATTTCAATACTTCAAAATTTTTCCCTTTATGGATTAAAGGCTAATCCTTAAAGCATGGACATTTTACTTTTTAGGTTCTCTTGATCCCTCCAGTTTAAATTTACAAGGATCTCTTGATTCCTCCAGTTTCAATATACAATGTTTTGATCCCTTAAGGTCAGAAGGTGTCCCTAAGAATGGATCTCCTTGATGGGTTGACTAGTGTTATAATTAATCTTTCCTTGGTTGAAAATATGTATTTAAAAGGATAAACCATGGTATCCTTATTTGTATTTGTCCTCTAGTCCAAGTAGGAGGACATGTCACTATTTTGTATTTCCTTTAATAAGGAAAATAGATATTCCTCCTTAAGAGGAATCACACATTTGTCACACACACAATAT
>MU227805.1:2615343-2628517 GCA_018584345.1 Thuja plicata
TCCTCATAGTGATATTTCCATTACTTCTAAGAGAAATCCTAAATGGTTTAAAGATTTACTTAATGAAGGTGATGCTTATATTTCTAGAATGGGTGGTCTTAGACCTAGGAGACTTAATTATTGTAACCATGCTTTAATGTCTTCTCTTATGCATTTTAAAGATCCTCAAACTTTTTCTCAAGCTAAAAATCAACCTCATTGGAAAAGTGCTATGCAAGATGAATATGATAGTTTAATTTCTAATAATACTTGGGATTTTGTTACTTTACCTCATGGAAAAAATCTTGTTTCATGTAAATGGTTATATAAAACTAAGTTAAATGCTAATAATGAAATTAGTAAGTTTAAAGCTAGACTGGTAGCAAGAGGTTTCTCTCAAGTTGAAGGAATAGATTATAATGAAACCTTTGCTCTTGTTGCCAAAATGCCTATTATTAAAGTTGTTCTTGCTTTAGCTGCAAAAATGAATTGGCCTATTCACCAAATGGATGTTAAAAGTGCTTTTTTAAATGGTGATTTTCATGAAGAAATCTATATGTCTCAACCTCCTGGTTTTATTAAAGAAGGTGGAGACCCCAATGATGGGAAATCTATTTTTGGGTATTTTTTTTCTTGGTTCAGGAGCTATATCTTAGAAAAGTAAAAAAGATCAATCTGTTTCACTATGTTCTGCTGAAGCTGAATACAAAAGTTGTACCAATGCCTCCAAAGAATCCTTATGGCTTAGAAGAATTCTTGAAGATTTGGGTCTACCTCAACAAGAACCTACACCTTTATATTGTGACAATCAAAGTGCAATAGCCTTGGGAAAGAATCCAGTCTACCATGCAAAGTCAAAGCACATCTCTCTCCACCACCACTTCATTAGAGAGCAAATTGAAGAAAAGAAATTTTCACTCATCTATTGCAAGGGTGAAGATCAACTTGCAAATATTTTGACAAAGCCTCTCTCTAGAGAGAAATTTGAATTTCATTGTAAAAATTTGGGTTTAATACCCCTTGATGTAAATCCCCCAAGTAAAGATTAAAGGGGGTGTTAATTAATCTTTCCTTGGTTGAAAATATGTATTTAAAAGGATAAACCAAGGTATCCTTATTTGTATTTGTCCTCTAGTCCAAGTAGGAGGACATGTCACTATTTTCTATTTCCTTTAATAAGGAAAATATATATTCCTCCTTAAGAGGAATCACACATTTGTCACACACACAATATGAATGTGGCATTCATAGGAGAAGGGAGTTACATGCAAACTCCTCCACTCATATCTACTTAAGATATGCCTCTCACACACTTGCTTCAATAATCTTCTCCTCTCTCTCAATTCTTCTCTCAATCTCACATTGCTCTCATTATTGTATTGAGCTTATTGCTCTCATCCATAAGATTTTTTGACATATTCTTATTATTCACAAAGGGGTTTTTTCTTTGCTTTTCCCCTTACCAAAATCTCTTGGCTCTTTGTTGGATTCTTGGAGGCTCCTCATGTGCTTAGTGATTGATCTTGAAAACTTTATCTCACATTTGGGTTATGGTAAAATCCTTCTTGCATTTCATTTTCTTGGATTACTTCATGTTCTTGTTTTAATTATTTTAATAATTCTTACAACTAGTGAGTATCCACATTCACTAGGTGGTTCAACTCCATCTTTCCACTTACACTTTTTTTCTTTTATGGTTTACAATGGGACATAAGTTCTCATTGGGCAAGGTGACCATACCCTCTCTTTCCTTCTCCTTAATTGGTGAGGTCTCTCTTATCATGATCTTAGGGTCTCTCTTGAGGATTTATTTTCCCCTTTATGATTCCAATAAGATTATCTATTCTTTATGATCTCCTTTACCAAGATTTTGTATTGAGTCCATACTCTTGCTAAAGTGGGGGCTAAATGTATAGTCAGAAAATGGAAGCAATTCCATGATAGAATAGTTTATCCTTTTGCATAAGTGGTTTGGAGTCATGTCAAGCACCTTGAATGGGTTCTTGACTTTGATCTAGCTTTATCGCCCTATTCTGCCCCATTTCCACTCTTTCTATCCTATTTCTGGCAACCCAGACAGAGAAACTAGGATTTTGGCCTTGGGGTCTGTTAGCACTGCCTTGTAAAAAATTTGAATTTCTTGGTCTTTAGCTTTTCCCGGGCTTATTTGATTTTAAAATTCTGTGCTTTGCCACGCAAAAATGGTCAAATCCATTTTTGAGGTCATGTTTTACCTTTATCACTTTGTCGCGTCGCTCTTTTCCTTAAGTCTTTAAGTTGTGCGACTGCACGATGAGCTGTCCGAGAAGGAGAATTGCGCAATCGCGATATGCATATGTCTATTTTTGATCTGTCTGTGAGCGGGTGACGAGCTATTTAGAGAGGTAAATTGTGCAATCGTGATGTTTTCTGAAGGTTAAGCTGCAGGTTCGCGAGTCAGCGATGAGTTGAAAAAATGTAAATCGCACAGTCACTCTAGAGTCATACTGTCTATCTCACGCTCTACGACTGAGTGAGTCATGTCAAAAATGATGTAGTTGTGCACCCACATCAAGTTCTATATCAATGTTTAAAGTTGCGCGAGTGCGTGATGAGGTCCTGTCCTGTAGATGTCGCCTACTCGCATAGGTTTTAACTCATGTGTATTTTGTAGAGCGAGTGCGCAACGAAGGTAGAAAGCACCGATATGAAGATGCATCACATAGTCGCATAGTTCATTTTCAACATTCATAACAGTCTGCGACCGAGCGAAAAAGGAGATCAGTCAAATGCATCGCTCACTCGCTGATGCTTTGAGGTGGTGAAATTTTAACTCGCGGGTGTGCGACGAGCCAAAAGAAGAAGGTCATCGCTCAGTTGCCAGGCAACAGAGAAGAAAGAAAAATAGCTCACGAGTGGGCGACGAAGGTGAAAAATGAAGCAGTCGTGCACTCGTAGTCTATAATGGAGAAATCTCTGTTGAATGTAGTAATTGATGATGACTTCTGAATGAAATCCAGTTCACAGTTTCTGAAACATTTAGTGGATTTTCTGTCTTCATTTTAGCATTCTGAATTTTGTTTAAATTGAATGTTCAAGGAGTGTTTTCAATTTATATATCTGTAAGGAAGATTATGAAATATTTCTAGGGTTCTTTCAAGGAGAGAATATACCTTAGAGATATTTCAACAAAGTTCAGGGTAGCAAATGAATTTGATCGAGTAGTCTGGCTAAATGTACTGAGATAGATATATAAGGTATATCTATGTTTGTGTCAGATTCTGTAATTGCCTTATGTTTAGTCTTCAATCATGCTGGTTAAAATTATTCACAAATGACTCCATGCCCTTAGATTGAGCATTGGATTATTTTTGTTCAATTAAGTGAATATCACCATTAAAAATCAATCTTTACTTTCAGTTTGGTCTATTTTAGTAAAAGTTACAGTGATCATTCCCTGTAATTCCACCATTAGCAAACTAGAATAATTCAGTGATTTCATTATTCTAAGTTTTCAAGGGTAATCCCACCCGATTCTGTGGAGCTCAAAGTGAAGGAGGTCTCAAGACCTTGTTATTGTTGTCCTACTCTATGCTTGATCAGTGTCAGGGATAAATAGAGTGAATCCTTTGAGGATTATTTTTATGACAGCAAGAAAAAGGAACAACAGGGTCTAGGTCGACCTTTTTGGGTCAAGGTCGACCTCAAAATTGACCTAGGTCAAGGTCAACCTCAACCTTGACCTACGTCACAATCAACCTTTTTCAAGTCTAGGGCCCAAATTCTAGAATCTTAGGGTTTCTGAATGTCGGTCTTTGGAAAAGTTAATTCCCGCTTCCAGGTCGGTTGTTTCAGACTTCGGGACAACAAATCTTAAATTATATTTAATATAGGTCCTCTTCTAGGGGCATGGGTCCAATTAGAATTTTATTTTCCTATGTTGGCCTCTCTAGAAGATTGTGTCCTAATTTCATATAAAAGGAAGCTTTTCTCTCTCATTTTCTCTAAGGAAGCATTTATAAGCACTAAGAATCATCATCAAGCATAATTGCAAGAACTTTCAAGACTTGAAGAGTGAGACCCAAAGGTGAAGAAGAAATATTTGAAGCAATCCAAGTAGCCATTGAAGCATTCATCTATTCTCAAGCACTTCTCAAGCATCCATTTTCATCAAGGAGATCTATTGGTAGCCATTGAAGGATTCAAGCTCCATGGAGCCCTCTTGTTGAAGATTTCTCCATTTACATTCCTACAAGCCTCTTCCAATTCAAGAATCCATTCAAGATTGGTGTTGAAGATCTATAAAGAAATTGATTGAATATATCCTACATTCTAAATTATCCATTCTACATCAATTTTTGTGCATCCATACTTGTGGATTCAAGGATTCGAATCCTCCACAAGGAATTTTACATGAGCAAGGTGAATTGTTTCATTTACTTTGTTTATTCCAAAAAATTTCAAAGATATATATTTGAGGTTAATTCCAAAATGGGGGTTTGACTAAGGAAAACCCCTCCCCCCAAAAAAATCCCTTTTTTCTTTCAGGTATAGGTTCGGAGCAACAGATCAGGATGGAGATTCGGATACCCTTTTCGGTAAACATTCGGGATTCAAAAATAGAATTTCAGTCTGAGACTTTTTAGGTCGATTGTGACCTAGGGTGAAATTAGAAATTCTGGCAAATGGTGACATTGACTTGAGGGTGCAAATTGGAACTGTCTCAGAATGGAAAAAGATTTCTAGGTTTTGTTTGTCTCTACGTTTCTATTCCAGATCTGGTCTCAGATTTTACAGAAACTCAACACATGCTTTAGAAAATAGAATTCTTTGATCTGCAATATTTCAAGGTTAGTGCATTTCTCCTATTCAATTCAATTAAGGTTTTCAATCTATCTAAATCTATTCTACATTCAAATTAATCAAATCAATCAATCCCAGGTACTTAAGATCTTTCTTCCTTATTCTTGCTTCTAAATGATTGATTCATTTATGCATTGATCCTTTCTTTTGGGTTAATCAACTTGGATCTTTCATTTGAATATTCAAGGATAGAAGGAGAGCATCTTATTTACCCCCATAATAATAATAAACACAAATATATTTAAATGTAAGGGATTTTATGTTAATGAACACACCTCCAAACCCTAATTCATCCATTTTATTCTTTACAGATCCAAAGGTTATTAACTCAGTAGCACACCATATTTATTGATGGTCAACTAGCTATCCTACAACCTAAGAGGACTATTAATCATCAAATTGAGTTCATCCCAGGAGCCTCACTTCCAAACAAAGCTGCTTATAAAATGATCCCACATCAAAATGCAGAAATTGCTAACTAAATCCAAGCACTAATTGACCAAGGCTTGATTAGAAAGAACATAAGGTCATGTGTTGTTCCCACAATCTTAGCCCCAAAGAAAGATGGTACTTAGAGGTTGTGTATCGATTCCAGGGCCATAAATAGGATCACTATTCGGTATAGGTTTATGATACTGAGGATAGAAGATTTGATGGACTATCTTAATGGAGCTAGATATTACTCCAAAATAGATGTTAAGAGTGGATATCATCAGATCAAAATTAAAGGTGGAGATGAATGGAAGACTACTTTTAAGACTACCAAAGGACTTTATGAGTGGTTTGTTAAGCCTTTTGGGCTGTCAAATGCCCCAAGCACATTTATGAGATTGATGAATGAGTTTTTGAAGGACTTAATTGGAAAATGGGTTGTAGTGTACTTAGATGACATCCTAGTGTTCAAAAAAACAAAAGAGGACCATCTTAGACTTCTGAAGATGGTAATGCAAATATTGCATGAGGAAAATTTGACAATCAACTTGGAAAAGAGAGAGTTCATGAAGCAAGAGTTGGTATATTGAGGTTTTTTTATCGTAGAGGGTAACTTAAATATGGATAAAAGCAAGGTGGAAGCAATATTGAATTTTCCTACACCACAGTCAGTGACAAAAGTAAGAAGCTTCCATGGTTTAGCACAATTCTACCACAAGTTTATCAAACAGTTTAGTGAGATTTGTGGACCTATTTTAGATACCATCAAGGGAGGTATGAAAGAAAAGTTCCAATGGAATGAGAAAGCCGATAAGGGATTTGAACATTTGAAGGAAGGTATAGAAACTAAACTGATATTGACACTTCCTAGTTTTGACAATTTTAATATGGAGTGTGATGCTAGTAACATTACTGTCAGTGCAGTTTTGAGTCAAGAAGGAAAGCCAATAGATTTTCACAGTGAGAAAATCAATGATGCAAAGAGGAAGTATTCCTCATATGAATTGGAATTATATGCATTAGTGCAAGCACTAAGGAAATGGAGACACTATCTCCTTCTTAAATAATTTGTAGTCTTTACCAACAACTAGGCTTTAAGTTTTCTGAATTCACAGGATAAACTAAGCCATAAGAATATGAAATGGGTGGAGTATATACAAGCCTATACCTTCACCATAATGCACAAGAAGAGAATACATAATAAGGTAGAAAATTCATTGAGTAGAAGGTTTCTCATGGTACAAGAAGTTCAGCTAAGAAACATTGGCATAGAAAGCTTCAAGGATATGTATCAAGCAGATGAAGATTTTCAGCAGCATACAAGGTATGTCAAGATTTTCAAAATCATTTTCATAGTGAGTATTCTGAGTATACTCTTCAAGAAGGTCTTTTATTTAAAGGAGGACAAGTCTGTGTACCGAGAGGGTCAATGAGATAAAACCTAGTACAAGTGAAGCATAATGGTTCATTAAGTGGACATTTTGGGTTGAATAAATCTCTAGAGTTGGTAAAGAGGTACTACTATTGGCCAAGAATAAGTAGGGATGTCTAGAAGTATGTAGAGACTTGTATAGTCTGTCAAAAGGCAAAAGGGACTTCATCCAATACAAGATTATATCATCCCCTTCCAATCCAAAATAGACCATGGGAATGCCTTAGTATGGATTTTGTAGTTGGACTACCGAAGACCAAGAAGGGAATGGATAGTATCTTTGTGATTGTTTATAGGTTCAGCAAGATGGCTCACTTTGTGCCATGTAAGACCACACATGATGCATATTACATAGAAAATATTTTCTTTAGACAAGTAGTAAGGATGCATAGATTACCTTTGAGCATTGTATCAGACTGAGACTCTAAGTTTATGAGTCATTTTTGAAAGACCTTGTGGCAGAAACTTGGTACAAATATTTCCTATAGCTCGACATATCATTCATAGACCGATGGTCATACTGAATTGGTAAACCAAAGTTTAGAAAATCTGTTAAGATGTCTCACAAAAGAATATGGACAATCATGGGATCAGTTACTTGCTCATGCAAAATTTTCCTATAACGATACAATCAATAGATCCACTAGAAAGACCCATTTTGAAATAGTGTATGGGATTTGTGTATGTGATTTTTGTACCTATTAAGAGAGACACAACACTTCAATAGGTCATTGCATTAGTGGAAAACATGGTTAGATGAGAATATAAAGCAACTAAAATCGACCTATTGCTTTCTAACTAAGAAGAGTATGATAAGCAACACAATAGCCCTCAAATTATGCTACTATCAGTCACATATACAAGTTAGCATGAAATATTTGAGTTAAAACAAGCTAAATGATAAGAAAACATGCATATTTAGCTCTAAAATGAAAATAATAACAATGCATTAGCATGAGAAACTAAATGAAATATGATTCTATATAAATCCTAACAGCATAACAATGCATTTTCAATATAAGTTTTGGGCTTATTTGTGCTAAAAAACACCTTCTATTTGTAGAAGAATGAGGAGGGAGAGGGGAGACAAGATGCATTAATGGAGTTGAAAAACTCATTAATGGTGTGTTAAAAGAAATAAATGCCAAAGGCATGGTGGAGACATGGGCTTAAGGGATCTACATTAATGAGGCATTAATGAGAGCCTTAAAGAAGCATGGGAAGGGTGTAAGGAAAGCTTGAGAAGGTAGACTTGAGGAAAGGAATCTTGAGATTCCTTGACTTTCTCAAGTGGGTGAAGTCCTTAATCATTCCTTAATGGAATGTAACAATATTAGGAGGTGGGTTAGAATTAGATTAGGATTAGAATTAGATTAGTATGGGGTGACTGGGTTGGGATAGGTTTGAACCCAGAGTCAAAGTGGTTGAAGTGGGTTAGGTTAGGGGTTTAGAGGAATATTAATGAAATGAATTATAACTTATTTTATTCATTCAAAAATAGGTATATTAATCATTTAAGCATTTAATTTTTTAATAATCAATGGGACTATAGCCAATTAAATCAACTAGGCTAGGGGAAAGGGTTCATTTGCAAGTGAGCAATGGATTTAGGGTTTTATTTAATTTCTTTACGATTAAATACTATAGCCATGTTTGAATTTGATTTGTTTTAATTGGTTTGAATTGATTTGAATTGTATGGCTATAGTAGTTAATATAATTGAGTAATAAAAATCACCTAGGACATTAAATCTGAAAAATGAATTATGCCAATGTAACATTATCGTGACATAATCAAAGGTATGATCATACTTAGGGAAAATAGGGTCTATGGTCAGAGAAGACCAAATCAAGGTGGTTACATTTTCCCTTCTTTGAATTGATGTGTGAGCAGTGCATTAATTCAAAGAAAGTTTTTGATTTTGACTTTAGAAAGATTGAGAATTTCACTCACGATCGAACGAAATGTCTAATGAGATCAGTCTCGCACTTGATCAAACTAAACTGATAGAATTGACTTTGAACTTGGTTGTCATCCAAAGGTCAATAAAATACTTTTAAAAATACCATTTTTGAACTTGGTTGTCATCCAAAGATTGATAATACTGATTCTAAACTTGGTTGTCGTCCAAAAGTCAGTATGAAGCTACCAGAAGCTTAATAAGAACCTTTTAAAATGTGGAAACACAAGATATCCAACTTATGAGAACCAAAGCTTTATATCTAATAGTTCTGACTTAGTCAAGGAAACTGTCACACCCCTAGTTTTTTTGATAACAAAGTTGTTTTTGATGTTGTTTCGAACAAAAATTTGATTGATGATAGTGTGATCATGCCCCGCCGGGAATGAAATCGAAGGAAAAAGAATGAAATCCCTCTATTGAAATAATGTATCACTTGTTAGAAACATTGAGAGGGGGGGGTGAATTAGTGTTTGTGTATTAAATACTTTTCAGCAACTTAAACATAAATCAAACATATATAGAATGAAGCTTAACATAAGAACTCATAACACATGATATGATTACGGGGAAACCTTGATTAGAGGAAAACCCTGGTGGGAATTAGTACCCACAAATATTGTACTAAATATAATGAACCTGTGAGAGTTCCTTTGCCCTGTTAGAAGCAGTCTTTACAATATGAGTACAATGACCTGGTTAAAGGTTTGAGCCTGTTAGGAGTCTTTTAAAAAACCCTGTTAAAGGTATATGGCTCACTACCTAGGCTCAATACCCAATAAGATGAAGGCTACAACCTTCTGAAAGATGATATTCACTATATCAAAATGAACTATTGTGATGACACTGTTGTCTGATCAGTTCCGTGTATGCGCAAATGCTCTTACCCTCTTAAAGAGAAATATCATATACTAAGTTCATTATACTATCCCTCTATATCTTCCTCTTACATAATAATCGACGACTGTAATATTACTTTACACTACATACTTATATGTTCATACCTGAATAGGCGCGACCCAAAACAAAACACTAGTCGGCCCTAAAAAAAAATATACAACGCTTTCAAACAAGTTGGCTCAAGCGTGTTTACTAAAATGATAATTACATCATTATAAACATATAACAAAAGGTGCTTAGCCATTACATTACAAAATAATTCACGTTGATCAAAACAGTAGTCGGCTTCCATGCTCTATCTTTTGGACTGCTGGTCTACTGATCTGCCTATAACTTTGTCGTACTATTGTTCCATAATATGCGTGTCTGGATGTAGCATGTGCACATTTCATACAACTTATATCTGAACATGCATACGCTGTCTCAATCTCTCGCATGTGCACTGATGTGATGATCATTGAGTATCTCTGTCTGCCCTGTTTTCATACTTAGTCATTTTGTCTTTCATGACAGAAACTTGAAATGACTTTGTTTCCATGATGACAACACAAAATGAGTCATGCATCCTCAGGAAGTCAACTTTCCAACAATCTCCCCCTTTGTCATTTATGGCAACAAAGGAATGTGGCCAAGTTACTCAAAATGACTTTACACAAAATGTGACTTATATATCATAACATCTTATTGATATATACATATACTTTACTATTTATACACATTCTATATTACTCCCCCTTTGACATTAATGACAAAGGTGTACAAAAACTAGTACGTATTCTGAATACTTACTCCATGTAAACTTCAGGGTATACAATTTGAAGAGATTGAATCTCTTTCTGCCAAAATGCTTTCATAGCATCAACTGTCTGAAGATGCATGCATAGAGCATATGTCATTTTCTCCATTTTTATCATATCCATGAAAGGAACTTGATCATATGTCACCATGGTGTCATCAATCTATTTAATGTTCTCATTAAGGACTGCTAGAGATGGCATGAGTGCATTTATCAACTGGGTTTGTCTTATTCTTATCTTGTTGATTTCCAGTTTTGCCTTCTTAATTTTATCCAACTATCCTTGATAGACATTATTGCATATTTTCATGTCTTACATGGATGATTCAACTGATTTTCTAATGCTATCCACCATTAACTCTGCCTCTTCTACCTTTTTGGTGTGCTCAGAGGTGAACTTTACTCTGTCCATGCAGTTTGCTATGATTTTCTTGCCTTTAGCTGCCAACTCTTTTAGTATGGATTGCCCAGTTTTTAAAGAGTTCAAGTCTAAGGTAAAGTTCTTTACCAAATCATTCAGTCTCTCCTTCTTGTATTCATCTTCTACAATTTTAGTAGCAGAGTCTACTAAGCTTATAAAGTGTGATTTGAATTTTGAAAAAATGTTGTCCACATCTTCAACTGATTGGACTTTTACTACTTTCTGATCAGCAGGCACTAAGTCATTCAATATGTTTACTGTTTCCAAAAAGTGGGGATTTCTCATCACTTGTTTCTCTTTTTCATTTTCCATAGCAAGAACACCAATCTTAATTAGGTCTTCTTCTCCTCATGCATCCAAACTTATTGAATCAGGAGTTAACCTTGACAACAATAAGGTAGATAGTTGAGTGGATGGTGAGAATATAGTATTCTAACTTGTATCCATGCATTCAACCTTTACTAGTTTCTCTTTTATTGGTGTCTTGTCACCTTGAGTATCATCTTGAGTATCTTCATTTATGTCAATTTGATCATTGATGGGAAATTCATCTTGTTGTGCAGAGGTATCATCAGTGCACAATTCTTTAGTGCTTACAAATGCCTTGTCAACTTTGTCCATATCTTTTTCAGATGCAGTCATGAATATCTTAACATTGTCAACTACTATAGTGTCTTTTGAGTCTTTGTCTGTATCAAAAGTTATTGTCACTATGGGCGATGAAACCTGTGGACCTCTCATAGGCGCAATCTGAATCAGTAGTTTTGTAACCTGTTCGGGAGGAGCTAGAGTATCTTTTGTTGTAGGTGTCGTTGGTGGATACATGTGTCTATCCATAAAAACTTGTGAAAATTCCTTTTCGGTCTCCTTACCTACCTTCTCATATTCTTTGTTCATAATCTGTAGGGTCCTTGTCTTAGTTCAGAGATGAGGCTTCACCAGATATAGCCTTCTCATCAAGCGAGCATACAGGAAGAAGAGTATCTAATGTTTCTTCTCTTATCTTTGTATCTTCCTCTATTGTATTTCTTTTCATGATCTCCAATAAGTTCAATAACTGATCCGGTATCACTGTCTTGAGTTCAAGAACTGTCTTCTTAAACTTAATCATATGAGATATGATCATAGAATGTATCTTAGTCTTATCAATTTCTTGATATTTGTCATAGACTTTAGAAAGTGTATCTAATCTTCCTTCATTTACAATCTTGTTCCTCAACACATTTAGACTAGGTCTAAATCCTACCTCAGGAGGAGCTTGAGTATTCTTTGCTTTGCTCGAAGTGTTCCTTGAGGAAGGGTGATTTGTGGGCACCTATTTTCTTCCTCTAGTCTTCTTGCTTGGTGTAGACAGTGGAGATGAATCTAAGTCAATGGTGGTAGAGGGCACAGAGGTGCTCTCTACTTTCTTCTTCTTTTGGATATGTTCAACTTTCTCAAGTTATTTTTCTATCTTGGCATCTCTGGCTTTGTCAAGATCTTCTTGAGTGACTCTATGAACTTTCAGTATGTTAGATGTAATTCTGGATGTTTTTTTTTATTATCAGCACTGTGTAAGATAGTATCCACTTCATTGGTCTTCTCTCTGTAAGTGCCCCACCTAGGCTCATTAGGATCTTTGGGCATTTACAATAGAACTTGCGCATATCCTTCTAACACATGTTCTTCTACTTTGTAACCAAGAGGATGAATCCATTTGGTTCTAGGTGCAACTACCTCCATGCATGTACAATTTGTTTCTACCATGAAACATATGGTATCCTTATATTTGTCAACCATCTTCTTAGATAGTCTGAACCTATTCTGCATTTTGATCCTAGATGTCTTTATATCCATATCCATGGCATCCCTTGCATTGCTCTCTAAAGTGACCTTAAGATAAATCTGAGACATTGTGGGTTTGCTCCTGTCTAGATAAAGGTTTGCAACCTTTCCAACTATAAGGAAATATAAGTAGATGATCAGAGATCCAAACCTAAATGTTTTTCTCCTGTCATGCTTGATAATTTGAATGTTGTCAATCAATTGACCGTGCAAGATATCACATAGGTTGTATTGAGTGTTGTCCTTTACCATTCTGATAGTTGCTAGGACTGTTGCTGCAGAGACACTGTTCAACCTGCTTTCTTGCTAAAACTTATACCCAAGTATCATTGTTAAGAGTTTTATGTCATCTTCTTTGATAGGGTCAACCGTCATTCCGCGCTTGTCACTTCTAGATAGGAAAACTTGCTCAATTTGTTTCTTGACATCCTTACCAGTAGGAAAAACTGGTCTAGTCTTGCGAAGTCTAGTTAATTCATGGATTAGGTCTGTAGTGATGCACACAGGGACCTCACCAATCCAATAAAGATCATCATGTATTCTGCTTAACAAAATCTTCACCCACTCTGGCTCATCAAACTCATGCGC
>MU227805.1:2628567-2643260 GCA_018584345.1 Thuja plicata
GGGACCTCACCAATCCAATAAAGATCATCATGTATTCTGCTTAACAAAATCTTCACCCACTCTGGCTCATCAAACTCATGCGCATTTGAGTATTAAAAAATAGGGTTATCTGTCAAGTGCGTGAACTCATCCTTGAATGTGTAATCAGGTTTCATCATTGATCCCATATGAGTGACTATGTTGACATCTCCTATAGTTTCCTTCTTATAGTAAGTATACACGCGGATATATTCCACGTGAACAACACCTAGCGGGGTTTGGGAGAAATCCCCTTCCACATCATCTAGTATGGATTTGAATGGATGGTTCTTGAATACAAATCTCTTCCTCTCTGCTATATCAAACACAACTGGGGTTTCCATACTTACTTGTAACTTTCTTAAGAAGGGTTTCAGGAAATTCTAAAATGGTGCGACTGCTAGGGTTCCATTTCAAACTTTTTTTCCATTTTCTTAACTATCAAATCTGTTATACTTCCATGCCTTGATGTCTAGTTCTGCAATGCTCTTCAAATTTTGTGCTCTCGAATGCAAGTGTGAGAAAGATCAAATACTTACTTTCTTTTATACAATCTACCACATTTAATGTTTGCAACTGTACGCAAATTATTCAGAGATTTTGAAACTTAGATACCGATGCATTTTAGACAGTGCGTGAATGCACATAGCAATATTATACTCTTGTAACCATGATATCATAGGTGCATACTCAAAGGTGAGTATACCAACCGCGCAGGGGTCCTGAGCTAGAATAGCTCCCCCTAAGACCAAGAAGGTCTATTCAAGCAGAAGTAGAGGGTGCATCCACTGTGGATGCATCAACTAATTTGTTAACATCATTGTCCTTCTTTACTTCAACCCAAATTTTTCTTGAATCTTCATTTTCTTGAACAAACTTAACTTCTCCTTTCTCTTCAAATAGTGATTTCTTTGGATCTTCTTTCTTTTGAGTTTTGGATCTACAAAACTTTGAGATGTGTCCAACCTTTCCACATGTGTGACAAATGATAGGAGGTCTGATGCTCTTGTTCATCATGCTGCATTGCTTTGCTGTGTGTCCATTGTAGTTACATATCTGACATGTAATGTTCTGCAGATTCCTTTGAGGTTGATTTCTCTGATTGTTTTGATTCATTCTTTTTTGATTCTGCTGTGATTGATTTCTTTGATTTGTTCTGCAATGTATAGCCCTGTGACCAAATTTTTTACAAGAGAAACAATAACCATTAAAGGGTCTTACCTCTTTGCAATCTCTTGCCAAATGACCATGTTTATTGAATGCATAGCAAGTTCTGTTAACTTGCTTGATTTCCCTTTTTGGTAGATCTACTTTAATCTCTTCAACATTTTCAACTCTCCATGCTTCTGAAGATGCTTCATGAGGTTTTTCTCTTTCTTGTAATGAATTGACTTCATTTTGTGTTATATTAAATCCAAGACCAGTAGTATCGCCTTTTTGCTTTTGTGCATTGAGCTGAGATTGAAGTGAATCAGAACTTGTGTGAAGTTTATCAATCTTATCCTTTGCTTCTGTTAATTCAGATTCCAACTTCTTTTTTATATTTTCCAATTCCAAAACTTTCATGTTTTCTTTTAAAAGTTCATCATCTAGTTGCTTTCTTTCTTTGATCTTTTCTTCAATAGCAATTTGGCTCTCTATGAGCTGTTCATCTAGATTTTCAACTTTATCTTTTAGAGACATATTCTCTTCATTGAGATTTTTGATCATTTTCCCTAAGTCACTTGTAGAAAAATCTTTCAATTCTTTTCTTAGTTTCTTGATAAGCATTTGTGAGCCATCAACTTTCAGTCTAAGTTCTTCATTTTCTTTTTTAGATCTATCAAGATCTTCAAGAGCTGCTTCAAGATTATTTTTCAAATGTTTTGCTTGTGCTGAGTCCATGATCTCCTCAAGTGGTTAAACTTATTTGCAGAGGACTAGAGCTCTGATACCAATTGTTAGAAAGACTGAGAGGAGGGGGTGAATCAGTGTTTGTGTATTAAATACTTTTTAGCAACTTAAAGATAAATAAAAAATATATCGAATGAAGCTTAACATAAGAAATCATAACAAATGATATGATTATGGGGAAACCTTGATCAGAGGAAAACCCCGGTGGGAATTAGTACCCACAAATATTGTACTAAGTATAATGAACCTGTGAGAGTTCCTTTGCCCTGCTAGAAGCAGTCTTTACAATATGAGCACAATGACCTGGTTAAAGGTCTGATCCTATTAGGAGTCTTTTACAAAACCCTATTAAAGGTATATGGCTCACTTCCTAGGCTCACTGCCCAATAAGATGAAGGCTACAACCTTCTGAAAGATGATATGCACTATATCAAAATGAACTGTTGTGATGACACTGTTGTCTGATCAGTTCCGTGTATGTGTGAATTATTTTACCCTCTTAAAGAGAAATATCATATAGTGACTTCATTATATTGTCCCTCTATATCTTCCTCTTACATCATAATCAATGACTGTAACATTACTTTACATTACATACTTATATGTTCATATCCGAATAGGTGCGACCCAAAACAAAAAACTAGTCGGCCCTAAAACAAAATATACAACACTTCTGAACAAGTTGGCTCAAGCGTGTTTACTACAATGATAATTACATCATTACAGACATATAAAAAAAGGTGCTTAGCAATTACATTAAAAAATAATTCACGCTAATCAAAACAATAGTCGGCTTCCATGCTCTGTCTTCTGGACTGCTGGTCTACTGATCTGCCTATAACTTTGCCGTACTATTGTTTCATACTATGTGTGTCTAGATGTAGCATGTACACATGTCATACAACTTATATCTAAACATTCATATGCTGACTCGATCTGTTGCACATGCACTAATGTGCTGATCATTGAGTATCTCTATCTGCGCTATTTTCATACTTAGTCATTTTGTCTTTCATGACAAAAGCTAGACATGACTTTGTTGCCATGATGACAACACAAAATGAGTCATGCATCCTCAGGAAGTCAACTTGCCAACATCACTAACAAGAATGGGTAGGTCAAAAATAACAGAGTAGAAGAAGTGAAGAAATGAAGGTGTGTTTAGAGAAAATACATGGGTACCAAGTTAATCACTTTTAAAAGGTGACTTCAATTTCATTCCTGATAGATCAGAGATTTTGGGAATCATTGATTATGTAATTAACTTGGATTTTGAATGAAAAATAGAAATGATTTTGAGCTCAAGTCCTTATGTTGATCTTTCAAAATGAATCATGCAATCTCTAAATGCATCTATATCTAGACTCTTAGGACGGTCACTGATTTGCATATATTGTATCATTTTATCATCATTGGACACTTTTGAAATGGATACCACCTGATAGTACAACAAAAACTAATAACCACTGATGTTATGAAAGTATTAATACTATGTTTATTGGATGCAATGTTAGAAATAGACTTAGTCATCAAGGCAAAGAAGCCAGGATAACAAAATAGTCACCTTCCTTTTAATATATCAGAATCTGTGTAAGGTAAGATATTAGACCTGCAATGACCTTGAAAATTCATATCCTTGGGTACATTATGCTTTGTATACCTTAGTGAGAATCTGAGTTAGAAAATAGACAAGGAAATTGTTCCAAACCTCACTGTAGTTTACACATAACAAAGATCGAGATATATGCGCCTATCCACCCATAGTGGCAGCTCTTACCATAAACATCCAAGTTAGGTAAAATTTATAGGATCATTTGGAACAATCACCATACGTAGAAAACCAAGAAAATTTTATGCCCCCTATCCTTGTGAATATTTGTCTTTGTGTAGACGTCATGGAGTAACTCAGAAGACATAACAACTATAAATTGAGAATCAAGCATAATAAAATTCATAACTGCTGAGATGCCCCCAATGAAAACATCACAAGTTCATAAAAGAGTCATAATCAAACCAAGATCAAACTGTGTTTAAGGTAGTATTGAGAAATACTATTGATTCATTTTTCAAGCGCAGTAGAGATTCAACAATCAAAAGTTTGGAATTCAAGCAATATGTATTCTATGTCTGTGTATAATTTCATTCCTATTCGCAATCCCAAGTGGGTCATAGGAACACCGTTCATGTTAGTGCAATGTTTCTGTCATCCTTGTGTCGTGAAAGTAATAGTTTGGAAAAAGTATCAAGAACCATCGTATCACATGACAAACCATCCTATGATGACCTAGCAGACACAACCTATCAAACTGGCAAAGATGCCCCCAGTACAGAATGACTTGATCCTAAGATGGAAATGTAGACAAATCCCAAGTGAGGATAAGATAGTTGTTTAGGAAATGAAGTCAAAACTTTAGCACAGGTGTAATCGTGAAGGCTTTGTATCCGCAATGCATTGATAGATGGAGCACAGAACACAAGTGACACCTGATTGCCAGGTTTTCACAACTTGGAAAGATCTTTTCTTTCTATTTTTGCTACCAAGATGTTCATTTTACTAGGTTGTCATCAAGGCACTTTTCTCTTTTTCAAATTTTTTTCTATTTTTGCTATTTTTGAAGGTTTTTGTAGTATCACGACACCTGTTTGCAAGGTTTTCACTAAGGATACCTTTCTTCAGGACTTTTTCCATTGTTTTTGGATTTCTTCAGGATCAATTTTATGAATGTTTTTGGTGTTTTTTGAGAACTATTTCACTGTATAGGCTCTGCTAACCGAACATCAAGCGTAGAATCTCTTCAAATGTATAGTATTGATAGGATCTGGAAGAACGTCTCCCTCAAGTGTAGCTAGTTGATAAGCTCTAGTCCCAAAAGTAGCAGTGATAACATAAGGTCCAAGCCAATTAGGTTCAAATTTTCCCTTCTATTCTTTGTTGGGTTGGTTCTTAGGATTCTCCTTTAAGACGAGATCCCCCACTTTGAATTTTCTTGGTTTGACCTTCTTTTTGTACCCCTTGGACATACATTCTTGGTACACCTTCAGATGATCGAATGCCTATTGTCTGTGCTCATCTAGTAGGTCTAAAGAATTCACCCTATCGATGTGATATTGCTCATCAGTAACAAGACCTTGTAAAGATATTTGCAAAGAAGGGATTTCAACCTCAATAGGTAGTACTGCTTCAGTGCCATAGACTAGAGAAAATGGCATGGATCTAGTTGGTGTTCGGATGCTTATTTTGTAGGCCCATAGTTCTGAATTTAGTTGTAGATGCCAGTCTCTTCCAGACTTACTTACAGTTTTGTGTAGGATTTTAAGAATATTCTTATTGGATGCCTTATCCTGTCCATTACCTTGAGGATAATAGATTGAGGATAAATGTTGAGTGATGTGGAACTATTCATAAAGGTCATTAATGTCTTGATTTTTAAATTGGCCCCCATTATCTGTTATGATTGAAGAGGGTATCCCATATCTATAGATAATGTAGTTCAGAATGAACATAGCCACCTATTTGCCAGTGGCTTTGATTAGCGGCACAACCTTAACCCACTTTGTAAAATACTTAGTGGCCATAATGATGAACTTGTGTCCATTTGAAGAATTGGGATATATTTTTCCAACCAAGTCAAAGGCCCATTTCTTAAATGGCCAATGTGTAATGAAAGGTATAAGTTCTCTGGCAGGAGCATGGATGAGATTTCCATGTGTTTGGCATTTATGACATGTTTTGGAAAACTAAATAGAATCCTTTTCCACAGTAGGCCAGTAATAGCCTTCTCTAAGAAGTTTCTTTGCTAGTGAAAAGTCGTTTGAATGTGATCCACATACACCTTCGTGGACTTCTTTTAACACATGATCAGACTCTTCGAGTTCTAAACATCTAATAAGAATACCATCGAGACCTCATCGATATAATTTGTTAGTTATGAGGACATAAAATGATTCTGTCCTAATCAAGGATCTTGTCTCATTTCTGGATAGATTGTTAGGAACAGTTTGGTCAGTGAGATAGGCAATGATATTGGCATACCAAGATTGGTCTGGGGTGTTCAAAGCACAGATTACTTGGTATTCAAGGGTATCAAAGGCAGGATAGGATAGTTCTTCCACCAAGAAGTCATAGCAGAATTGATGTTCTTCTAGTTGTATCATGGACACCAATGTAGCCATAGAATCTATAGCTTTGTTCTTCGTTCTGGGTATCTGCTAGAATGTGATGAAGACAAAGTACTTTTTGAGGTCATCAACTAGTTTCTTGTAGGGTTTCAACTTTTCATCTTTCGTCTGGTAGTCTCCATTGAACTAATTGATAATGAGATGGGATTCACCATACATGTGTAACTATACAATCTTCCATTCCATGGCAAGCTTAAGACCATTTACCAGTGCCTCATATTCTGAAATGTTTTGTTCGTGCATGGGAACATCAATTTCTAAGATTTGGGTATCTTGTAGCCTTGAGGAGTTATGAATAGAACTCCTGCTCTAGAGCCTTGTTGCATGAAAGAACCATCAAAGTACATCTACCATGGATACTCAGTTAGATGCATAATGGTATCATCAGGGAATGCAATCTTTAAAGGTTCATCATCTTGAAGTGGTGACTCAGCCAGTTGATCTGCGAGGACTTGTCCTTTAATAGCCCTCCTGTCTACATACTCAATGTTGAATTCACTTAGAATGAGGACCCATTTCACCAGACGCCCTGTTAATGTTGTTTTTCTCAAAAGTTACTTCAGAGGATCAATCTTAGCAATGAGCCTTACTATATGTGAGAGCATGTAGTGTCTCAATTTCTGTGATGCGAAGATGATTGCTAAGCATGATTTTTCAATAATGTTGTAATTAAGCTCATAGGAGAGTAGCATTCTACTGATGTAGTAGATAGATCTTTCTTTCTTTGTTTCATCCTCTTGTGCGAGCAATACTCCTAGTGATGTAGCTATAGCTGAAATATACAGGAGCAATAGTTTTCCATGAATAGGTGCCATAAGAATAGGAGTAGCTAGGTACCCTTTTAATTCTTTGAGGTTGGCTTCACATTGTTCATCCCATTTAAAGGTGACCCCTTTATGTAATAACTTGGTAAAGGGTTGTGCTTTGTCAGCAAGTTGTGACATAAACCTCCTAATTGATTGAAGTCTCCCTTGTAACATCCTCATTTGACTGATGTTGCATGGAGTCATCTCTAGAATAGCTTTGACCTTTGCAGGATCTACCTCAATTTTCTTCACTTAAACTATGAATCCTAGGAACTTCCCTGATTGGAATCCAAAGGCACATTTCTCTAGATTGAGCCTGAGTTGAAATTGCTCCATTCGATCCAATATCTTTCTCAAGTCAGAAATATGAGTGCTCCTTTGTTTAGATTTAGCTAAGGTGTCATCCACGTAATCCTCCATGTTTTTATGCATCATATCATGGCATATAGTAGTCATTTCTCTTTGATATGTGGCACTGATATTCTTTAACCCAAATGAAATGATGTTCCAGCAAAATGTGCCCCATGCGCATGTAAATGTAGTTTTCTCTTGATCCTCAGGGGAAATTTTTGTCTGATTATAGCCCGAGAATCTATCCATTATTGAATACATCCGGTAACCTACTGTGAGGTCTATGATCATGTCAATGTTAGGTAGCAGGAAGTTATCTTTAGGACATGCTTTGTTTAAGTCTCTGAAGTGCGTACATATCCTGATAGATTTATCGAATTTAGACACTGGGACCACATTGGAGATCCATCCTGTGTAGGCAATGACTCTGATAAATCCAGCTTTCAACAATTTATCTAGCTCTACTTTTACTAGCAATGCAACATGAGGATGCATATTTCTAAGTTTTTGTTTCACGGGCTTGATCCCGGTAGTTATAGATAAGTGGTGCATGATTATATTAGTATCTAGTCCAGGCATATCCATATAAGACCATGCAAAGTTGATCTTCTTTTCCCTCAGGAACTCTGTGAATTCTGTCTTCTCTTCTTCTAACAAAGATTGTACAAGGTGTACTATTTGAGGATCTTCAATTATGCCCAAATTAACTAGCTGTATTGGTTTGATTAGAACTGAAGACCTTTCCTGAAAGTTCTTAGGGAGGATATCAAGAATCTCATCCTTTGGTACGTGCCTCTGAGAGGTTTTCACCATTGGATATGTCTTTTGTTTTTACTATTTTAGGATCTGACACTGCCACAACGTGGTTTTCACTATCAGTTCCCTTTTTCTTTTTCAAATTTTTAGTGAATAACTTGATATCCTCCTGTGACATGTTCTCGCTCCTTGCATTGGTGGTAGAACAGTAAGGTTCACAAGCATTAAGATAGCAGGCCAAGGTGTAGTCATTGGGAAAGTTGAGAATAGGAGTAGGGTCTGTATTAGTCCAATCAATTAGATACGGGTTTATTAGGGACAGGGAGTTAGAATTTTGAAAGGACAACATCGTGTTAGCATCATGACTATTAACTAACATGACATGTCCTATTAAATTATTTTCTTCAATGTTTAGATCAATAAGAGTTAGATTGTCATAAAAAAAGGTCATTGTTAGTCATATGTAGACCAAACTCTAGTGACTCGTTCATAGAACTCTCATCATCATCTATCCATAAAAGGATGCTTCTTGCTTGTCACCTCTGAACTTCTAGAATTAGGAAAGCACTAGTCTCTCCAACCATGACGGGGAGAAGGAACTTTTCCTCTACTTCAGGATTATCAGTGTCATTGGGAGTAGTGTTAGAATGTTCACAAGGTGTCGAGGGAGCCGTAAACATGTGAATTGTATATATTTCAATGTCTTTTGTGGTGACAGATAGCTCATGCCATTCATAATCATAAGAGTCAGTGATTTCATCTTCAGATCTGTTTAAGTATTCAGCAATAGTTATCTGGTGTACTCGGTTAGCTATTTGTGGATCAAAGTGTGGTAGATCAAGAACATGTGAAACTGTGACCAACTACCCCAAGTTAGGATGTAAATCCTATCATTGGGGTGTGCTTTCTATAGTTGTTGCTATCAACGGTATCTCTGAACCATTTGTTGTTGAGTCTCTTACCTCTTGAATGAGAGGTTGTGCTAACAAAGGGGTGTGAAGATCTTGTGGTACCTCAAAGCTTGGTACATAGTGCTCTCCTTGATAGTTGGGATTCTCTATTCCCTAATTTAATAACCTTTAATAGGACCACTACTCTAGTTCTATCTCATCTATTTCATCACTCCCTTTGTCTAAGGCTAGACTATCTTTCAAAGTAGGTTTGTCAGTTTTAGTATTAAAACCCAGTCCTATTTTGTCTCTGGTATTGTAAAATTCCATGGGTATAGGCTCAATAAGTCCTCTTCCTGTGTCACTTAGAGGTCCCTTTCCTTTGTATCCCATTTGTTTGAGGAAATCATATCCTTTACCATACTATTCTGGGGATATCTCAACATGTTTGACCTCAGCTTCCGCTGGTTCTCCTTTGTAAAGTCAGTCAGAGACTGCATGTTCTTCTGTGTTATGTAAAGAAGATGTGGATTCCTTTACCATGCCAATTTCTTTGTGTATTTTTGGCTCCTTGGATGTAGTAGGTGTGAATGTCGAGGAAGGTTTTCCATAGGATCTTGGTGACACCGGAAGTTCTGTCAGTGATGAAGTCATGTCCAACTTGTATTCTCCCATACCTATTTCTTCAAGTTTTAAGGTTTCACCAACAATCTTCATAACCATGTCCTTGGTAGTTTCAGGAGCAATTTTATGCATAGCTTCCTTGTTATGGGGAATCATACTACCTACTTTGATATTATTACAAGTATAGTTATCATCCACAGGAATCGTCACTTCCACCCCATTATGTGGGAACTTGATACATTGGTGGTAAGTAGATGATACAACTTGCATTTCATGAATCCATGGTCTCCCCAACAGGATATTGTAGGCCAGGGGTAGATCCAGAACTTGACATACAACATTCCTTTCAATTGGTCCGACTTTGATGGGTAGAACAATAAGACCTTTAGAGGATTTTTCTTCCTCATCATAAGCTTTGATAGTTATTTTGCTTCTAGAGTCAATGGTCTATTCTAAAAGACTCAGTTTCCTGATTAGATTAAGTGTATAAATATTCAATCATGTGCCTCCATCTATCAACACGCGTCTAACATGAGATTTATGAATGAGGAATTCAATATGAAGGGGTTGATTATGTGGATGGGTCAATTACTTATCATCCTGTTCAGAAAAGGAGAGGTAATCTGGCACTAAGATGTGATTGACCATCGCTTGGAATTTATCTATATCAAGGTCCTTCGGTACATTTGTGGCATGTAGGGCTTGTTCCAGGATTTCCCTATGCACTATGGATATTTTGAGAAACTCAAAAGTGGAAATTTTGGTAGAGGTTCGTTGTGATTGGTCTATGAAGTCATACTTTCCTCCAGGAATAGTAACCATGTGTTTCACTGTAGGTTTAGGGATAGTGATGATAGGAACCTTGGGCATCGATGCTGGTTTTGGGGAAGTATTGGGCCCTTTGATTGTGACCTATGCTTGACTCTGTGTCACTGCATTTGATTGGAAAGAAACACCTTTGATTGTGACTACATTAATTGATTCGGTTTTAATTTCGAGCATATTGGTCGCATTATCATTGTTGGAGTAGGTGTAGTTTACTTCATTACCTTTTCCTTTAGATGTTTCCCCTTTGTCATAATTAGGAAATGGTTTATTAAATGTTGTATGATCTTCATTGGTAGTGTGTCCATCCACTTTGATCTTTCCACCTTCGATGAGGTCTTGAATGAAATGTTTGAGCTTAAGGCAATTATTAGTGTTATGTCCCTTTTTTTTGTTGAAGTCACAATAGGAATTATCATCCCACCACCTTGGTTTGACTGCTGGTTCCCATAGTTTGGAATATGGGATTGTGAGAATTTTTTTGTCTAGAAGTGTCTTCAAAACAGTCTCGAGAGGCTCTCCCAAAGGAGTGAATATTCTTTGAGGTTTTGAAGTCCATGTCCGACCCTTGCTATTATCATTGTTTGCTTTGGGTATAGGGGTTGTTACCTTGGCATCTTTGCTTTCTTGCATACTGTTAGCTAGATTGAATACCTCAGGTTTAGGACCAACATTGAATGCATCTAATATGCCATTGTTGACAACATTTTTGTTCTATTTCAACCATTTAGGTTTGGAGTGGGAGCTGTTAGGTTTGTTTTCACTTTGAAGAGTGATCTCCCCCTTTCTGACCATAACTTCTTCGATACGGAGGGTATTCTTAATCATTCTATCAAAGCTTGGGGAATCTTAAATTTGTAATGCATAGTTTAACTCTGGTACCAAGTTATTGAAAAATATTTCCATCTTTTCAGATTCAGGAATAGCTCTTGAGTACCATGCAAAGTTTTTCCCCAATATTTGAAGGAAATGTGTAACTGATTCACCATTTTTCTGTTTAGTGTTGCATAGATCCATCATAGTCACGTCATGTTGGATATTATAGGAGTAATGTTGGATGAACTATTGTATTAACTCCTCAAAAATTTTGACCTTGGGTGTAAGTCTCAAGAACCACTCCATGGCGTTGCCTCCTAGACTTCTAGGAAAAATCTGCATGAGGTAAGTAGGTTCATGCATGTACTCTATGCTAAGAGAAAAAAAATCCCGAACATGATCATGTGGATCGGTCTCTCCTATATACTTGTCATATTTTGGCTGTTCCACGATGGGAGGGAATGGAATCATAGTGATACTCTTGTCAAAAGGAAATGGAAAAATGGTGCCTAAAGAGTATTTTGTTTTAGGCTTTGCCTTCTCCTGTTTGAGCATTGTAAGCTCAGTTTGCATTAAAGTGAGTTGCTTAGCAAGAATGGATATAGGAGTTGGTACTTCTTTTTATTTTAGCTGTTCGACATCATAATCTGGGGGTAATTTTACGCCAATGGATGCCAAGTGGAGGAAGCATTTCTCTTTATCCTCATCAATTATCCTTTCCAATATCTTGTGGAACCTCTTATTTTGTTTGAGTTTATCGTACTCATCTTCATGGATATACCCTCACTGTCCAATCTAAATGGAGGACGTTCAAATATGGTTTCTTCATTTTCATCGAGATCTCCGTGCTTTTGGATTTTTCTATTATCATATTCTTCAAAATCAACGCTCCATTCGCGAGTGTTTCTATCCATTTGTGCAGAGTCTAGATCAAGTAGGGAACTGTGAGATGTTTCTCCTTGAAAGTGTGGCAATTTAGGAGGCACTTTCGATCATTTAGAGGTGTACTTGTTGTGTCTTGTGTTAACCATGTATCCGTATCTCAACTTTTTCAAAGCTTCCTGAGAGGGTCAGGAAGTATCTCGAATCATTCAAGTGAGTGTGTCTAGGTGGAAGTATCATTTGAGTTTTGGTGGAAGTAAATGATTCCAGCGTCAGAGGGTTAGAATGCCCTAATAGTGAGCTGGGAACAAAGTTTGTTGTAGGAAGTGAATAGACCACATGTATTGCAATAGATTACGAGAAACTGATTGAACATGCAAGGTAGACGTTTGAAAAATTATTTTGACACAGCGATAGGGAGACCAGAAAAGACAATAGGGGCCGACTAAAGAGCCAAAAGGGTATCCAAATCAACTAAGACTTTCTAAGAAACTATTCTACAAATTCCCACTGTCCTAGATGTGAGCCTAAAAATATAAGATGCAATTTTCTGATGACACTATATGTGAGCTAGAACCCTAGATGCGATGATGTGTTAACCAGACGTGAGCCAGAATATGAGATGCAAGCCAGGATACTAAAAATGATCCAGGAAATCTAGGATGCAATTTTCTGATGTCTCTGTCAGTTTTGATCAGTTTTGAAAAACTCATTTTGGAAGTACGCGAAGTCTGTCTGATTGTAGTTTCGCGTTTTGAGATTTGTTAGTGAATGAAAACACGTGTTGACCCAGGTTTGAGATTTGTTTCTTGTTTGAAGATGTTATCTTTTTAATGATTTTTTAGGCACGTCAAACAGATTTGCATTGTTAGGAGGGTGAAACAGACACATGTCTTATCCCTATTTTCCAGGTGGAGGATGAAAATCCTTGCTTGTTGACTTAGGTACATAGTCAAATGCTAATCAGAATACAACCATCACCAAGCACGCAATGTCTCTAGTCATGATGTTGTATTAGCTGACTCCAAACACAAGTGAGGCCACGATATGATGAGTGTCTTGGGGAAATTACTTTTTTCCTTGCACATCAATTATCACCCTTTCAGGGGTGAATCAGGAATTATTTCATTTGAAATGTTGTCTATTATTGGGAAATCCCTTCAAAACCATCCCCCATAGAATTTCACAAGGAAAAATTGAGGTGTATAGCCCTATGAGTACTTAAGTATATGTAGTCTCGCAAGAAAGATTCAAGTGGCTCTGCTCTATACATACCCAAGCATGTTCAAGGAATGATGTCAGAATTCCATGAATAAAACCGGCTTCGTCTTCTGAGGCTTTGGCCTACGAGGAAACAATTATTTATAGTGAGTTGGAAGGGTTTGCGTAAAACCTGTCCTCACTTGGGTCATTCCTGAGAGATTTTTTCCTCAATCGGTAGGCCCTGTACTATTAAATAAGCTTACAAAGGATTGGCGATCGTAGGATGTCTAGATTTCTAATTCCTCCGAAGAAGAAGAGCATACTCTCCTAATCCATGTTGTTTTCTCCCAAAATAGATTCAAGAAAATAGTTCATTCCCCCAAGCAATGTTGTGCCCAATTTAAGATGTTCCTATTTAATGGAAAATAGAATGCTTTGAAAGGAAAGTTTGCTTGTCCAATTAATCCACAATTTTAGGTGAGTAGCTTGCTCAATTTTTTATTCCCAAAATTTAGACAATGTGTTTGTTCAATTAGCCCACAAATTTAGTGCATTGAGTTGTTCATTTACTGACCCCAAAAGAAATTTAGTTATGTTTGCTTGGTTAAGTTATCTCCAAATTCCTTTCAACCCATAAACTGATGTGTGAGTTTCTGATTTTCCTTAAAAGGAAAAGAGCATAGTCCTCTATTCAGTTTAGTGGAAAATAAGAAAATGTTTTTAGTGTAAAAAGCATGTAAAAATAAAGGTCAAGATGGGGTTAGGCAACCTGAAAAACCACGTTAGTATTATTTGTTCACCTCCCACAAAAAACCTTTGATGGAAACCTGCAAACACTAGTTAGGTTGTGAAAAGATCAAAGAAATACAACACGCAAACGTTAGTGGTTAGGCAATGAAGTTCACAAAAAATTTCACCAGATGCGATCCTAAAATAACAGGATGCGATACCATATAGCGTATGTGAGCCTTTGTCACTAGATGCAACTGAATGTTCCCCAAATGTGATTTTAAACCAAAAATGATCCAGGAAATCCTAGATGTGAGCCTCATTTTCTGCTGTGCGAAAGTGTATCCTGGATGCGAGCCAAAATGACCAGATGTGATTCTGGACCTAAAAATTGGGAGGAAATATTAGTGAAAAATAAGGTTTAAAATGAGGCAAATCTCGAATCGAGCCCCACGATGGGCGCCAGAAATATGTGTGTGATTTTTGTACCTATTAAGAGAGACACAACACTTCAATAGGTCATTGCATTAGTGGAAAACATGGTTAGATGAACATATAAAGAAACTAAAATCGACCTATTGCTTTCTAACTAAGAAGAGTGTTAATGTTTGTAGCTTCAGTCGTATGATCATTAGAATATATATAATACATGTTGATTAATAATAATATATTATATATGTTATATTATTATTAATCATATGAAATTTAATATTTAATATTA